>OY856409.1:548880447-549280447 GCA_963693085.1 Alisma plantago-aquatica
ACATGGATCCTATCTCCCTATGGGTTCACAATAGGCACTGACTAGGGTCACCTAAACATGTCAATTTCTAAAGCCACTTCCACACTTTAATACCCATATCTAGGGATGTTGTCTCCTATACCACCCCCAAGCGATTGAGCTCCTCGACCCTCACCCCTTTGGTGGACGGGCTCATCTTCCCTCTTTTTACATATAGCAACGTTTCTGACAAAGCCTCATCTTTGCGTTGTGATGTTTACCTTTTTGGTGCTCTTTGTACATACTTGTTTCACTCCACCCATACAATGTTGCAATTTCACATGTTTAACCTTTTCACAATATGCTCATTTGTGCACACTCAAAAGTCAAAACACTCGTCTTATAAAGCCACACTTGGGTTTGGACCTTCAGAAAACGGCTCCTAGATGTTAGGACGTCTTAGCCATTTCAATGATATTTGTATGTTACTTCAATACCAGTCTTAAGGAAAAACCACTGACAAGGGTAACACCATGACAACGGCAAGAAGAACTCTCTACGATGAATATATTTCATAGCTAAAAAATTTGGTGTTGAGAAAATGGTCGAGAAATCTGGCTGACAGTAAGAGGAGAATACCTTCACCAGCAGATCAAATATTCGTGTCAATGAAAAATTGATAAGTGAAATTTCCAGACAATTGGCAACTACTAGTTCTGCTACCAGATAAAACTGAAGTCTTTGGTGCAAAAATACAGTGAATTGAATTGTTGTAGCACCCTCCTCAAACACGGCTGTCTCCTCGAGATTATCTGATCCCAAACTCACCTATACAATGGCAAAAAGAATAACACATTAGTGGAAAAAATAGCCGGACTTAGGGAAGACGCGCTGTGAAAAAATCATACATAAAAATCAAGAGACAACGAGATGGATGGGAGCTAGACAGAAGCCAAAGTGTTATCCTGAAGATAGACACACTTGGGGATATATGCCTATAGGAGTTAGGCAGAAGCGAAAGTGTTATCCTGAAGATAGACACTCGGGGATATATGCCTATATCAGTTTCTCCAGTGTCCAACATGATTTTCTAAAGGTAACAAAACCTCAGATTCTCTCTGACACAGCCTAAAGTTGCCATTCTTATTTGGAATGTCTTTTATGGATAATCCCATGTCAATGATCTACTGTTTGTAACAATTTACACAGTGCTATTTCCAAAAGACTCGGGTATACAAACCCATAATAACATCTTTCTGCAATGTCACATCTAGCATCAATTTTTTGCATGCAAATAACCTGTCAATATGGCTTTGTTCATGGTTTTCAGATCCAAATCTAATGGGCAGATCAGACGGGTTGAACTGGAAACTGATGGGTGATATTGATCTGGTTATAACCAGCAACGGGACACAGCTGGTAATCTCGTACGATCAGGAGCAATTCACATCCAATATGTGTCTACGTGACACTAAATGGTATTCTTTGAACCCATTTAGCTGAGGCTGCCTTCAAAATTATATTTTGTCGTGGATTATGAAAGTAGGTATTAGCAATTCACCACAGAAAGTGTGTTGCAAGCTCAATGTAATGATAATTGATCACTCCCTTGAAACAGTAAGTAAAATTCTAAAATCTTTTCAGTTTTTTTCTCCTAGAAAGTTTCCTTTATTTCCACCGAAGGAAACTATTGATAATGTCATTCCTACATAACTGGTTGAACCAGTGAATGGAGAACTGGTGGCTCGAGCAGTTTGATCAGCGTTCAGCTATCAAAACTCGCCTCTATAGCCATCACTGTTCTCCACTTATTCATTTTCCTTATATACTGATAGCTACTTCCTTATTAGTAACAGCGGATCTTGAAACACACATTAAGCAAGATGCAGGCTCTACTTCATTTAGCATATACATTAGGGAAAAATAGGTATGAAACAAATTTAGGCCCACTAGTGTCTATGTTGGTCACTTGCCAACCGTGACAACGATGACAGAACGTGCATTTAACATTCTTGCTGATGTACTAATACTGTGTTTGATACAATTGTCTAAGGCTCATCCAGGTGCGCGATTCAGGAACCAGCAATCAAACACCCTGTTTGGTGCAAAGGCGAGCTACACTTGAAGTTCTCCCTCCTGAAACAGAAATTTTCGATTCATCTACTGGTACTGGATGTGACTGAAACTACAGCCTATGGTCGAAAGGTTTAGCCACTATAGATCTGTTAAGTGATGCCTTTTAACACATTAACAATCTAAAAGCTATATTGCCAAGAAAATATCGGAAGTTGTCTTAATAACTACATACTTCGAACTTGTAGTATTCCAGATGGCAACATTGCTAAATACCGGTGGAATTCAGTACACACACGGGCGAAATACACACGCACGCACACGTGCACACCCACCCGCCAGCACACAAATACACGTGATGTGGCGCGTACACACACACACATATGTATACATATGTCTGTGTGTGTGTCTGTGTGTGTAAATATGTATGTATATATAGTGTAGTGATCTAGTGAGAAACATGCTACAATGAGAGCATGAGAAGCATTTGAATAACTAAAAAATTAGAGTTCATTTTCTATATCCAACCTTATGGAAGGTAAGAACACCATTTCATTTATCTTCAAACAAAATTATTGCAATTAGATATTTTTTACATGTCCATATGTATAACATACATAATTTAAATCCAACGGCCAGTCCAAAACTCAATATTGAACGTTGAAAAGTATTTGCTTGTTTGTACATGCAATACAATTCCAATGATGATAGAATTTTATAGAAAGATAAATAATAAGGTATATTTTAATCCGTACGGTTGGATTATGAAAAATATATCATTGTGCAAAGTTATTCAAATGCCTCTCATGCTCTCACCAAAATATGTTTCTCACTGGATTGTATATATATATGTATATATATATATATATATATATATATATATATATATATATATATATATCTACTACTATAAAAAGAGCGAGTTTGATACTGCGCTCTCCTTGATTCACTCTCTTCTCTCCTTTTTTCAAGGAATTTTGCTCCTACAAATATTTATTCCCACACTCTCCTATTCAGTTTTATTATCTTTAATTATGTATTTCTCTCTCCATCTCACGGAAACGGTTCCTTGATTCTCTCCTTTCAAACAACCAACACAAATATCTTTTACCGTAGGGATCCTTTCACGGACGAGTCCTCTCCCCGTATATTTCCAACAAATTTTATATGTCACGTGCATGTGCACGTGTGCGTTCACTAATATATATATATATATATATATATATAGAGTCAGGCTAGAATACACTCGAGTGTACGGATCGCACGAATACACTCAAGTGTGTTTGCATATCAAGACTATTTTTTGCAAAATGTAAACCGTTGATCTTCACCGTCATACTATAACTAGGATACATACAAATTTTGAGCTCATTTGGATGAGTGTAAGTCACTCATCCAAGGGCAACAAAATCGACGCGCGAAACTAATTTGAAATGCATAATTTTTGCGGTCTTCATAGCATGAGCTATACATATCCAAATGTGCTCAAATTTTGTGTATGAGTTGTTCACAAGATGTTTAAGAAGATCAACGGATTAGATTTTCAAAAAAAATATTGCATCATGGAAAACTACTTGAGTGTATTCCTCCCCGGATACACTCGAGTGTATTCTAGCCTGACTCTCTCTCTCTCTATATATATATGGCTATCTGGCTATCTGGATTGCTTTTGGACATATAGAATTATAAACGATACACTATCGGCCTAGTGATCTGGATCACTTTTAAAATGATGGTTTTGATATGTGGTTCGGGGTTCTCAGGTAACCATACCAGAGCTCCAAAAATGACTTGCCTGACCCTCCTATGCATTTTTCTTGCATGCGTCTCAAACAATTTTCTTAGAACCAAATCTAAAAATTTGAGATCAATGTCAAATTGCAAACTGAATAGGCCAACTAGGAAACTGACTGCGACTATCTTCAAGATATTTCCATGCCCGCCCATGGTTGTCAAGGCGTCTAGGCGGTGGGTTTCATCCAAGGGGCGCCTAGGCTTTTCTGGGCGTTTTTGTTTTTACTTTTTTTTTTCAGTTACATATTTAAATGTTCACACACATGATACTATATGTGATAATGTATTATTTATTCATTAAATGTTATTGTAAGTCTAATTTGAATTGATAACTATAGGAGAATCAGGGACAACAGAATTAACATGAAGAAAATGAAACAACAGTAAGAGGAAGACAAGTACGAATTGGTGAGAAAAAATGGGATAAAAAGAGCATGCAAATGGTAGAAGTTCTGTAGGAAGAAGTCAGAATAAGACAAACCAAGGGCAGTAAAAGGAGATTGAAAGAGGAAGAATCAACAAAACAAAATAAAAAACAGCAGTAGCAGGTGCTGAATTAGAAAATATAGAGGAAGGAATAGGTCAGTGAAAATAAATGGAAACATGCAAACAACAGTGGCTAAGAGAGGAGATTTAGGAGGAAGAAATCAGAAAAAGAAAATTAGATATGTAAATAGTAGTAGTAGATTTCGTAGCAGGATGTATAGGACAAATTTGAAAAAGAAAATATGCACATGCTTGCATAGTAGTAGGAGGGAATATAGGATGAATAACTCAGAAAAAACATAGCAGCAGGACTCAGGAATAAGATGCAGGAGAATGGATAAAAAAAGAAAAGAGAAAGAAGCAAGAACAATAAAAATATGAAAAAGTAGAAAAAACTTAACAAACAGCGCTATGAGGACATACCAATTTGGCCCAAATCAATCCTCATTTCCCCAAATCAGACCTGATTTTCCTCAGACCAGACCTAATTTGCCAAAATTTGACCTGACTTACTCTAAATCAGACCTATATCAACCATGCAATGACTGAAGGTGATCTAATTTGACCAAATCTAGACTCGATTCATGCTAGTTTAGCCTTTAAATTGCATAATTTGGGCCTAAAACGCCTTAAACACCCACTTAATGCATTTAATAGGTTGGGCGCCTAGTTTGAGGCGCCTGGCTTAACGCCTAGGGCGCCTAGGCGGGCGGCCCGCCACATCATCATCACCTATGCCTATGTCCCAAGACTTCCAACCATATTGGGATTTTTTTATTCATCCACGCCGAAAAGAGAAAAAGGTTTTCATTCTTTTCAAGGAAGAAAACTTTGCAAGAAATCTTTCTGAATCTTTCCGGGTCAAGTTCCAGCATCGCACATGGATATAGTAGTGACAAATGCAGAATCCATGAATTATGCAGGAAATTCAATAAAATCCAGTAGATGTTTGGTAAAAGTGTTGTAGGTTTAAGCTTTAGGTTTCGGTAAAAGAGCATTCAACAATTTCGGAAAAACTCATAAATAATACAAATACAATTCATACGTGTGTAGGCAGACTCATCTCTATCAATATCAACACGAACTAATAATGATTCTATCACTGAATTATTATTAACCTATTTTTTGAGAGCACAAAAAGCAAGCAATTCGGTATCGTCACATTACATAAAAACATAAAAAGAGAACTTCAAGATTAATTATTGAAGACATCATTACTGAGATTATTAAATCCTGAGGCTGTAAGATGTTATATTAGCATAGATGTAGAGAAGAATATGGACCATTGGAAGGATAGACACTTCCTTGAGGGAGCTGTGGCTGTCCTGGACACATGGTCATACATGTCGACTTTTTATTAGGCCTGGACATGGCATGGACACGGTGTGGACACATCATGAACATGGCAGGGACAAACACAAACAGATTCACCATATATAAGAAATATAACAATATTTTCTCCCTTTATCTTCTGTCTTCAGTACACCACCAGTTTGTCTCCTGCCTCTCCTTGTATTAGTCATTTATATAAACATATCTTATACATCATTTTTATAATTACAATCCATCTTTCTTATAAAGGTTTGTCCAGATTTTGACATGCATATTTATTATAAACTCTCTGTTTACACATATTCTATTTCACATTGCAAATGTATTGTAAAAAATTAACCTCCATAGATGATGTTTGATTCCATAATGTAAACTTACTGATGGTTTCATCATTTCTCATATTATAAAGTTTGCATACATATTACAAACAAAATTTCGATTTGAATGTCTCTTTTGCGCTTGTTTATATAAATCCCATTTATGACTTCAGCTTTGGATGGATGATATTTGTATCGATTCCATGTTTTATGCATGTATGCCGTGTCAAGTGTCTATTATCCATGCTTGCTAGGATAGACCACAACGAAACAAAAAATAAAATAAAAACAGTTACTGGAAAAAGAAAATGAAAAATGCAGTTTTTTTAAGGTAAATACTCCGGATTATTTGTATTATTTAGTTATGGAGCTATCTGACTGCAAAATGTAGTGAGATGATTTTTCCAAAATGTTGTGACCTATGCACATTGGTCCTAAAAATGCTTTTGAACTGGACTACATTAGCTAGTTGGAACGGTAAAAGAGTCTCACAAGTGAAGACATCTAAGAAAACAATGAGAACTCCTTTTATTGTGAGAATCAGTAACAACCGGTTCAGAACCAGTCTGCCAGGCTAGATCGAAATGGACCATTAGTTTAAAATAAAAACTTAGTTCACTGGACAGGTCGGACAAGAGTGAGACTCACCCCCCAGACTGCCTCTTTCCCACCGCCAGCACCGAACAATCCCCCTTCACCGATTGGTTGGCCTAGTGCTTCATAAATAAAGCCTCCGACTTTTTGGGAGAAGTCATGATTTTTCACTAATTTTTGTCAGCCGAATATTACATGGGTCGACAAATTTTCGTGAGTTTTGGTGACTTTTCATGATTTAAAAAGCTTACACATTTGTCATTCACTCCCATGTATTTTCATATAATTCAAACATAAACATGAAGGAGTTGTGTGTTTAACAAAACTCTTTAACAAGATCATGAAGACCAAGAAGATGCCGGATGAGTGGAGAAATAATACTATAGTCCCTAAAGAGATATGTTTATGTTTCACTGAGTGACATGTGCCTAGCATGTGCCTCACTTATGTTTTTACTTATGTAGTTTAGTCCCATATTGCTCATCTCTGTTTTAGTCTCTCCTCTCCCATCCTATATAAGAGAATGCATTGTAAACCTTTTAAATCATCCGATACATTTTCTATTCACTCTTTATATGGTATCAAGAGCAATTTCCCACCCTAACCCCATGACCTAAGCCCCCCACCCCCCCACCCCCAGACCGCCGTTGCAGCCCCTGCCCCTCCTCTTCCCCTCACCCGCCGCCACCAACCTTCCCTCCTCCCCAACCCGCCGCCACCAACCTTCCCTCCTCCCCAACCCGCCGCCCTCCACTACCCGGAGCCGCCCCCTCTTCCTCCGGCTGTCCTCACAGCCATCTCCTCTGCCTACTTCATCCCCCCTTCCTCTTCCACCAACCACTACCACCATTCTTCTGCTCATCTAATACCCTTTCTCCCTAACTCCACTTCCCTACGCCTTTTACGTTTTTAGACAGCCATAACTATTGCACGTTGAGAGTCCCTTCGACTCTTTGGGTTCTTCTGCCCACACCTCATGATGGAATCTTGATTTTTCTCATGACGACGTATGTTCCTTTATCGGCCACTCTGCCCGTAGCGGGTCTCTTCTGATCTGATGCTTCATATCTACGGTGCTGCTCTACTACCCCATAGCGGGTTCCTTTGGGTCTGATATTGGTTGAGTACTACTGCTGCTGCTGCGCCGCCTATCTCTTATTCTTTTGTTGCTTCATCTCTGTTCACCATGGCCTCTGTCGAGCCACCTCGTTCCATGTGTGTACCACAGTTAAACTCAACGACTCCTACTATCATCTCTGGTCGGCGTCCTTTGTTCTATACGTCAAAGCACAAGGCCGTTATTCACATCTCACTACTGATCCTCCTGCTGCCCCTGCTGCTACTGCGGATGAAAAAAGCAAGCAAGCCTATGCACAATGGTCCAAAGACGGATCTGGTGTTATGTCCTGGCTTCTTAATAGCACCGAACCGCGGATGAGCCAGTCCTTGTTGTATCTTCATGATGCTAAGGCCATGTGGGACCAACTATCTCACGTCTACTCTCATCAACATAATCCCATGCGTGTTTTGAATTTTTCAAAACCTTGGCCAAGAAGGAATTTTCTTCTGACACTCATGTGGAGGACTTCTACAACTAGTGCTCTGTTCTCTGGAATGAGTACAAACTTTATCACCCCTTGACGACCGACATCAAAGAAGCCCAGAAGCAACACAATAAACTACAATTGGTCCAATTTCTGGCAGCTCTTCGTGCTTCTCCGGAGTGGTCGATCAGATTCTGTCTACTGATGCCCTGCCTACTCTCCGCGACGTTCTTAAATGACTTCAAAAACTTCCTTCGATGACCTCCACCCCTGCCATCGAACAACCTGCTCTGGGCATTCGCACTGCTGAATCTGGACGTGGCCGAGGTCGAAGCCGTGGTCGTGGAGGACGTCTGCCTCCTAACGGTGGAAGCACATCTTCTACTGCTCCTGGTCGAGGACAATCTGTTGGCCCTCACTTCTGCAACTGCTGTGTCTGCGATAATCACCATGAAAACCGGTGCTGGATCAAACACGATAAATCTGCTCGGGCAAACCAAGCATTTGCGGAAACTTCCACTGATACTGCATTTAAACATCCATCTGCTACGCCGTCTACTGAATGGTTTCGCTCGGAGTTCAAGAAATTTTTTCAAGAGCGCATGACTCAGCTTCCCTCTACGTCTGCCGCTAGTTCCTCCGCCTTGCTTACCTCTCCTTCTCCTAGTAACAATAAATGATGCATTGACTCTAGTGTGTCTGTCCATATGGCTGGCGACATCAACTTATTTTCTGCCCTTACTAAAACCACAAATATTCCACATGTTACTATCGTTAATGGCTCTAAGACTTTTGTTCACGGCATCAACACTGTTCCCTTGTCTCGGGAGTTACATTTGCAATTTGTTTTATCCCGCAATTTCCTGGTAATTTACTTTCTGTCAGTAAGACTATAAAACAACTTCAATGCTCCATTAAATTTGATCCTTTTGGTTGTGTTTTGAAGGATCTCCGCACGAAGACGAGGATTGATTCGGGTCATGAAGGACCAGGCGACCTCTACTATCTGGATGGACCAACAACAACGTCTGCTCTTGTCTACATCAGTCACAAGACTCCAGTGGCACTACTGACTTGGTCATCCCTCTGCAGCAAAGCTGAAACATTTATTTCCAGCATTATCTGAAAAAACTTTTTCTTGCGAATCTTGTCTATTGGGCAAACAAACACGGTCTGTGTTTCCCGCTAAGAAAGAGATTCGTTCTAAATCACTTTTTGATATTGTTCATGCGGATATCTATAGCCCGTGTTCTGTTCCTAGTCATTCTGGAGTTAGATATTTTCTGACTTTTATTGATGATTATTCCCGTGCTACATGACTGTTTTTATTGAAAGATCACAGGAAAATTTTGGATAATATCAGTGTTTTTTCTCTGAAATAGACCCAGTTCAACAAACCCATTAAAATTTTCTGTACCAATAATGCCCTTGAATTTATGCAAAAATATGTCACATCCTTTCGTTTTGTTTGTGGCACCATCCATCAAACTACCTGCCCCTACACTCCACAATAGAATGGCGTTGCTGAACGTAAACATCGCCACTTGTTAGAGGTTGCTCGCACTTTACTTCTTCATTATAAAATACCTCACCGTTTTTGGCCTGAAGCTGTTTCTACGTCATGTTATCTTATCAATCGCATGCCATCCTCTATTTTGCACAATCGCATACCTTACACCATTCTCTTTCCTGATGCTCAACTGTTCTCTGTTCCCCCTAGGGCTGAGCATCGGTCCAAAACCGGACCGGACCGGACCGAGGACCGAAAATCAATAATTTTTGGACCGTTGACCGGACCGTTTGGTGATCGGACCGGACCGGGACCGGACCGTTTTGACCGCGGACCGGACCGGACCGGACCGTTTGGACCGCAATCAGCCTTTTTTAGATGTTTTACAACTTATTTAATTATACAAAGTTGATAATCTTAGTCACTTCTAACAATTATATAACTTTAGTATCAAACATTTATACTAGTAGTACTTATATATGTACTTTATTTGTAGTTATTATAGAATACACCTTCAAATATATATGGATTTTATATAAAAGTTAGTCTGCGGTCCGGACCGGACCGGACCGGTTTTGGACCAGACCGGACCGAAGACCGAATTTATCGAATTTATTGGACCGCGGACCGGACCGAAGTTGAAATGGACCGGACCGAACCGGACCGAATTGAGCAGTCCGGTCCGATTTTGCGGTCTGGACCGAGATTTGCTCACCCCTAGTTCCCCCTCGTATTTTTAGGTGTACCTGTTTGTCAAAAATCTACGCCCGGGGCTAACAAAACTTGATCCTTGCTCCACTAAATGTATCTTTTTGGGATATTCTAGAACCCAAAAAGGTTATCGCTGTTTTGATCCTATTCTGAAGCAATGGTTTATCAGTGCGGATGTGGTCTTTTTTGAGCATATGCCATATTTCTCTGATGATGGGGCATCACTCTCTAGTGATATGTTGGCGCCAACGCCATTGTCAGATGTTATTGAGGTTTTGCCATCTTCTGAACTGCCTGAAGCCTGCCCTATGCAAGTCTACAAACGAAGGACCAAGACAAACACTCCTTCCATGGCCCCTCCACAACCAATTCCTCCTTCTGCGGATGATCATACAACCACTGAGGTAACTTCTGACTTACACCCACCTATCAACCAGCGCAAAGGTGTTTGTTCCTGCACCAAACACCCTATTAGTCATTACTGCTCATCTACTAACCTGAATAACAGTTTTGCATGCTTCACTTCTATAATTTCTGCCGTCACTATTCCAAAGACTGTTGCAGAAGCTCTTCTTATCCCTGCATGGAAACAAGCGATGGACCATGCAATGCAAGCACTATCTGATCGCAAGACGTGGGAACTTGTGGATCGTCCTCCTTTTTGCCCTACTGTTGGATGCTGATGGGTCTTCACAATTAAATATCAACCTGACGGTACAATTGAGCGTCTGAAAGCTAATCTTGTGGCAAAAGGATATACAAACAGATGGTGTGGACTATTTTGAAACCTTTTCTCCGGTAGCATGGCTAAATTCTGTTTGCATTCTGATTTCTAATGTTGTATACAAAGAATGGCCCCCATTTCAGTTGGATGTCAAAAATGTGTTTCTTTATGGAGACCTACAGGAGGAAGTTTACATAGAGCAACCACCGGGGTTTGTTGCTCAGGGGGAGTCTGCCTCACGGGTTTGTAAGCTAAAAAAAGCCATCTATGGTCTCAAACAAAGCCCTCGTGCTTGGTTCGACAAACTTAGTTAGATCTTAGTAACCTTTGGCTTTAGTCGTTCCCACTCAGATCATTCGATTTTTATCCGCAAAACAGTGGCTGGGCTAGTCATTCTTATTGTCTATGTTGACGATATTATCTTATCTGGCAGTGATACCTTGGGCATTCAGGCAACTAAAACTTACTTGGAAAAATATTTTGTCACCAAAGATCTCGGAAAATTGAGATATTTCTTAGGCATCGAGGTATCCAGATCATCTGCAGGGCTGTGCCTCTCTCAAAGAAAATATGTACTTGATCTCTTACAGGAAACTGGTTTGCTTGGATGTAAACCAGCTAACATCCCTCTTGACCCAAATATGGATTGGGACGATGAAAACTCTCCTCCTTATGTTGATCACCACCAGTTCAGAAGGCTTGTTGGCAAGCTTATTTATCTTACGGTCACAAGAGCTGACCTCACTACCGCTGTAGGATTCATCAACAGGTACTTTGATAAACCACGACAGTGTCATTGGGATGTTGTATGTCACATCCTGCGATATATCAAAAGCTCTCTAGGCAAAGGCTTGTTATATAAGAAGCACAACCACTGCAATCTCTCTAGTTTTTCAGATTCTGACTATGCAGGAAGTCGCTCTGATCATAAATCTACATCGGGTTATTGTACATTTGTGGGTGGCAATCTAGTTATCTGGCGAAGCAAAAAGCAGACTGTCGTAGCCAGGTTTAGAGCAGAGGCAGAATATCGAGCCATGGCTCATACTGCATGTGAACTTCTGTGGGTCCAGAGTCTCCTCCAGGAGTTTGACATATCCTATTCCAACCCTATACCAATGTTTTGTGACAACGAGGCCTCTATTTTTATTGCCAGCAACACCATATTTCATGAAAGGACAAAATATATTGAGGCCGACTGTCACTTTGTTCGTGAGACGGTTCTTTTTGGTTTCATTTGCACTCCATATCTCAACACTGAGAAGCAAGTAGCGGATATCTTCACCAAAATTCTTCCTAAAGCTCATTTTCAGACTCTAGAAGACAAGCTAGGCATGTTCGACATCTACGCTCCAGCTTGAGGGGGAGTATAGAGATATGTTTATGTTTCACTGAGTGACATGTGCCTAGCATGTGCCTCACTTATGTTTTTACTTACGTAGTTTAGTCCCATATTGCTCATCTCTGTTTTCGTCTCTCCTCTCCTATACTATATAAGAGAATGCATTGTAAACCTTTTAAATCATCCAATACATTTTCTATTCACTCTTTATAGTCCCCATCTACAAGAACAAAGGTGATGTCCAGAGCTGCACAAATTACAGAGGTATCAAGTTGACGAGTCACACATTGGAGCTTTGGGAGAGGATTATTGAGCAGAGGCTAAGTAATATAACACAGATATCAAACAACCAATTTGGTTTCATGCCTGGAAGACCAACAACAAATGCTATTTTTCTGATAAGGAGGCTTATGGAGAAGCATAGAGAAAACAAAAGAGATCTCCATATGGTGTTTATTGATTTGGAAAAGGCTTATGATCGAGTACCCAGAGAAGTGTTGTGGATGGTTTTGAAGAAAAAGGGTGTGCCAATACAATACATTGACTTGATCAAAGACATGTAGATAGCTCTATTGCAAGTGTGAAGACTGCTAGAGGAGAGAGACCAACTTTTCCAATCACAGTTGGGGTACACCAAGGATCCACACTCAGCCCATATCTGTTCGTTCTTGTTATGGATGAGTTGACAAAGAATGTTCAAGTTGATATTACTTGGTGTATGTTATTTGCTGATGATATTGTTTTGATTGACGAAACTAAAGATGGATTAAATGATAAAGTTGAACGGTGGAGAGAGGCATTGGAATCAAATGTATTGATGATTAACAGGAGCAAAACTGAGTATATGCATTGCAATTTCATCCAATCCCGCAGTGTGAATGATGGAGCCAAGTTGGACAGAGTAGATATACCAAAATGTGATAGATTTCGTTACTTGGGTTCTATTATTCAAATAGATGGAGATGTCCAAAATGATGTTTGTTACATGATCACTGCAGGATGGTTGAAATGGAGGAGTGCAACTGGAGTATTATGTAATCGGAAGATCCCTCTCTATTTAAAATGGTAAGTTTTATAGAACAGCTATACTAACAACCATGCTCTACGGGAGTGAATGTTGGGCGGTGAAGAAACAAGGTCTCAACAAGATGAACGTGGCTGAAATGTGTATGCTGAGATGGATGTGTGGGAAGATAAGAAAAGATCGCTTGAGAAATGAATATATCAGGAATAAAGTGGGGGCGGCGAGCATTGAGGACAAGTTGCGTGAGGGCCGACTCAAATGGTACTGACATGTGCAACGCAGACCGACTAATGCGCCTATATGAAGCAATGCTATTGAGTCAAGAACAATAAATAGAAGAGGAAGACCTTAATTAACATGGGATGAGCTTATAAAGAGAGATTTTGAATCTCCACATCTCAACCAGAATATGGCTCATGATAGAGCTGAATGGAAACAAAGGATCCATGTAGCCGACTCCAACATAGTTGGGATTGAGGCTTAGATGATGATGACGATGATGATTAAACATAAAATGTTTTTCAAAGTTAACTACCATGTTAACCTTTTTCAAAATGTTTAGTGCCCCCTTATGATGTGTCCTAAATCCTAACCAAGGAACAAGGTGACCGATACCGACGCCGTTTCGACAGCTTGGATAGGTATTTACCGGTATATCGATGGAAATACCGACAGATGCAATCCTGGCCGTTTCGACGCCAAAATGAACAAATTAATTCATGAAACTTTATAGGTGTAATCTCTACACCTAAATGCAACGTTTTATGCAATAAAATTCTATATTGGGTGTGTAGGGGGGGGTCCATCATGTGGGAGGTAAGGAATCTGTCCTGTTTCGTTGGGCTTTCGATGGATTTCGATGACAAAACGTGGGGAACTAAGATATGAAATTTTACTAGCACAAACTACTAACTTAAATACACACAATTATGCAATAGTATACAATTTACAACATACGAATAACACATTTACTTACAACTCACATCAACTGTATGTTGAGTGGCACACTAGTTCTCCATACAGTAATGAGTTGATATTACTGAGGTATTGCGGCCATGACATGTGCATCCTATAAAGGTGGTTGTATGTAGTCGCATGCTCCTCATACAATCATTATTGACAAACTGTATGAAGTTCCGTGTTGCTCATTCATGTGCAATATTGTATAAGTATTTATTACTCCTTTGTATTATATTCACATTGCTCTTTAGTAAAACATCTTCCACTAAACATAGATAAGTAACTAATTATATCAATACCAATTGTAATATGCTTAGATAAATTGTATGATAATAGTAATTAATAGTGTTGTGAGTAGGTAGATCTAGTGATAGCATATCTACATAATATACTTATAGATGTATGTATAGTTCGCATAAACATATAAAAATTGGAGTAATACTAGGATTTGGTGGTAAAAACCACTTTTTTAGGCGAAAGTGGAAGAAAAAAGTAGGAAAAAGAGATGGAGTAGTTGCTAATGGTAGAAATAAAAGAGATGAGTTAGACTTACCTTGATTTGAGTAGGTATTAGCTCCAATCGACAAAAATCATCCAAATGTACCTTCTTTTCTCCTCCCAGTAAGTAACAACAATCATTCTCGCAAAAAATGGTATACCCGTCGGTATACTGCCGGTTTCGGTCAGTACAGTGAAGTTAGTAGTGCATTTTGCACCGAAACCATCGAAACATGTCGGTATTATCGGTATTTGTGATCCTATCGATACGCACGCATGTTTCCGTGTCGGTACCCGTCGGTATCGGTATTTCGGCGAAATACCGCCGATACTGGCGAAACTTCATTCCTTGGTCCTAACTGATCCCAACATCACACATTCCCATTCTCCTCTCACTCTATAACTATAAAGGCCTCTTCTCTCTATCTTGCAAAACAAGTCTCTTCCATATTTATGAGGTCTTCCATGTAGTTTACAATCTATATATCCAACTTATTCTCAATTTTTTCGCGAATAATTGACCAAACTTCCATGTTTTTTCTCTGAAATAGACCCAGTTCAACAAACCCATTAAAATTTTCTGTACCAATAATGCCCTTGAATTTATGCAAAAATATGTCACATCCTTTCGTTTTGTTTGTGGCACCATCCATCAAACTACCTGCCCCTACACTCCACAATAGAATGGCGTTGCTGAACGTAAACATCGCCACTTGTTAGAGGTTGCTCGCACTTTACTTCTTCATTATAAAATACCTCACCGTTTTTGGCCTGAAGCTGTTTCTACGTCATGTTATCTTATCAATCGCATGCCATCCTCTATTTTGCACAATCGCATACCTTACACCATTCTCTTTCCTGATGCTCAACTGTTCTCTGTTCCCCCTAGGGCTGAGCATCGGTCCAAAACCGGACCGGACCGGACCGGACCGGACCGAGGACCGAAAATCAATAATTTTTGGACCGTTGACCGGACCGTTTGGTGATCGGACCGGACCGGGACCGGACCGTTTTGACCGCGGACCGGACCGGACCGGACCGTTTGGACCGCAATCAGCCTTTTTTAGATGTTTTACAACTTATTTAATTATACAAAGTTGATAATCTTAGTCACTTCTAACAATTATATAACTTTAGTATCAAACATTTATACTAGTAGTACTTATATATGTACTTTATTTGTAGTTATTATAGAATACACCTTCAAATATATATGGATTTTATATAAAAGTTAGTCTGCGGTCCGGACCGGACCGGACCGGTTTTGGACCAGACCGGACCGAAGACCGAATTTATCGAATTTATTGGACCGCGGACCGGACCGAAGTTGAAATGGACCGGACCGAACCGGACCGAATTGAGCAGTCCGGTCCGATTTTGCGGTCTGGACCGAGATTTGCTCACCCCTAGTTCCCCCTCGTATTTTTAGGTGTACCTGTTTGTCAAAAATCTACGCCCGGGGCTAACAAAACTTGATCCTTGCTCCACTAAATGTATCTTTTTGGGATATTCTAGAACCCAAAAAGGTTATCGCTGTTTTGATCCTATTCTGAAGCAATGGTTTATCAGTGCGGATGTGGTCTTTTTTGAGCATATGCCATATTTCTCTGATGATGGGGCATCACTCTCTAGTGATATGTTGGCGCCAACGCCATTGTCAGATGTTATTGAGGTTTTGCCATCTTCTGAACTGCCTGAAGCCTGCCCTATGCAAGTCTACAAACGAAGGACCAAGACAAACACTCCTTCCATGGCCCCTCCACAACCAATTCCTCCTTCTGCGGATGATCATACAACCACTGAGGTAACTTCTGACTTACACCCACCTATCAACCAGCGCAAAGGTGTTTGTTCCTGCACCAAACACCCTATTAGTCATTACTGCTCATCTACTAACCTGAATAACAGTTTTGCATGCTTCACTTCTATAATTTCTGCCGTCACTATTCCAAAGACTGTTGCAGAAGCTCTTCTTATCCCTGCATGGAAACAAGCGATGGACCATGCAATGCAAGCACTATCTGATCGCAAGACGTGGGAACTTGTGGATCGTCCTCCTTTTTGCCCTACTGTTGGATGCTGATGGGTCTTCACAATTAAATATCAACCTGACGGTACAATTGAGCGTCTGAAAGCTAATCTTGTGGCAAAAGGATATACAAACAGATGGTGTGGACTATTTTGAAACCTTTTCTCCGGTAGCATGGCTAAATTCTGTTTGCATTCTGATTTCTAATGTTGTATACAAAGAATGGCCCCCATTTCAGTTGGATGTCAAAAATGTGTTTCTTTATGGAGACCTACAGGAGGAAGTTTACATAGAGCAACCACCGGGGTTTGTTGCTCAGGGGGAGTCTGCCTCACGGGTTTGTAAGCTAAAAAAAGCCATCTATGGTCTCAAACAAAGCCCTCGTGCTTGGTTCGACAAACTTAGTTAGATCTTAGTAACCTTTGGCTTTAGTCGTTCCCACTCAGATCATTCGATTTTTATCCGCAAAACAGTGGCTGGGCTAGTCATTCTTATTGTCTATGTTGACGATATTATCTTATCTGGCAGTGATACCTTGGGCATTCAGGCAACTAAAACTTACTTGGAAAAATATTTTGTCACCAAAGATCTCGGAAAATTGAGATATTTCTTAGGCATCGAGGTATCCAGATCATCTGCAGGGCTGTGCCTCTCTCAAAGAAAATATGTACTTGATCTCTTACAGGAAACTGGTTTGCTTGGATGTAAACCAGCTAACATCCCTCTTGACCCAAATATGGATTGGGACGATGAAAACTCTCCTCCTTATGTTGATCACCACCAGTTCAGAAGGCTTGTTGGCAAGCTTATTTATCTTACGGTCACAAGAGCTGACCTCACTACCGCTGTAGGATTCATCAACAGGTACTTTGATAAACCACGACAGTGTCATTGGGATGTTGTATGTCACATCCTGCGATATATCAAAAGCTCTCTAGGCAAAGGCTTGTTATATAAGAAGCACAACCACTGCAATCTCTCTAGTTTTTCAGATTCTGACTATGCAGGAAGTCGCTCTGATCATAAATCTACATCGGGTTATTGTACATTTGTGGGTGGCAATCTAGTTATCTGGCGAAGCAAAAAGCAGACTGTCGTAGCCAGGTTTAGAGCAGAGGCAGAATATCGAGCCATGGCTCATACTGCATGTGAACTTCTGTGGGTCCAGAGTCTCCTCCAGGAGTTTGACATATCCTATTCCAACCCTATACCAATGTTTTGTGACAACGAGGCCTCTATTTTTATTGCCAGCAACACCATATTTCATGAAAGGACAAAATATATTGAGGCCGACTGTCACTTTGTTCGTGAGACGGTTCTTTTTGGTTTCATTTGCACTCCATATCTCAACACTGAGAAGCAAGTAGCGGATATCTTCACCAAAATTCTTCCTAAAGCTCATTTTCAGACTCTAGAAGACAAGCTAGGCATGTTCGACATCTACGCTCCAGCTTGAGGGGGAGTATAGAGATATGTTTATGTTTCACTGAGTGACATGTGCCTAGCATGTGCCTCACTTATGTTTTTACTTACGTAGTTTAGTCCCATATTGCTCATCTCTGTTTTCGTCTCTCCTCTCCTATACTATATAAGAGAATGCATTGTAAACCTTTTAAATCATCCAATACATTTTCTATTCACTCTTTATCGTCCCCATCTACAAGAACAAAGGTGATGTCCAGAGCTGCACAAATTACAGAGGTATCAAGTTGACGAGTCACACATTGGAGCTTTGGGAGAGGATTATTGAGCAGAGGCTAAGTAATATAACACAGATATCAAACAACCAATTTGGTTTCATGCCTGGAAGACCAACAACAAATGCTATTTTTCTGATAAGGAGGCTTATGGAGAAGCATAGAGAAAACAAAAGAGATCTCCATATGGTGTTTATTGATTTGGAAAAGGCTTATGATCGAGTACCCAGAGAAGTGTTGTGGATGGTTTTGAAGAAAAAGGGTGTGCCAATACAATACATTGACTTGATCAAAGACATGTAGATAGCTCTATTGCAAGTGTGAAGACTGCTAGAGGAGAGAGACCAACTTTTCCAATCACAGTTGGGGTACACCAAGGATCCACACTCAGCCCATATCTGTTCGTTCTTGTTATGGATGAGTTGACAAAGAATGTTCAAGTTGATATTACTTGGTGTATGTTATTTGCTGATGATATTGTTTTGATTGACGAAACTAAAGATGGATTAAATGATAAAGTTGAACGGTGGAGAGAGGCATTGGAATCAAATGTATTGATGATTAACAGGAGCAAAACTGAGTATATGCATTGCAATTTCATCCAATCCCGCAGTGTGAATGATGGAGCCAAGTTGGACAGAGTAGATATACCAAAATGTGATAGATTTCGTTACTTGGGTTCTATTATTCAAATAGATGGAGATGTCCAAAATGATGTTTGTTACATGATCACTGCAGGATGGTTGAAATGGAGGAGTGCAACTGGAGTATTATGTAATCGGAAGATCCCTCTCTATTTAAAATGGTAAGTTTTATAGAACAGCTATACTAACAACCATGCTCTACGGGAGTGAATGTTGGGCGGTGAAGAAACAAGGTCTCAACAAGATGAACGTGGCTGAAATGTGTATGCTGAGATGGATGTGTGGGAAGATAAGAAAAGATCGCTTGAGAAATGAATATATCAGGAATAAAGTGGGGGCGGCGAGCATTGAGGACAAGTTGCGTGAGGGCCGACTCAAATGGTACTGACATGTGCAACGCAGACCGACTAATGCGCCTATATGAAGCAATGCTATTGAGTCAAGAACAATAAATAGAAGAGGAAGACCTTAATTAACATGGGATGAGCTTATAAAGAGAGATTTTGAATCTCCACATCTCAACCAGAATATGGCTCATGATAGAGCTGAATGGAAACAAAGGATCCATGTAGCCGACTCCAACATAGTTGGGATTGAGGCTTAGATGATGATGACGATGATGATTAAACATAAAATGTTTTTCAAAGTTAACTACCATGTTAACCTTTTTCAAAATGTTTAGTGCCCCCTTATGATGTGTCCTAAATCCTAACCAAGGAACAAGGTGACCGATACCGACGCCGTTTCGACAGCTTGGATAGGTATTTACCGGTATATCGATGGAAATACCGACAGATGCAATCCTGGCCGTTTCGACGCCAAAATGAACAAATTAATTCATGAAACTTTATAGGTGTAATCTCTACACCTAAATGCAACGTTTTATGCAATAAAATTCTATATTGGGTGTGTAGGGGGGGGGTCCATCATGTGGGAGGTAAGGAATCTGTCCTGTTTCGTTGGGCTTTCGATGGATTTCGATGACAAAACGTGGGGAACTAAGATATGAAATTTTACTAGCACAAACTACTAACTTAAATACACACAATTATGCAATAGTATACAATTTACAACATACGAATAACACATTTACTTACAACTCACATCAACTGTATGTTGAGTGGCACACTAGTTCTCCATACAGTAATGAGTTGATATTACTGAGGTATTGCGGCCATGACATGTGCATCCTATAAAGGTGGTTGTATGTAGTCGCATGCTCCTCATACAATCATTATTGACAAACTGTATGAAGTTCCGTGTTGCTCATTCATGTGCAATATTGTATAAGTATTTATTACTCCTTTGTATTATATTCACATTGCTCTTTAGTAAAACATCTTCCACTAAACATAGATAAGTAACTAATTATATCAATACCAATTGTAATATGCTTAGATAAATTGTATGATAATAGTAATTAATAGTGTTGTGAGTAGGTAGATCTAGTGATAGCATATCTACATAATATACTTATAGATGTATGTATAGTTCGCATAAACATATAAAAATTGGAGTAATACTAGGATTTGGTGGTAAAAACCACTTTTTTAGGCGAAAGTGGAAGAAAAAAGTAGGAAAAAGAGATGGAGTAGTTGCTAATGGTAGAAATAAAAGAGATGAGTTAGACTTACCTTGATTTGAGTAGGTATTAGCTCCAATCGACAAAAATCATCCAAATGTACCTTCTTTTCTCCTCCCAGTAAGTAACAACAATCATTCTCGCAAAAAATGGTATACCCGTCGGTATACTGCCGGTTTCGGTCAGTACAGTGAAGTTAGTAGTGCATTTTGCACCGAAACCATCGAAACATGTCGGTATTATCGGTATTTGTGATCCTATCGATACGCACGCATGTTTCCGTGTCGGTACCCGTCGGTATCGGTATTTCGGCGAAATACCGCCGATACTGGCGAAACTTCATTCCTTGGTCCTAACTGATCCCAACATCACACATTCCCATTCTCCTCTCACTCTATAACTATAAAGGCCTCTTCTCTCTATCTTGCAAAACAAGTCTCTTCCATATTTATGAGGTCTTCCATGTAGTTTACAATCTATATATCCAACTTATTCTCAATTTTTTCGCGAATAATTGACCAAACTTCCAACTACTTTTTTCTTGAATTTTCTCCAATTACGATTTTTTCAGGCAAGCTGAAAATTGCCGTATCCCGAATTTTTCACTATGGTCTAGTACAACTGCAACACACTACAAATGTATGTCCGCCTGGCCCCTGTGGCCCCACAATACCCTCCGCCTAGTCCCTACGCTAGTTAGTTCCTGTAACCAGTTGCCATCAACTTTGGCGAGTAGGGCATGAAGTGCTAGCCACTGACCATACGAAATTCAGATTCTCACTATCGTTGCCCACAATTTACAAGTGATCTAGAAATGCCTCAACAAAGGCCCATCTTCATTATGTCTTCCATGTCTTGTAGGAAAATAAACGGTTTTTTTCCTCTTCTTTTGCTCTCGGTTTGCAATATGTCTACTGCTACCTCAACTCCATGTCCACCATTAAGTAACAACCATGACAGGCAAAGAGTACACACGATTACCAGGATTATCAAAATCTTGCATTTCAGACCTTAACACGTTATACTAGTGGTGTCATTGGTGCATCAACCACCTTGACTTGGATTTTGTCATACACTGCAAATTTGAGGGAGACCAGAAACCCAATTTTTTGGTTAGTGTTTGAAAATTCTCATCTCAACTTTGTTGTCCAAATCCCACTAAATTAGCATACAATTCACAGTGAAAATTTTAAAAATTCAATCCAACACAATGAGAAACCAAACAAAACCTAACTACTAGCTTTCACACCAAAAATAAGTCACCCTTAATCAATACGCAGAAGTCAAGCTATGACTGATTATAGTTTGTAGAAAGGTAGGAAAGATGACGAAATCTGGATTTTTAAAGTGCAAGAAAATTCATAAAGACTAACAATGTTGTTGTAGAGTAGAAGAAATGGCGACTAAATATGTTTATATAGATTTAAGAGGTTGCAAAAATATATTTAATTGATACATATGCTAAATTACGTGCGAACATGCTAACTTTAAAGTTCATTTGGTCATGCATATCTATCACCACTTTATCTAGTTTGGTTATACATTAATGATTTTGCTTTAGCATCTTTCCTCCACCATGTTGCCATTAAGATTTGTATTGCTTCACCACTACCAATTGCCACAACAAAATTTCCATCATGCAACTATCCTAGCTTGCATGACTTCACTGTTGCCAGATTGTCACAATCAAGACCAAACAACCCAAGCCTTCTCTACAATCAGAATGACACTCTCATTGAGTGCCCCTCCTGCTTACCTTTCCTTCATGCCTTCCTCTTTTTGACATCCTCCCTAACATTGCATCTAGCAAAGACAATAGTTGGTGGGCATGCCAAAAGAGAGGGAAAGAAAGAAGGGAATATAGAGTGGACCCATATCAATGGCCGACATACTTGTCAAGGCAACCAGTCGGTCACCCTGATTCCTTGGGCGACCAGGCCGACTAGTCGGTCGCCCAGGCGTAGGTTTTTTTTCTTCATATAATTAATTATATATAGTAATATATATACAGTTATATACTTATATACAACACATTATATAAAAAAATAATGTAAACACATATCTAAGGAAGTAATAATTCATATTTGTTAAATATGGTCATAAACACAACAAACAATAATCAATAAGAACTGAATGCCTAATCCCATGTTTTGGTAAATAATAACCTAGATTTGGTAAAAAAATGTCATTAAACACCTCGAAAATTAAACAAATATAATTAGATAGAGAAAAGTTTATTAAATTTAGACTTTTAGTGCTTGTTGAATTGTTGTAACTAAACTAAAAGTTAATAATTGAACTAGTGTAGTGTGATTGAAATTGATGTTCACATCAAATCATTGCTAAAGACAAACACAAACATTCAAGATAGGGGGTGGGGGAAATTAGAATAGCAAAAAAACCTTATCATTCTTAGCTCTAGCCTAACTAAGCGGTTGCCAAGGCTTGGTTTGGGCCGACCAGTCAGCCTGGGCAGACGTCAAATTGAGGTCCAAATCTGGGCGTCAGGCAAGTCAGACCCCCCCTCCAGCGACCAACCAACTAGTCGACCAACTCAACAAGTATGATGGCCGATCATTTCACTAGCCCACCAACACCTAAAGCCATTGCCACTATACGATGATATAGCATTGTGGGCCACAACTCAACTGTCTCCTACACTCGATTTGCTCCACCATCCCTAAACATCTCTAATACTCCTCTCTTCTCATCTACAATTTCTCTGTTGCTTAGAAAAAATGGTGCATAACACGCACCACCAATTCACCATGTCTCATCGTCATTGCCCCATAACAAGTCATTGATTCATATCCCATTGTGACTTGCTGCCATTAACCCCACTTCCTTACCATGTTTCCTTCTTCCCTCGCTCCCCTTTCCCCCTACTTTTTCACCCTTGTGATTTTAGTCAATGACTTACTACCATTGTGCCCCATCATCAACCCCGCTTCCAGTATGAGTTTGATTTTCCAACATAGTTAGTGGTGGGAGGGATGGTTTGGTCAATGTTGATAGGTGGGAGAAGAAGGGGAAGCGGTAAGTTTGAGAAAAGTACAACAAAACTCAGTAGTATTAGTAATAAAATAGTCTAACCCATGGCTATCAAGGCGCCAATGCTACTAGTAATATATAAGCCACTGTTTTCAAGGTGAAAAAGCAAACCCTCGTCTTAACTAGGACTAAATCGATTTTTTCTTAGGTTTCTTATAGTACATGACACATACTATATATTTCTAAAACGTGTAGGTATTTTATGCATTTCGTTAATGTCCTACACTCTTAACATATCAAGTAAGAGTGAACTAAAAGCCAAGCAATGCATGAAGCACACTCACATATGTCAATTGGGAAGTAAAATATTATATAAATTTTAAACTTAAGAAAATGTCCTCGACACTCTAGAAGCTCTAGCCTTCATATTTGGAGTACATCAAGAATAAACACCAAGCCCATATCTATTTGTTCTTGTTAATGATGAGTTGACAAAACATGTTCAAGATGATATTCCTTGGTGTATTTGTCGATGATATGGTGTTAATTGATGAAATAAAAGAAAGATTGAACGATAAAGTTGAACTTTGAAGAAACACATTGGAATCTAATGGATATAAGATAAGTCGAAGCAAAACTGAGTAAATGCATTGAAATTTCAGCTAATCTAGAATTGTGAATGGTGGGGCCAAGTTGGGTTGACTAGATGTGTCAAAATGTGATAAGACTCATTACATGGGTTCTATTATTAAAATGATGGTGATGTTCAACATGATCTTTTTCACATCATCACATCGGAATGGTTGAAATGGAGTGAAATAATAGTATGTGAACAAAAGATCCCTCAAATTAAAAAACAAATGAATGTTAGGCAGTGAAGAAACAAGGTCTTAATAAGAGGAGTGTGGCCGATATGCATATGCTGAGATGGATGTGGGAAGACAAGGAAGGATCACTTGAAAAATGACTAAACTGAGAAAAGGTGAGGGTGGCGAGCATTGAGATACTTACCTAGGGGTCTTTCGCGATAGTATGGACATGAGTAACACAAACTAACTGGCACACCTATTCGAAGCAATGCTATTGAGTTGAGCATAGTTAAAATAAGAAGAGGCATGCCTAATGTACTTGGAAAGAGCTTATAAAGAAAGATTTGAATCTTTACATCTTGATCAAAATATGACCCATAACATATATCTAACTGAAAAAAGACCCATATAGCCGACCACAAAAAAATTGGAATCGAGGCTTTAGATGATGAAGATATTGATGAGATCCTAGAAGGCCCACGATTCAGTTTTGTGCTTTGTTTTAGAAGGCAAGGGCTCTCGACCCATCTTGAGCTCTTATATGCCTAGGCAAAACCTAGACAATTGTCATAAGAACCATGGTCTTATGATGTGGAGCTAAAGCGACAAAACCTATCTATAAAAACGAGGGTCCTAGACTCACATGTTGCACCAAACTATGGTTGAGATTTAAATCTGTAAGCGTGACAACATTTACCCTAACTTGCCAGCATAGTCACCAAATTCTCTAGAATTTTAAATTATTCAGATATAATTCACGCATTTTTTGTGTGACAATGCTACGGCCAGATTTTGTTAAGGGTGTCTTTGAACTGATAGTTTCAAATTTATATGCAAGATCTACGACCAGATTTTGATGGTTATGCATAAAAAAATTCAATAGTAATAAGATTGTCTGCAAATTAAAAAACATAGAAGCTTCAACAAGGACTTCTCCAACACAAATAGTGGGGCAGATAAGAAATTCATGAAGACGTTGAGCCTAAGCTGCTTAAATACTATCTAGAAAATGGTAGATCAATGTATGAAATACATGTGCACTAATAAAAGATCCTATCTAATATACAATCACTCAAAAGGACTTATCATTTAGCCTTAAAAAGGGCTTCATGAGTCCCAACCAAGATCATTATCATCTAAGTGTCAATCCAAACCATGTTGGGGCCTGCTATGTGCATTCTTCTTTTCCCAACTAAGATGGGAGTGCAAAAGCATATCACAAAATTGATGCAAGCGAATAAAGATCATTAGAATTCCAAAACATAGATATTACAATATGCATGAGGAAAAGCCGAGGGGAACAAGAGTGGGAGAAGACAAGAACTGCATGGGTTCGATCGTATCATAAAGAAAAGAGTAGCAACGGCTGGAAATTGGATGTCTCACAAACAATATTTTAGAAAGCGGGAAGCGGGAGGCGAGCGGACGGGACCTTGTGGCAGCTTGAGCACCAAGCGGACGCTCGAGCAGGCGCTTTTTGAAAAAGCGGGTGCCTAATTTCCTATATATTTTTATACAAAATTACACAGATTTGCATATAAATAATTATCAGTTAGGAACTTTTATACATGTATAAACGATGCATTTAGTGTAAAATACCCTAATTAACTTAATTATAACATACTAATACAGTAGTATACTAAATAAATCATATATAGAAGTTGCCAGTACATGAAATATATACACTTGTGGTACATACTACATACATAGTACATGGATATAGTAGTAGGCAGTACATGATATATACATTATACTTGAATTGTACATAATACACAGTATAGAATTATAGAATAGCATTATACAGTAGTAAAAAGTACATGATATATACACTATACAGTGGTACACATTATACTACAAAGTACACCTACATAGGCAGTACATGCTAAATAAAACTCCACCTACTACACCCGACTTCATCGTACCTAATTATGCAATAATATCATATGTTGGTATAGGGTGGGGGGCTCCTACATTTGTGGGTGAAAATATACAAAACTATTTCGATCAGGATTTCGATCATGCAATGTATACATACATATATTCTTATGCAATAACATGTTACATCTTATATTTGGATTCAATTAACTTAGGGGGGGCCTCCCAATTTTTTTTAGGATTTTAAAGATTTTTAAAAAAAAATTTAGTGATATTACAAATCGGAATTTCGGCAATTTGGCATGTCCATTTTGATGTCTGGTACCCGTCAAAAACAAAACTTTGCTTGAAATTTCGCAATTTCGACCAAAATTTTAATCCATGATACATATAGAGTATGTAGCAAGTAGCATCAACAATGTTTGACTACAAAAAATGAAAAAAGAAAGCACAAGTACAAAAATGCAGCGCCCAAAAATTAAGCGGCCAAAAGTGGGCGCCCGAAGAAGGGATTCAGGCGGGCACACAGGCGGGCTAAGCGGACCTTAGGTGGCCGCTTAACTGGTTGGCGCCCAAGAGGCCGCTCAAAGCCTTAACCAAGTGGATGGCCCTCTTGGCCGCTCAGGCGGGTGCCTAAAACGCTTTTTATTACACTACTCACAAATGAAAGACAAGTACAAGACACATGCCTTAAACAAAAAGTAAACAAAAATAAAAAGAAAGAAAAACCATCTGGGGTGAAGGTCAGAGAGATCATGGACACCATGCTCCCTCCCGCAGCGAGGAAAAGAGAGGGCGTGCTCTTGCGGTGGGAGGCAAAGGTCCAGAGGTCGGAGATGGTCCCTGTTCCATTGAGGAAGAAATCACGACGGGTTCTTGAATCATGAATGGCAAAGCTAGCAGCATGCAAAGACAAGCCACACATCCTCTTTTTCCAGTCAAAAGTACCTCAAACAAAGTAGATCATATTACGGAACACAATAGCCTTGCATATCCACTAGGATATGAGAGGCAAACATGCCAATTGGACCACTACTTAATTGATTAACATTATCTCAAGTCGGTAGAGCTACGGATTATGCTCTTGAACTTCCAACTGAGTCCGGAGGCTTCCCTTCCTTGAATAATCTCCCTCTTTGAAGGATTGCTCTTTCTAGTTTTCATCAGGGAGCTTTGTTGCTCACTGTATAAGAAGTTAGTTTGATGCCACTAACAAGAAAGTAAGCCAAGTTTAGCTCAATTGATGAATGGATTTTTTTTTAAACTGGGGGTCTTGGGTTCGAATCCCCTCGGGGATGAATTTTAGGAAGAAAATCTCTTTGGCATATGCACCAGTGAAGGGCTAGCATTGCTACAACATTTCGTTGTGCAGGGGTGACCTGTCACCACGTATGTGGTTTTGGGGTTCACCATGCTAGGGTGGGTCCAATGTGGCCTTGCTTGGAGGGGGCTCTGCGATACCAAAAAATCAAGAAATCTAACTATGTAATCTAGCAATCCACTTTGCTTGGTTGGTTGGGCACCAATTAAATTAATTATTTGCATCGATTTCGTAATAAGAAGAGAACTCAATGGTATTGTTAGATTTTACCAACTAAAATCTTACATAATCATAGGGATAAAGGTGGAAAAATGGACTACAATTTAATTTGTTACATTTGTATTTCACCAATTGATAATGTAAAGTTGAGTAGACTTTTGTTTTTCAATCAAAATGTTCAAACCACATCTAACCAAAAATACATAAAACAAAGTGTAGTGTAACATATTTTGTGAGTGTTTCCATTATACATTGAACCAAACAATCTCTAAGAAACATATGGTTGATTACTAGAAATATGTATCTACATATATGATGATTATTTGGGCCCAACCCAAACACAGTCCGAGTCCCAGATTTATTACGTGGGCTGGGTATGGGCGGAATTTTCAAAATAAACATAACCGCAACCCGAACATTAATATGGTTTTGGGTATATGAGTTGAGCAAAACCCGATATCCTGGCCCGATGCTCATCCCTACTTGTTCATATATTATACTAAGCTATTGGAATGAAAGCCATATATCATACTAGTTATTTATACGGCACATCATGTTTCATATATTTCAAGGATGCAGAAAAAACATGTGAGCAAGGAAGAAAATGTCCGATTTCGACGCCGTTTCGGTAGCCACAGAAACAAAAATTTCGACAGATGCATTCCTGGCGTTTCGATGACCAAATGATCGAACTATTTAGCGAAATTTTACCAGAGCAATCTACTAGTGTAGATCTACTCAAATATGCAATAATATTTCATATTGGATATGTGAGGGGGTGGGGCTTCTCATGTGTGAGCGAAGGAACCTGAACAATTTCGATGGGCATTTTGATGGACATTTTGAGGTCAACTGAATGGCAAAATGAACACAAATTTAAGGAAACATAGCATGATCTAGGATGGTAGGACCTCTTAGTAGGATGACAGGACGTATTACATAAACAATGTTGCAGTGGTATGTGAGTGAGTATTAAGGAAGCATGAGGCAACTATGGTTTATGCATCTAGTTGAGCCATGATGGTTGTCATCCTCCTTGTTGATTATACCTATTAACATATTAGCTCCTATCTATTTTGTTTTATACAAGCATAGATGTGTCTCGCTGTTAATCTCCCCATGCTTACAAGTGATAAAATGCATACTAATGGATTAAATCAAGCTTTGTTCTTGGCCGTGTGCTTTTGTAGCAAGTGCCTATAGGAAGCAACCATGTAGTTAGAGGTGTGATTGATAATGGCATACATACAAAATATCTCCATAGTCATACTAATTTTGCGCACTATAACATATATCACGTGACCTCAAAAATGAAAGTTAGCGGGTCATCAATCATCATAGCCATAAATATCACTCCCACACACATTTTTAAACATTTCCTTTGTAGATCTTTATAGAAGTGAGAGAAATAGGAGGGAGAGGTAGAATTAGGCTAGGAAGAGAAGAAGCATAACTTATATTGCCCCTAACAAGCCCAAGGAATCACATACTAAAATCTGCAGACATCGTACCCCATTTCTCGAAATAATAGATGTGTTTCTCAAAATTTCATCGAAATGCGGACGGAATGGGCCTTTTATCATCGAAATTTGCCTAATTTTGTCAAAATTCAAAATAATTGTCGAAATTTAATTTTTTTCTGGCGAAATTCCTTACGTACAGACATGTAAGGCCATTTCTATGTCCGATCGTTGGCGGCATTGAAATAATTAGCGAAATTTCGCCAATTTTGACAAAATTTTGAACATTGCATGTGAGCATTTGCTTCATGGAGTTATTACATTAAAAAAGTGATGCCATAAAATTCTACTATAGAAAAAGCATCATGCATTTATTGACAGAAAGAATTCACCCTACCTATATATGAATCATGTCCTCATTTCGAGATGAGACATAGAAGCAACCAATGTTCGAAAATCGGACCCAACGAGTGCTTAATCGGCCGATTAATCGGCTCGGCCAAAGGGCCACATGATTAACCCGATCAGGACCAATTCTGTGGCTGATTAAGCGCTTAATTGATTAATTAATCGTCCACTTTTAAAATCGATAAGCCCACATGTAGGACATGACTATGAATTACGATTGTCTTTTACATTTTATAAATAATGAATGGTTGTTTAAAACATGTTTATTCAATTAAATTCATGCTTGCCCAACATTACATATGAACTTTTGCTTCTTGTTGTATTCTCATATGTAGCTTTCCAATTTATAGATAATTATATATGATAAATATATATAAATATATATATTTATTATTAATTTACTTAAAAGAATCTAAAATTGCATTAATTCCCGCAGTTGATATACTCTAGTCGGTACCTTGTTCACCCATACATTGATTACCGCTTTTCAAAACTATGGAAGCGACTATGTAAAGACTCAAGAGAAGATGCATGGCTTCCATATACCTCTATTACGCAATCCATGGATATTGCTCTAGGTGCATGTGGAGGACAAGCTCATCGAGCTTTGTTCCATTGTTGGTGAGAAACGCCCTTGATGGCCTTGAGGGAGGATGCAGATGAAACTGGAAGGGAGGTGCACCTCAATACATAGGTGCCCATGGGATACACTTCAAGGGAGGTACAAAATTGAAGTAGATGTGGCTCCCTCTTTTGTAGTTCCAGTATGTTCCCCTATTTGCTTGTGCTTTTTTTTTATATTGAAAGCTGCACACACTTTCTTTTTGCATATAGAGATTCTTTCTAGCAACTGGTTTAATTTTCTTTTTCCTACGTTTGAGTAAAGAAAAGATAGATGCCTAAAGTCAATGTCATTTTTCCGTGCAATGGTAGCACAGTCCCATTGCAACCTTCTCTAAGTTGTCATGTTTTCTTTAGATTTTTGACAATAGTATGAAGCTGGAACTTGGAAGTGGATGGCAACACATATACTATGCAACCCAAACAGGAATAAACCACACCAGAAACTATGATTTAAGGAATTCGAATTATTCCCTAGCATCTTGATACAAAAAACATTATTCATGCAGGGTGGGCTGAATAAACTGAGATACAGTATCCAAGATGGAAATCGTAGCTGAAAGTTTAGGAGTCTACATAGGTGGACTGACGAAGAGGTGTTGTTATTTTTCTTAGTTTGATGGGACACACTACGGATGAAAATATGATTGAACCGATACATTTCCGCCCCTTGTACATTCCTTCTTTTTCAAATTCAACACGAGGCAAAAACTAACACGCACATAACAAATATCTGACATCAAAATTTCATTGGAGTACCTTGAAAATAGAGTGCATTTTCAACTCTTGGTAGCGGCTGAATCAGTTGGAGGAGAATTGGTGCTCCCTGCAGCAGCAACAGCAGCTCCAGCTCCCTCAGCCGGAGCAGCAGCAGGCTTGGAGTGATCCCCCGAACAACAGACACCTCCATGGTGATGGTGGTGGTGATGCCCAGAGGCATGCCCCCTTCCCTTCATCTGCTTCCTCATATCGTAGGCATCCTCCCCGTCCGCGTAATACTTGGCCTCCACATCGTGGATTTTGTACCCAAGCGTGGAGGTGTATAGGTTGAACGCGGCGCGGTTGCTGCGGCGGACGTGGAGCGAGACGTACTCGGCACCGAAGACCATCTCCATGGCATTCTGCGCAGCGGTCATGAGCTTGGTAGCGAGCCCGAGCTTGCGATGGGTGCGGGCGACGGCGAGGGAAGTGATATGGCCGTGGCAGGGCTCGGTGGTGTCCTCCTCCATCTTAGCCAGCACGTACCCAACAATCTTGCCGCCATAGTCCTCCGCCACGTACAGGAGCTGCGGCCACGACAGGATGTGGTAGAGGTAGTACTTCATCTGGTAGTTCTCAGGAAGGCACAGGAGGTTGCAGGCCTGCATTGCCAGCAAGTCGTCCATCGTCGCCTGCCGTATGCACACCATCCTGGCCTTGCTTTGGCAGTGTGCCAGACTGCCAGTGGCACTGCCTGACGCTCCCGACGACCGTCACGAACTCACGATCGCTCCCAATCTGGTCCTCTGCAGCGCCTGGTGAGACTTGAGGGGGTAGCGGGTTAGGGTTTTTTGCACTGCTACGGCTGGACCGGAGGCGGGTCGAACAAATTATTCAGCTCGGATTTGTATTTTTGTAACAGCGGTAGCGGACCTATGTGACCATGTCAAAGTTGATCAGTAAAAGTTTTAAGGGATGTATATGCAAAAGTTCTTGAATAGCCGGCGAGGACAGACAAGAAACGGGAGCGGCCGGAGAATTGAACACGTCGGCCTGTCCGGCGAGAGCCAAGACGACGTCGAAATTGGGAAGGGATACCCATCTGCTTCATTAGTCTCTCGAACACGGCGACTTGAGGAAGCCACTGGAGCCGGTTAAGCTACTACGAAAGCCATGAATAAGAAGAGGCGCCGCTTGGACAATGATGAGAAGTCGGAGGGCGAGGCGGTGGAAGGGGCGTTCCCTGAACACGCCGCCCGTGCTAACTGTAGTTCTAGCATTGGTAACGTCGATGATGGTGTCAGCCATAGCCAAGACCTGATTCCGCTAGGTTTGTGTACATTTTTATTGCTCTTTTGTCACGTTCAGGCATTGGTTCCTACTATGAACGGAAATCTGTTTGGTATGGTACTTTTACGTTACAAATGACACTAGTAGGGAATTATAAGATAGTGCTGTTTTAATGCCCTTGTTTGGAATTTCGCTTTTAGCATTTGTACTCCCTTTCCCATTTCTACTTCATTATCAACTCAGGAAAAGGCACTAAATATGGCACTCTTTGTATATGTTAGAAAGCTGTCTCTCCTTCACTGACACTTGCATTGCCCTTCGGATGATGCACACCCAGTTCCCTGTCATCAATAAGGTATAAAGTAAGAGATGTCCACTGATAAAACGCTGGTTTGTAGCTGGAATGCACAGTTCTTCTCTTTGTTGCTAATGACTCCATTGTTTATAGGTCACTATCCGTCCTTTTGTCCTCCGCTCACAGTTGTATAGTAGCATAAAAGACAGGACCCAGGTTGATAGAGATTTGGAGGTATTTCTTCTTTTCACTTATCTTTAACAGCCAATATTTTACCCTTTTACCTAGTAGTCCTTTCTTCTGCCAATGCTTGGGATTACCACACAATCAGTTTCTACTTGATTTATATATTCTGAGGCTTTTTTCTCTCTCACTTTCTTGTACCAGTCACTGAAACTAGAAAAGCTCGTTCGGGTTTTCAAATTAAGTACAGGGCAAGATGACCATGCTATCATGTTCACTGATGATTATATGGGTCAGGTTATATTCTGTTGTACTATACTTTATGGTCATATCTGATTTTTGTTTTCAGGAGATTGCAGCTGTCTTCTGTTACATAATTTGCCACATTTTTGCAACTTGCTCTGCTCATCTGCCACACTTCTTCGTGGTTTTCTTTTACATGTCTATGCCACCTTTAACTAAACCATGGATTTGCCTTGTTGTATTTACAGATGGAATTTGCTGTGAAGAGACTTGCACCTAGAAATGAAAGTGACGTGCAAGTATTCGAGTGGTTCAAAAGTCATGTCATTAACTCCATACTAGGTGTCAGCATCGGGCATGACAAGCTGGTAACTCAATTTTAACTGTATATCCTTGGTAGTCGCGCTAAATTTAACTCAACTCTAACTCCTTGATGTTCCTTGTATTAGAAGTAGCAAAATTACAAGGAGTGAGTCCTTTTCAAGTCATTGCATATTAATACTGTAATGCCTCAAATGTCTTGTTTGCAAACAACATCTTCGAGCATTGGATGACTTCACATCCCCAATGGTCCATTCCGATTCCAAATCAAAGTAGGTTTCAACTTTCGACCATCTCGTGGTCTTCACCCCTAACCACGATGGCAAATATTCCCATCATCTTCCCTACCACCCCTAGGTTTGTTGTCCCAATGTTATTGAGTCAAACATACTTCTCAAGGTGCATGCTTGGGCAGCTGTGTAGACATCAGCGTGCTCCAACTGGGAGTGGCCCTTGGCATGCACATTGATGAGTCAAACATACATTCAACGTGCATGCTCGGGCAGCTGTCTAGACATCAAGGTGCTTTGACCGGGAGTGGTCCTTGGCATGCACATTGATGAGTCAAACATACTTCTCAAGGTGCATGCTTGGGTAGTCATCTAGACATCAAGGTGCTTCGACTGGGAGTGGCCCTTGGCATGCACATTGATGAGTCAAACATACTTCTCAAGGTGCATGCTTGGGAAGCCGTCTAGACATCAAGGTGCTCCGACAGGGAGCGACCCTTAGCAAGATGGCATGCACATTGATGAGTCAAAAATACTTCTCAAGGTGCGTGCTTGGGTAGCCTTCTAGCATCAAGGTGCTCTGACTAAGAGTGGCCCTTGACATGCATATTGACTTATTTATGTGCTTTGAGTCCTCTTTATGGGTTTCTGGCCCTATGCAATGGTTATTCTAGTCCCTTTAAGGTCATAGTTTTCTAATAAATGTTGTTATCCGTAACATGTTGGATGCTCAATGCCCTTATTTTTACTACTTTATAACATTGATGGCCTTTTTGGATTTGCCTTGATCTATGTTTTGAATTAAATTTCATGTTGAGGTTTATGAAGGACTTATATTGAAATTTTACTTCAAATATATGTGCACACGTGTGTGTGTCTGTGCCTGAGTTCGTTGTGGGTGTAGGTGTGTACATACTTGCATATGTATATGTAACAGAATAAAACTAGTCTCAAATATGTATGTATATATAATAAATTGGACATGCCTAGGTGTGCAAGGAATCAAGGCACGTGGACGTACACCTAGCACCTTGTCACCTTAACAAGTATAGAGTCAAACGAGGCACCGTTGGTTGACCATAGTATTCAAATTAGAGCCTCATATCCATTCTTACTGACCTCAAAGCCAATGTTATTCCCGAATATATTTACGACAATGAATATGGGTCTAAAAGGAAAGGGAAGCCTAGGTGTGAGCTATTGTTATGTATACTGATAGATATGGTCTCAATTCTATTTCTAGAAAGGATATGATGATTTTTATTTGTGAATTAATGTCTAGTAAAGGGTCTTGGTATTAATGTTATTTAGAATTCCTCTCGCAAATGTTGGAAATAATGAATAGACAATATATTGACAATGTATTCACATATGTGTTTAATACAAGAGAGGCCCTCTCCTATATATACGAGATGTTGACACAATTCCCGACCCGATGAAACTCTATTGGTCCAACTGACTTACAAGATTCTGACTTAGATGGGCTTATAGACACTTGACCCTATTACATGACTTGACATCTCCTTTTACGTTTAATAGTGAGTTTAAAAAGTTATAGGAATATCAGATGGTCTCTGTTATAGTTCTTATTATTTTTTTGACTAAGAAACTTGTTTGATAGTAGATTAAGGATGTTATTTTGGGGGAAATTAGACTCTGGGATATTTAATCAATATTCATAACCCAGATGCATTTTCTTTGTGATTTAGTGCTTTATAAATATTAGTATATATATTTTCCTGGCTTTTATTTTATTTTGTTATTGTGTTATGGGCCTTTGTCTATTAGCCCATTAGTCTTTTTCCTTATTCTAGAATATTCATGTTTCTAGATCTTTCTTACTCTCTCCTATATAAGAGAGTCTTATGTACTTGTTTCACCAATCCAATGCAAACCATCTTTGTATTTTAGATGGTATCAGAGTGGGATGATCCTCCTTAAACCCCAACCCTATGCCCACATAAACCCTAGCCACCACCCCGCTTCTCCTCTCTCACCCGCCGCCCCTTCTTACTCTCCCCAGCTGCCGCCGCCCAGCCCCTGCCCCCTCCCACCTCCATCCAACAGCCCCGACTGATGTCCCACTCCTCCGGCTAGCCACAACCTTCTCCACTCAGCCCTTTTCCACCTCCTCGTCTTCATTCCCTTCTTTCCCCGTCATCTCTCCCTCCGACTAGCCTCCACCACCTCTGGTTTCCTTTCCTGCCAGTCTTCAGACGTCTCCGGTAACTTTCCAGTTATCACACGTCGAAGGTGTAACCAGATCCTTCTCTGTCTCTGCCTATGCCTCATGAAGGAATAAGGTTTTCCTCCATGTTGGCGTAGGTTTCCTATATCTACTACTGCCCCGACGTGGATTTCTGGCATCTGATGCATCAGATCTTCTTCTGCTATCTTCTGCCCGTGTACGAGTATTTTTAGACCTGCCCCTGTGATTGAGTTTCTACTACTCTCATATTCTATGTGCCTACTGCTGCTACGTGCCTGCTGCTATGTCTACTAACTGCTACGTGCCTGCTGCTCTATCTGCTGATTGCTATGTGATTCCTGCTGTGGCCTACCACTACTATCAGTTGTGTCATCCTGTATTCTGTCACCTCCCATGGCGTCCTCCGATCCGCTTCGCAATCTCTGTGTGACGACTACCAAGTTGGACGGCTCCAACTATCACACCTGGGCAGCCTCCTTTGAATAATATGCCAAAGCTCAGGGGCGCTATTCCCATCTGACAACTACCGGGCTGGCGGAACTGACTGCTAATGCTGACGACAAAACTAAACAACCATATGACCTGTGGTCCAAGGACGACTCTAGGTTTATGACCTGGATGGTCAACAATGCTGAACCCAAAATCAGCCAATCCCTTCTGCGCTTGCGCATGGCTAAGGATATGTGGGATCAACTCTCCCACGTCTATTCTCATCAACAGAATCCCAAGAAGGTATTTGATATTTTCAAACACCTCGCCAAGGAGTATTCTACCTTAGATGCCATTGAAGATTATTACAATCAATGTTGTGACCTTTGTGATGAGTTTGAGGTGTATCATCTCCTATCCTCAGATATTAAGGAAGCAAAAAGACAACGGAATGAACTGCAACTCGTTCAATTCCTTGTTGGACTACTGATCGGCCTTTTTCACGCGTCCGGAAATGAACGCGGGACAAAGGAAGGAATCAAGCTTTAAATTTATAACCCGAAACCTTCTAGGCCCCCGCAACTTATATTACGGGGTCGAAGTAGATATACGGGGTCGAACACAGGGATGCGGTGACGTTTAGGACGCCAAAGATTTCGTTCTTTAGTCAGATAAGCCGAAACAATATGCGATAAAAGTAATTGCTAGAACTAGTCTAGCGGGTTGTCACGATATAAAACAAAACAAAGAAAACAAAACAAAACAAAACAGAGCTCGCGAGTCTACTAAATAGAGAAAGAGAGTTCCTGGCTATGTAACCACAAACGGGGCAGTCTATGCACTCGTTCTCGGGCGTAGACAACCCTCGAACACCCAAGCAAGCATCTAGTATGCACGGTGGCATCTGTCCTGTGGGGTCGTCCCACTCACTCTCGCGATGCGTGACTAAAACCATCAACGATATGTCATCGACCCTCTCTCAAGGAATGACATATCAACACCTCGGAATATACTAAGTTCCCTCTCAGGTCTTAGGATATTCCGGGGTGTTAGGAACAGAATACCTTGGATCGTCCTCCTCTCAGGTTCAGATCCAAACTATCGTCTCTTAGCTATTCCTACAACGGATCTCTCGATACAGGCAGAAACAGCAGTTCAAGCGAGTAAGAGATCAACCAAACTAGCAATCATAATTTGGAAAGAGAAAATAGAACATGCAACATGCTAGATCTGATATGAATCTACTTGCTTAAGGCAAAAGTATATAAACATGCCCAAATCGGGCCACATAGCCAAGAAGGAGCTAACTAGCCATAGACAAGCATAGCTGGCACCGAACAAAGATGGATAAACATCGTTTGTACAAGAAACAAAGGAATGCAGTAGAATGAAAGAGAAGAGGGAAGAGATATAGTCCGTAGAGGAGAGGTGGCTCTCGCTCCTCGGCCTCTGTGCAGGTCGGATCTCGATCCTTGGGTCTTCTCTTCGTCCCTCTGGACTCCTCGACTCTCTCTCTCTCTAGACCGTACCGGGCGGCAGCCGTATCGGGCGACGCAGCCGTATCGGTCGGCGCGGCCGTATCGGTCGGCGCAGCCGTATCGGGCGACGCAGTCGTATCGGTCGACGCAGCCATATCGGGCAAGACCGTATCGGGCAGTAGACTCTTGGGGAACCCGACACACTAGCTCCTTGGTCTAGGCACTAGCTCTTGCAGGGTCCTCCCTCCGGCTCTTCGAGAGAGCGCTCTTGTAGGTAGGCAGCTGCTATTTATAGGCAGCGAGCTGATGGGAATTGTAGCTTTTATTGGTTCACGTGTCCTTCATCCGTGGCTACGATCTTGAGGCATCAGGTGGGCCAATATGAATGTCGCCCGAAGACTGTGTCGGCAAGAATTCCGGCAGCTGTATCGGGCAGGCCGTATCGGGCGGCGCGGCCGTATCGGGCGGCAGCCGTATCGGTCGGCGCGGTCGTATCGGGCGGCGCGGTCGTATCGGGCGGCGGCCGTATCGGTCGGCGCGGCCGTATCGGGCGGTGCGGCCGTATCAGGCGGCGCGGCCGTATCGGCCAGACCATGCAGCTGCTGGAATTCTTGTATTTTCTGGTTCAGTACTTGAGAGTCCCAAAATTGGCTAGTTTCGGTGCCTGCAAGTCTAAAACAGGCTAATTAGCTACATTATTGGCTATTTTCACTATATTATCTAATGGAGAGACAGAAAACATAAAACATGAACACAAGAGTGCATATTAAGACTAAAGTGGCGCAAAGCTATAGATAAAATGCATAGAAAATATGCACAAATTTGGATGTTATCAACAACCCCAAGCTTAAAACTTGCTTGTCCTCAAGCAAGACTGGACTCAAAGAACAAAAAGATAACATCCAAATTAAGCTTGGCAATAAATGCTAAGGTTAAGAAAAACAGTTTAAAACATCAATTCTCATGATCCATGTCGTTTCAGAACAAACCCCCACCTTTCAGGCACAATCCTGCCAAAGCAAGATCAAAGAGCTTCCAAGCAAGATTAAGCGAATTAACTACAACCTACCGATACTCATGAGGGTTTGAATCATAATTATTTAAACATGAAAGAGTTGTCACACAGGTGATCACGCGGGTGATGAGCAATGAGCCATCACCATGAATCCATGCAAACCAATCAGGAATCAACTTGCCTCTCACTTATTCATGTCCTAAGAAACAAAGTAAAAAGACTCTAATGACTTCTGAGAATCCCGATCTGCGTCAGGTTGGTCCATGTAGCGAGCAACAGTCCCTGCAGTCCGAACCAGTTGGTCCGAAGCAGTGAGACGAACTCCTCGTACTGCGCTCGAACCAACCCTGCTACTGAGATGATCTCATAGGTCTCCTAGTGGTTCCTAGTGACTCTCTAATGAGCATTTGGAGTGATACTACCAGGCGCGACATACCCGCGTTCGTGAGCGCAGTCATACACCGGCTGGGCACCATCCTCAACTCTCCTAAAAGAGAAAACAAGTGTTCATTTATTGTTCACACTCAGGCTTTTATCATTTGCATTCTATTTGTAGGCTTGGGTGAGAACTATTTATATATTTTGGGATTTTGTGGGCGGCCAAGCCTCTTTTGCACATTTTTATATTTTTCATCTTTTTGACTCAATCTAATGTGAGAAGGCGTGAAGTCCATCTAGGAAAACATTTCACCTTGATCATGGCTCAAAACTCATCATGATCCACTTGATACCTGTGTGAAAAGATAGAAATTATAATTCAAGAATCCTTAGAATAGAGGCAAGCTTGTGAAATTCGCAGCTAGGAGACTTTAATCGTGATTTAGCTCATTCCAACGGTCCTTTACCATGGATTTGCCATTCACGACATAGATCAAGGGAATTTAGCTTTAAGCTATAAAAAAGGGACATAACCTTAGATTTATTACCAAACTCAAGGAAAGAGTCAAAGAGCAAGTCAAGCAAGAGGTCAATCAATTTTTAAGATGAAAACTGTGCAATTAGGCATAAAGTCAAGCATTTATCTATTAGAGTCTCACCACATAGCCATAATTGCGAAGCTACAAGCTTATGCTATATGCAAGAAATAAACATGCATGCAAGAAGGGTGAAGAGAAAGAAGGGCGAAGCCTACCACCCCAAGCTTAAGAGCTTGCTCGTCCTCGAGCAAGACTTAAACTTAAAATAGTGAGGCAGGAATGCATGATTGTTAACGGCAGTTATTGAATTTCTAAAGATGATGCATGGATGCAAGGATATAAAATAGTTAGGAGAAAGAAGCTAACTAATAAGAACATGAAAAGCAAAATTTATTGTAATAAAAGGGCGGGAGGGTGGGTAATAGAAAAGGGGGTGGTTGCCCCACGATACTGACACTGGGATCCCAAATCCTAAGTTTTGGGACCAGTGTCACCTGTGTCTTGCCGACGGGTTCCGCCACATAATATGAGTACAATAGGCGGATGTGTTGGCCATGCCGAGTCTGGAGAAGCGAAGTGAAAATCGGCGACTCGGTGAAGTCATCTTTGTGCTGGAAGTGGCTTGAACTGCACTGGGATGAATTCTTCGGCATATCATCCTCAGGGTACCTTTCATTATATGATTCTAAAAATGAAGGTCCTGGGATATCGACACAGGATGAGATAGATGAGAGAGGTTGGACGTCATCTTGAGGACTCATATCTTCTCTCTCCATCTCTGCACTTGAGGTTGGATGCTCAGATAAATCTTCATGTACTGTCTGAGTCATCCAATCATCTTCTAAGCAAAAAGTACCCCCTAAAGAATCTGTTTGTAGTTCTACCACCCCAAGCTTATCACCTGGCGTGGAGTCAGGGGTGTCTTCATGCTCAGCAGCCATGTTGTAGTGAACCGTCCATCCTACCCCCTTGATGTCCACCAAGCCTTGTAAAGGTATGGTGGTGAATGATGGCTCGTGCTGCTCCAACTCGTCTTCGTTACTATACTCACTGCTCCATGTCGAGCAGTTGTCATCGTCATCGTCGTCGTCGAACAAATTGTTCCAAACCATGGTTGACGTACTGCTCAAAGCAAAATGACAAGTCTCAATATGAGAAATGTCACTCTGGTCTGGTTCAATATCTGACTCTGGTTCCTCAAACCAACCTTCTGGTTGTGAGGTCGATTGGCTTTTTGAGTCTTCATCATCGTCATCATAGACCCATTCATGTCTATGACTCATTTCTTCCATTGGTTCATCAGCTGGGTCATCTGGATAGAATGAAGGGCTTCCCCAAGTGGGTTGGTCTTCACAGAAAAATCCTGGTGAATCCAGTTGATGGTCTGAATAGGATGATGGTGCATATTCTACTTCAGACCCAATGGAATGGTCTTGATGACTAATGTCTTTATTGTCTTGTGATGGCAGTTGTAACCGAATTGTAACCAGATCGATGAGCTCTTGGAGCCTCCTGCTTTGTTCAACATCTTTATCATGAAGTTGTTGTACTTGAGCAGCAATGCTTTCGAGACCCGTCGATTCTGCCATGCACATATAAGGGGAACCCGCTATATCAAACTGATGCTTTAGGATGAATTTGTGTTCAACAGTTTGAAGTATACTACTACTGCGGTCTGCAGCCTCAGTGGCTACTTTGAGATGACGATCCTGCTCTTCTAGCAGCTGTTGCATTGGATCGACATCTTCTTGGAGATGAGGCGCTAAGGAGGTGAGTTCTTGAATACTTTCCCTAGCCAACTCCACTGCCTTAATCAGTTCTTGATCCCATGATAGAATGGGGGTCGATGGTTGACTGACAGTCTCCTTTGTTGGAATTTCAACATATGACGACGGTGGAGATGAGTATAACTCGACTAGTTGCAGAGCACGATCTTCAATTATTTGCCAGCAGTCGGAACTGCGGAAAAACTCAGGAGGACAGGTGGACAAGATGACTTGTCTTGCGGAAGCAAGATCCATGACTGAAAAAGGTATGAGAAAAAGAAAAGTGATTTAGTATATATGAACAAGTATGTGTAAAGCAAGAGGAAAACTATGCATGTATATACAGACTTATAGTGACAGAACAATAATCTACTAGGCGTGTAAACTGGAAAACCACGTCCCCGACAACGGCGCCAAAAGTTGATCGGCCTTTTTCACGCGTCCGGAAATGAACGCGGGACAAAGGAAGGATCCAAGCTTTAAATTTATAACCCGAAACCTTCTAGGCCCCCGCAACTTATATTACGGGGTCGAAGTAGATATACGGGGTCGAACACAGGGATGCAGTGACGTTTAGGACGCCAAAGATTTCGTTCTTTAGTCAGATAAGCCGAAACGATATGCGATAAAAGTAATTGCTAGAACTAGTCTAGCGGGTTGTCACGATATAAAACAAAACAAAGAAAAGAAAACAAAACAAAACAGAGCTCGCGAGTCTACTAAATAGAGAAAGAGAGTTCCTGGCTATGTAACCACAAACGGGGCAGTCTATGCACTCGTTCTCGGGCGTAGACAACCCTCGAACACCCAAGCAAGCATCTAGTATGCACGGTGGCATCTGTCCTGTGGGGTCGTCCCACTCGCTCTCGCGATGCGTGACTAAAACTATCAACGATATGTCATCGACCCTCTCTCAAGGAATGACATATCAACACCTCGGAATATACTAAGTTCTCTCTCAGGTCTTAGGATATTCCGGGGTGTTAGGAACAGAATACCTTGGATCGTCCTCCTCTCAGGTTCAGATCCAAACTATCGTCTCTTAGCTATTCCTACAACGGATCTCTCGATACAGGCGGAAACAGCAGTTCAAGCGAGTAAGAGATCAACCAAACTAGCAATCATAACTTGGAAAGAGAAAATAGAACATGCAACATGCTAGATCTGATATGAATCTACTTGCTTAAGGTAAAAGTATATAGACATGCCCAGATCGGGCCACATAGCCAAGAAGGAGCTAACTAGCCATAGACAAGCATAGCTGGCACCGAACAAAGATGGATAAACATCGTTTGTACAAGAAACAAAGGAATGCAGTAGAATGAAAGAGAAGAGGGAAGAGATATAGCCCGTAGAGGAGAGGTGGCTCTCGCTCCTCGGCCTCTGTGCAGGTCGGATCTCGATCCTTGGGTCTTCTCTTCGTCCCTCTGGACTCCTCGGCTCTCTCTCTCTAGACCGTACCGGGCGGCAGCCGTATCGGGCGACGCAGCCGTATCGGTCGGCGCGGCCGTATCGGGCGACGCGGCCGTATCGGTCGACGCAGCTGTATCGGGCAAGACCGTATCGGGCAGTAAACTCTTGGGGAACCTGACACACTAGCTCCTTGGTCTAGGCACTAGCTCTTGCAGGGTCCTCCCTCCGGCTCTTCGACAGAGCGCTCTTGTAGGTAGGCAGCTGCTATTTATAGGCAACGAGCTGATGGGAGTTGTAGCTTTTATTGGTCCACATGTCCTTCATCCGTGGCTACGATCTTGAGGCATCAGGTGGGCCAATATGAATGTCGCCCGGAGACTGTGTCGGCAAGAATTCCGGCAGCTGTATCGGGCGGCGCGGCCGTATCGGTTGGCGGACGTATCGGTCGGCGCGACCGTATCGGCCAGACCATGCAGCTGCTGGAATTCTTGTATTTTCTGGTTCGGTACTTGAGAGTCCCAAAATTGGCTAGTTTCGGTGTCTGCAAGTCTAAAACAGGCTAATTAACTACATTATTGGCTGTTTTCACTATATTATCTAATGGAGAGACAGAAAACATAAAACATGAACAAAAGAGTGCATATTAAGACTAAAGTGGCACAAAGCTATAGATAAAATGCATAGAAAATATGCGCAAATTTGGATGTTATCACCTACCATCCTCCTTTGCGGGTGTTGTAGATCAGATTCTCTCCCGTGATCCGTTGCCCACCTTACGTGATGTTCTGAAATGCGTGCAGCGTTTGCCTTCTGTATCTCAGGCGACTCCTGAACTTTCTGACAATGCTGCTCTAGTTGTTTGATCTAGGAGATTCTTTCCATGGACGTGGCCGCGGTCGAGGCCGCTCTACTCCAGGTACTGGTCGTGGTTCGTACTCCTCGGGCGCTGACTCCTCTATTGAACCACGTTTCTGCAATTTTTGCAAGCGCAACAATCAAACTGAAGACCGTTGCTGGATCAAACACAGCATGCCTGCTAGGGCAAATCAGGTTTCTTCAGACCAGCCTGACACCTCTGCCTCTACGTCTGCCCCGCCATCTGTTGATTGGATCATATCTGAAGTTGAGAAGTTACTCCAAGCACGCCTGGTCTCTTCTACTGAGACCTCCACTATTGGCGGTTCTGCTCTTCTGACACAATCTGCTCCTCTTGTACAGTCTGGTAAACATAAATGGGTCATTGACTCGGGTGCCACCTCTCATATTACTAGCAATCGATCTTTATTTTCTACCTTACATAAAACTGCTACCTTTCCGCATGTTACCCTAGCTGATGGTTCTCAAACATCTGTTTCCGGAATATGGAATATTAATACTGATGGTCGTCTTATGTTGAACTCCGCACTCTTTATTCCTAAATTTCCTATCAACCTGCTATCTGTGAATAGAACTATTAAGAGCTTACAATGCTCAATTACCTTTGACCCGGATGGTGTTATTTTTGAGGATCTGCGTATGAGGACGAAGATTGGTTCGGGCCATGAGGGACCAAATGGGCTCTAATATTTGGATGCACTGAAGACGATGGCTTACCTGACTACCTCTATGACCGGCATTCAGTGGCATTACCGCTTGGGGCACCCTTCATTGGAAAAATTGAAGCATACATTACCTGATATTTCTGAGCCAGTTTTTCATTGTGAAACATGTCAGTTAGGGAAACAAACTCGGTCCACTTTTACTAAGAAAAACTGTATTAGCTCAAAAGCATCTTTTGATATTGTGCATGCTGATATTTGGGGACCATGCTCTGTTGCTAGTATTTCTGGATATCGATACTTTATGAGTTTTATTGATGACTTTTCTAGAACCACCTGTTGTTTTTATTAAAAGATAGATCTCATATTCTTGACACTATTACTGCTTTTTTTGCTGAGATATGTACCCAGTTTGGTAAACCCATTAAAATCTTTCGAACTGATAATGCACTTGAATTCATGCAAAAGTCAGTAAATCTATTTTGCAACAAAATGGGTACTATTCATCAAACCTCTTGTGCGTATACACCCCAACAGAATGGCATTGTTGAACGCAAGAATCGACACCTCCTTTAGGTTGCGCGTACACTTCTCTTTCACTATCATGTTCCTCATGGTTTCTGGCCAGAAGCTGTTTCGACTGCTTGTTATCTTATTAACCGCATGCCATCCTCTGTTCTTGGCAATTAAGTGCCTTTTCAGATTTTATACCCGGATGCACCTCTGTTCACCGTACCTCCTATTTTCGGGAGTACATGTTTTGTGAAAAATTTGCGTCCCGGCCTTACTAAATTGGATCCTCGTGCTACCAAGTGTATTTTCCTAGGGCACTCTTGGACACAAAAGGGTATCGTTGCTTTGACCTGGTTACTAAGAAATGAATGGTGTCGGCTAATGTGATCTTTTTTGAACATATGCCAGTCTACTCCTCTCCTGGCTTTGCCCCGACGTCTGATTTACTAACAGAAACACCTTTACCTATGCCTGTTGATAATGCCCTATCAGATAGCACTATTGCGCCGACTCCTCCTTTAAAAGTCTACCAGAGAAGACCAAAGGAACCAAATCCCTCTATGGCCTAACCAAGTCTTCCAACCTCGTCAGCAGATTAGCCAACATCTCAGGTATTTTCTAACTTAGACATTCCTATCAGTTTACGCAAAGGCACTCGCTCTTGCACGCAACATCCCATTGGGAATTTTTGCACTACTGCTAATCTGGGAAATACTTTTGCAAATTTCACTTATGCTTTATGTGTTGTTACTATTCCTAAGAATGCTGCTCAGGCTCTCCAACACCCGGCATGGCGTCTAGCCATGGAGACTGAAATGCAGGCTCTCACTGATAGACATACTTGGGATTTGGTTGGCGTACCACCTAGTTGTTCACCAATTGGTTGCAGGTGGATTTTCACAGTCAAATATCAACCAAATGGTACCATTGAACAACTCAAAGCTCGCCTGGTAGCCAAGGGCTACACTCAGATATATGGAGTTGACTACTTCGAGACTTTCTCTCTTGTGGCTCGCCTGAATTTTGTTCATATCCTTATCTCTGTGGTTGTAAATTCTGATTGGCCCTTATTTTAACTAGATGTCAAAAATGCATTTCTGTTTGGCGATCTGCATGAGGTTTACATGGCGCAGCCTCCCGATTTTGAGATTCAGGGGGAGTCTTTCAAAGTGCGTCGTCTTCACAAAGCTATTTATGGTCTTAAGCAAAGTCCCCGAGCCTGGTTTGACAAGCTTAGCTCTATTCTTCAGATGTTTGACTTCCGTTGCTCTCAATCTGATCACTCAGTGTTTGTTAAGAAAACTACCTCTTGTCTTGTAGTTCTCATCGTCTATGTTGATGACATTATCTTATCTGGAAGTGACTATGCATGCATTCATGCTACTAAGACATACCTGGAAAAGCATATTATTACCAAAGATTTAGGCAAACTAAGGTATTTTCTGGGAATTGAAGTCTCTCATTCTTCCTCTGGTCTTTGTTTGTCGCAGCACAAATATGTTTTGGATCTCCTATCAGAGACATGAATGCTTGGGGGTAAGCCTGCTACTACACCTTTGGATCCCAACACTAACTGGGATGACGAGACTTCTCCATATCCTGATCATCATCAGTATCGCAGAATGGTTGGAAAACTCATCTACCTTACTGTCACTAGGGTTGATATCACTTTCGTTGTTGGTCTCGTAAGTAGATATTTGGATAAGCCCTGTCAATGCCATTGGGATGTCGTCTGCCATATTCTAAAGTATTTGAAAAGTTCTCCTGGCAAAGGTCTGTTATATAAGAAACATGGCCATTGTAATCTTATTGGATACTCTGATTCTGATTATGCTGGAAGCAAGATAGATCGGAGATCTACCTCTGGATACTGCACTTTTGTAGGTGGTAACTTGGTGACGTGGCGAAGCAAGAAGCACACTGATGTTGCTCGCTCAAGTGTTGAAGAAGAATATCGAGCCATGGCTCACACCACCTGTGAACTTTTTTGGGTACGCAATCTTCTGCGAGATTTTGGTATTTCTGTTGCTCCATCCATACCATTGCACTGTGACAACAAGGTTGCTGTCTTCATTGCCAGCAACCCCACCTTCCACGAACGCACCAAACACATTGAAGTTGATTGCCATTTTGTTCGGGGGCTGTCTTATCTGGTCAGATTTGTACACCTTATATACCAACTGCGGATCAAGTTGCATATATTTTCACCAAAATTCTTCCGAAGAATAGATTCACTACGCTGATAGCCAAGCTGGGCATGATTGACATCTACACTCTAGCTTGAGGGGGAGTATTAGTATATATATTTTCCTGGCTTTTATTTTATTTTGTTATTGTGTTATGGGCCTTTGTCTATTAGCCCATTAGTCTTTTTCCTTATTCTAGAATATTCCTGTTTCTAGATCTTTCTTACTCTCTCCTATATAAGAGAGTCTTATGTACTTGTTTCACCAATCCAATGCAAACCATCTTTGTATTTTAGAATAACATGACTTTCATTCTAACTGTCTTATATGAAGAGTTTTAATATAGCATCAAATTTGCTTTCTTTTATCATGATCTTACAGTTACCTCTCTGTTTTCATGCCCTTGTGCTTTACAGTGTTCCCTTCTGTCTTTAGGAGGAAAAGTGATAGATGATCATGTTACTTTATTAATTAACGCCGGCCTTCTTGTAAGTAATCTTTCTTTCTATCAACAAACTGAAATTCGTATATAAATTTTCTCTAACCATAGGCTTGTCCCTTGGTGTATTTCGTGTTGTCACTTTCGTGCACCTTTTGTTTGCATTTTTTTAGGATTACAGACATTGCATCTGTTTCATTGTCATGTACAGTTGTGAATACCATTTCCAATTCATATATACCAAGGATAACTTTTAACTAAGAGATGAGAAAAGAATGTGTATATATATATCTGTTAAAGAAAACGCAAGTCACTGAACACATCATATATGATTTGTACGTTACCTTCTGTAGTGGAATAAAAGCATGCTAGTGCTTTCGATAAATTAGTTCGTATGCAAATGCAAGTGAAGGATGCTATAAGGTGTTTTAACACATTCTTTTCTTTTTGAAGGGTGGATAAATAGATATCATCGACAAGCTCTCAGTAGATAAAGTTTCTTTTAAGTCCATTTCATAGCTTTAGTTCCTCTGAGAAAAAACTGTGCAAAAGAAGATGTTGTACACTTAGAAATCGTGTAATTGCTTTCCAGGAGGTTTTGTATGTTGAGCACCCTATAAAGTGTCTTTTTTTTGGTTTATGAATCCTTCCAGCTTAAAGAAGCTAATCAGAGTTATGCTGCTAGTTGTAGAGCTTGCCTCTCATGCTGTTTTCGTTCTCTTATAGCGTTTACAAGAGAACTCTGAGGATTTTGCTGTTAATTCCAGCTATGTTCCCTGTGTTATTCTTCATTGTTTCCCTCTTCTTGTCTGTGTAATTATGGGTCTCCTTCTCGCTAATAACCTTACTAATGATATCTACGAAGGTAGATGGTAAACCATCTTTATTTGAAGCTACTCAGATGATCTTCGCTTGAAATATTTGTGTATTTTTTCTTACAAACGTGGGTCTGCATGTTTACACTGTTAACATAGACTAAGATTTATGTGTTTATAGCATGTGTTTATGTGGCAATACTTCTCTCATACGAAATATTAAATTACTATTGCCATATTTGTGTATTTGGAAAGTGAGTTGGTGTCATACTGCCAGAATGCAATGCTACTTTTTGCGATTGTACTTTAAGCCTACACAATCATACTTGTAGAATGGTCCTTCATAATTACTTACAACTTGGTGATTTTCAAAATACTGAGATTGTCTACCATGGAGTCATTTTGATGTTTGATTATAAAATGGTTCAAGAAAAATAGAAAATGAGCCTCTGACAAAAATAGAACCTAAAGTTGAATTTTACAGTGGTTAAACAGCCTGAATTTGTCATCAGCCCTCAGCCCCACTGTAATCGTAGTTTTCACTATAGTAGACCAACCCAAAACATGGCATTATATTCGAACCGACCTTTAAATTTCATTAGGTGACTCAGGTCAAACCAGGATGGGTTCATAGACGACATGGCTGTTAAGCTATCTGCCTATGTGCCACCTAGACGTATAGGTGTCAGCAAGTGAGCTGCAAGATTGGCCCCAGGGTAGGGAGCTCACCATGAGTTGGTTGCGTCTGGTAGAGAAGTCCTACACCATGAAAATTATGCAACGAGAGAAAAGGCAACATGTAGGGATGCCTTAGACTAATTCCTAACCTGGCCATATAGGGGTGCTCAAGGTGTCAGGACATACGCTTTTGGAAAAACTATATTTTCTATATATGATTTAGCTCTCATATTTTTGTTACATGTTAATTTCTTTAATTCATACAATGTTAGGCTTCGATTTCACTCCTCTAAGGTGCAGGGCATGAAACAAATATAAATAGGGTGATCACCTAGAATCCTAGTCTCAATCATTGACCATATAGAAATGATGACCATGAGCTACATGCACTAATTTGTTGGAAATGTGTGAGGGTCAACAAAAAAAACTTGACCTGCTTGCCATGTCAACTCTAAACTTAAGATGTGAGTTCGATATGTACTCGAAAGTTGAATCGAGAACATGTAGAGTTCTATAGCTCAAATATTTATGTTTCATGGTCTACATCCATGATTTGTGTTGATTTGTCTGCTGTAACATCATGCTATATAGAGAAACGAGATGTCGAATGTCCTTGACTATGTAAATCGTTATGCCACCAGCAATAGTTACTATAGTTGCTTGTGATATGACTAGTGACTACATAGACTACATTTTTTGCATAAGCTTGTTATATGACTACCGATATCTTCGAGTAATATGCATCTCTCCCAAAACCAGAAGCTTGGAAGCTTTGGAGGGGGAGTCAATAGAGTTAATCTGATTTATACAACTTAAAACACAAGAATGGTAATTGCAACTTGCTTAAAGAGATATTGCAACAGAAAGAATAAAGCAAGTAATCTACAAAGAAGTAACCACAAATGACACAATATGGATAGTGTTTTTCGGTCGGAAATGTCATAACTCCACTGCTACATAGATATTAAATGTCTTATGTCCATGACTATGCCAATGGTTATAACAGTTACTGTATGACATCCGGATGGTTATGTCAGTTGCTGTGTGTCAACGGTTACATCCTTAAAAGCTTATGATCAACCAATCTATTAACTACATGTGACACAATGTATATGGGTATCGTAGTTGCTTACTGATATCCTGATGAGTAAGTTTCCTTTTTCAAAAGGATGTCATGCATTTGGTGATGTATATATATGCTATGCTTATATTTTGGGTTTTATACAAATACCAGATTCCAGAATGTCTGTCCAAATTGTCCCTGGATTTTCTTGAATCTTTGAAATCATCAATCGTTGGATTCGTTAATAATCTCGAACTTCGACCAAATGAGTTGTTAGGCTACTTTGCACATAGGCAAAGCACATCTTTATTGTAGGACGTGCATTTAGGGATAGTTTACTTGCATGCAGAAAAAGACTGCAAAAATATTTTGTGCCCTTGGAACGACTTGTTTATATTTTCCTTCTGTTGTAGACACGACAGTTGATTGATCCAAACAGCTATTGGTTTGCAATCCCAAACATTGGATCTGTGCTCAAGGGGCTTTCCCAGGTACCATCTACTGATGCAGATAACTTGTTCACAGATACAAAAGATGTGTGATTCAGTTGGCTAACGTTGTTCTCTTGTTCATTTCATGCTTGATCTCCAGGGTAGAACAGAAATTCTATCCTTGTTAAGTCGCTCAAAATATAAGGAAATGCGTCTTGCTACTTTGGAGAAGAAACGGTTACGATTTTCCCTCCTTGATATGAGGTTTCATATTCGGGATCTGATTGGGTCTGGCCATGTGAAAACTTATGCTACACCCAATGGTTTAGTTGTGCGCCTCTCTAGAGATTGAAAAATAGGTAGCTTTAAATTATCGAGCGTCTGTGTCATTATCGGTTTCATTAAGTTTCCATACTTTAGAGAATATCTTAATTAAACTCTGTGCTGATTATTTTTGTATCTGAGTATATAATGTTCATGGTGACTACTTTCTATGTTAAGTTTAATGCAGTAAGAAGGGACAGTCAATGACCATTCTTAAAAGGCACAATCTTCATTACCTTCACCTAATTTTTTCGATGGAACGAGCTTTTCATGTGGCCCTGTTTTGTATTTATAAAATGGGAAACAAGCTAGCATTTAGTGCTCAATGGTTTTTTCTTTAGATAATGGTATGTGATTAAAAAAGCTAGCATTGCGTGCTTAATCATTTTTCTTTGCACAATTAGATAATGGTATGTGATTAAAAAAGCTAGCATTGCGTGCTTAATCATTTTTCTTTGCACAATGGCTAAATCTTCACTCGAGTTCTTGTTGTAGCTCCAGCTGAACGGGCTAGCAGAAACTGTGGACTCTTAGATGTCTGTTTGGGGCCTGGACTAAAAAATGGAAGAAGCCATATTTTTTAAAGAGAACTCGTAGAACACGTCTGGTGCCCGAAATATGTTGTCAAAGGGTCAAGTTGAGTTTGGGTTGAAATTCAAGTTACAATTAGGGTCGAGATAAAACTTTTCGTTTTTTATCGTTTATTAACAAATATTGTATGACTCATTGTTAAATCTAAAATAGTTAAATAGATAGACTTGTTAAACTTCTAAACGAGTAAAAGTGATCCGGGTCAGAATCAAGCCTAATAGAAAAACATGAACCAGGTTCAGTCTGGCTCCAAATCCGGGTCAGAAATGCTATAGCCCCTATTTGGAAACGGACTGGGATTTCGTAGTCTGGACTGGATTAGACAAGGTTAGTCAGGATTCAGTCTGATTCTGTTTGGCAACCCAGTTTGATTCTGTTTGACATCTCGGTCTGATTCTGGTCAGCTGGTCTGATTTGAGTCTGATTGCAGTCTGATTCTGTTTGGCTACTAGGCTGGATTCAGTCTGCTTTTGTTTGGCAACGTAGTCAGTATCTGCTGATTCTGTCCTGATGTTGTAGAACGGTTTTAACAAGAGTAAGGAATGTGTAGTTGTGTTGCCGCTTAAGCATAAGGGCAATTTTTTTTAAAATAATCAATGTAGATTTTGTGAGTTTTGTTAATGTCATTTTTGTACTTAGGAAAGCTAAACATCTTGATATTGTTGTTGTTTCAATGAAAGATAACATTCAAAGATAATTGCATAAAGAATGTATTATATACTAAATAACAAATAAATAATATATAAAATGCATAATTTATGCATTTAAATTCAATGGTAGCAAACGTGCGTAGTATGTCTGTAGTAGAATTTAATGCCACATAAAAAAACAGATAATAACTTATTGGTTCTCGGGCAAATACATCTCTAACATACAAATCGAGGGTCACAAAGGAGAGGTCTGCCCTGGACCTAGACATAGACACTGCTACACAATCTAAGATGGTGAGCAAGCAGCCACTGTGGGGGATGTTTTGATCCCATGTACGAACGTCCTAGTCGACCAACTTTATTGTCTCGTCGTACTCGTCCCATGACACAGGACATGCTTCGTTCAACAATTAATTGGTTTTTTGTTTGATGGCGTCTTTTGGTCACTCGAACAGCAACGGCAAATGGTAAATATGAAGAGTAACACCCTTGGCTTGTTCGTGGCTCCCATTTGTGCCCTCATCACGTGTAGGCTCGCAACATTATTTCTTGCAAACAAGGTTTTCTTCTACATATTTTTGAATCTTCGACGGAGACATCAATAATTTTTCAAACTTTGTCCTTGCCTTTGACCGTGATCGCGATGACGACATCTATAGTTAATAAATTAATATAAGTATTAGCAAATATCAATAATAGTAAGATAATTGTGACAATATTGATTACAAATAAATGCTCCAAACAAACTTAGCTACAAACAAGTAAGAACGTGATGTATGCCTTTAATACATAACAATAAAGTAGAAGTTTTTCAAGTGATGGTCCAAACAAAACAATGCAACACATAAGTTTTGCAACTAAATGTTGCGAAGTAAACACAAAGAACTACAATGTCGTGGAAGTATATTACAAGTTCATGTGTTACTTTCGCCGTCTAACGTGGTTGTTTGATTCACTCATCGGTGTTAATAAGGTATTCAGCAACCCCAAGTGGGTAAATGCGACGAGTCATCACGAAGTTGCGCTACACGGCCAATGGAGGGGGAGGTAATAAATCTCCCAAAATAAAAAGATTGTCTCTTATGAACTCTCTCCTTATGTGTTGCCATCTCATCTGCAACTCAGTCAAAGATATGTAAGGCCCTCCAGTTATATTTCAGAAGTCACACCATGCCTCCATCCAAGCCTGTATAGTATATACTCCATTAACACATCTCCCCAACTCATATTGGTTTCTCATCATACCTCTACCATATCAAGCTCCGTACACCACATAAAATAAGGCGTCCTTGGAGACCCAGTCATATTACAAATTCTGTAAATAATATATTTTAGAGGTAAGGATGTATGGCACAATTAAGGGAATATAAAATGCATATTCAGTGCTAACTAACATTCAGCAACATCACGATGAAAAAACATACACCCTCCATAAAACATACACCAACATTATGATAAATAACAAAAGCCTGTTAATGTCGGATGAATTAAGAAAGATTTAATGTTAAAAACATCAAATGGTAGACAATGTAAATCGATACACCAAACTAAATGTAGCTCTTCCATTAAACGTTATGGTGTTACCGTGGGTGAAGGAATGTCCAAAAGAAGACTACAATCTTCCTCCAAACTGGCAACGTAGCGTTCTAGAACCTCATGCTCATACTTTTTTTGGGTGTATATATCATCGTAGTTGTGATGGATTTCAACAAAGTCCTTCATGTTCATTGCCAGGCCCCACAGTGACTTGCACTCGACAGTTAGTAACATAATCTCAGCTTTCAAAGAATCAATTGTTGGGGGGAGATCGACTGCCCAACGGAAGTATCTGCACCGATCTTTTCCCTACAATGTATTATCAAGTTTAATGAATGACAAAGAATGTGCAGCATACACAATGGCAACCTATTATGTATGTATTTACTAGTGCACCTCACGAGAAGGACATATGTAATACATTTCGCCCGACCTTTCACTTAGAATGCCAAAATCATACAATCATGCATCCTCAGTGTTAAGCCGCAAGGCTGCATCTAACCCACAATCACACCTCAGAACTTCAGATGGATTCATTGACATCTAAAACATGATTGATGATTAGTAAAACTATTGTCAGATTCTGAACATAGATTTCAAATACAATTTTCCGAACATAAAATAGGCCTAACTGCTTGTTCAAACATAAAAGTGAATTCAGTACGAAAGGTTGTTCTACATCTATGATGTATTGTATCCGTCCTCGTTTGAAGAGTCGTTATTGCTCGTGATGTGAAGTCATTGGCGAAGATATTGGCACCTCTCTCGCAGAGTGGAAATATCTTGTTGGAACCTATCGGTGTCTGCTCTTGTCGAACATACAAAGTCACATTGTTCAGACCATAGCTTGCGTTCATTGTGTGCATTTGTAAGTTGTGATAGCATTGCATCCCTAACTGCAGTAAGCGTGGCCACTGTGGGTTGAACACGCTGCGCGGGCAACCTCATTTGACATGTGTTCGGCATAAGACCCCTACCACATGTAAAATACGGTCTTTGGGGGTTGTTGTCTTCAAAACGTCCATTTGCTGCATCTGCGGCATCCATATACACACGTACAGTGCATTGAAGGCTGCATGTACAACAAGGCATTCCATTCTCCATTTGAAGACAACCTACCCAAAGACAAATTGACGATTATGATTACGATCCATAAAACAGTTTGTGAAACAAACAATTTAGGGCTGCAGGGTCACGTGGTTGATGAGTTATCATACAAGTTAAAACAATATCACAAGTACAATGCTAGAGGTCAACAAGTTTCCCAAAGGAGATTAGAATTGGTTTCACGTAAAAAATCACCCTCCCTTAAATCGGTCGGAGTTGTTTGTTGGAGGGAACTCAGGTCAACCCCAGAAGGGGGAACGGCAGACGTTGAACTGTCATCTGCGAATTCATCCATGATAGTGTCGCCATCATGTTGGCATCGGATATAATTGTGGAGGATACAACAAGCCATTACAAGGCGACATTGTGAATGAATAGGATATGTCACCCCCTTTTTAAGGTAGGCAAACCGTCTCTTTAGCACCCCGAACGCTCTTTCAACAACATTGTGTAGTTGAGCGTGGCGGTGGTTGAAGAACTCCTTGCTGGTGTAGGGGTGTCTGTTTCCTCGGTACTCAGAAATATGGTAAGTTGTATTGCGATAGGGTGCTAGAAATTGACGAGTGTTGGCATACCCTGCATCAACTAGGTAAAACTTTCCCGGGGGAACTTTAAACCCGCCAGTGGTCATTGCTGATTGTAGGACCCGTTGGTCAGCAACCGACCCCTCCCACCCAGTTAGGACAAATGTAAACTCCATGAAGAAGTCTACTACAACCATGACATTCAGAGAGACATTTCCTTTTCTGTCTCGGTAGCGATTTTGCTTGTCTCGTTTGACCAAGACTGGGATGTGTGTTCCGTTAATTGCCCCAAAGGCATTCTATAACACCAAAATAGGTTGTAAACATACAGAATATTTGAAAAATAGTATAAATTTGTAGGGGCTAACTATTACCTTGAAGTAAGGGTAGAACCTTGAGGTCTCCAATATACGAGAATGTGTTGTCGTGCAAGTCGATGAGGTTTGCATGACAATATAGTCATGGGTCAACGCACATACAGTGTCCAACACTTCATTGAACTTTCTACTTATGGTCTCACCATAGTGAATGTAGTCCTCCGCCAAAGCACGATTTGTATGGTCATGGCCAACCATCTGTAGGAAGTAGCATACAGCCTCAACTGAAGTGATGCCTCTAGTACTTCGTAACAAGCCACAACTCTCAAGCTTGTCCACAGGGGCCATTATAGTATGTGGTCGCATTCGGTATAGTTCATAAGCCCTTTGTTCATGACCGGATAATATTTCTAAGACCTTTATGTGGTTACTCTTTATGCTAACTGACCTAGGTATTATGGGTGGTATGTCGGCATCAACGGAAATGTCGTCTATGATGGAGTTCGCAATCGACTCAGCAATTGCATCGACAATGTGATTTGCTGGACCAGACAAGGTATCTAAAATGTGTGTGAGGAGGTCAGGTGATTGTGTTTGGTCACTGGCAGACATGATGCCTACAAGTAAAATGATATCAACAAGATAATAACTACTTGAACATAATATAAACCAGTTGACATGTGAAACAACAGCTTAAAGGCTACAAACAAATTAGATTGTACGGAAAATAAACGTATGTACAGTAAAGCAATTATTACAACAATGAAGCAAATTTAAATGTATGTACGGGACAGTAATTATTACAACAATTATGCTAATATAAATTGATGGTCTGCATACATAGCAAACATAATGGAAAAAGGTAGTTCCCACTTATGATCCCGAAGGGCCAACATCATTGGATGGAGTATACCACATGGACGGTATGCTCGATGTGCTGTTGAAGTTGGGTGGTGGGGTGTGCGACACAAATGGTTGCTGAGATGGCACAAAATAGGATGGCATTGAAGGTATTGTTGTTGCATTGCCGACTTGGGACCTTTATCAAAGGTCTTGTAACCATATTGTTATCTTTTGAGGGGTGTGTTGAAGGCTGAGGTAGATGTTGTGGTTTGTTGAGTCCTTTACGACGTTCACAAGTGTTGTAAAAACAGCAGTGGGGGCATTGGGGAAAGTGTCATTGAAATGTTGTAAAATGGTTGCAAACTCTTCTTTTTCAAAGGCTCTGGTTTCCACACTCGTGCCTAACTCGTGAACCTTTGTGTACACCTGGGTGAATTTAGATAACACTTCATTAAAAATCACACATCGCTCCTGCGGCATTGATGGTCACTTCCTGTGCCTATGGGCAGGAGGAGTCCTCCCCCCAACACTCGGGGTATCCGTTCTGCCTCCCCCGGTGTCACCCACACGTATGTTTGGTTCCCCTGATGCGGTTTCTGTGTGCATGGGTGTAGCAGACGTATCTAAGTCGACAGTAACATCATCCTCGGAGGCAACGTCAGAAGGATCGCATGGTGTCCTCTAGCAATGTTCCTCCCCGCCATCATCTCAATGTCGTAGTAGTGGGGAAAGGGGCGCCTAAGCAACCTAGTAAGGTCCTTGTTTACCTGGGTATTAAAAAACATTTGTATTAGGTAATGTAAGTGTAGATGTAGGACGTTACGTTTTTGGGGTTAAGGGTGTGATTACTGTACATACCGCAATGCTCTGCCTCCACTCAGGGGTGTCAGGCAGTGTGGGCACGTGCCTTGTGTCATCCCATCCAACACCACTCTTGTTGGTCACAAGCTTCAAAGCGGCATAGTCCTTCCTCAGGTTTTTCCACCGAGTTTTGAACTGGTCTAACTTACCCGCGTCCTTCCCCATCCTATTATGCACATCAGAAGTTACCTCCCTCCAAGAGTCCTTAGTAAAATGGCCGTCAATACAGCTTCCTAAGTCATATTGTCTCTGCAATGTTGTTACTAGAGCGACATCAGACTCACTTGACCAAACAATTCGGTGCTTTGGGTCTACGTAAGACATACTTGTGTAGGTGTTGCAGTATATAATGACAGTCAGCGGTGTTTACAATGATAAGAATAAATTAGTATCTGACATGTGTTACTTCTACCCTTGCACAAAGCAGAGCATGGCCTTAAATACATGTCCTTAAATACAATCTTGCCAAACTATAGACAGTAAAATTTTGTAAGATAGACAATAAACCCACAATCAGACTGCAGAGACACAAACACATATTCGAAATAAAAGTCAAACAAGCATATATAGGGAGCTCAATCAGCAACTGAGCAAGATCATAGCTGAACCAGAAACGCAAGCAAACAGCTGAAAAAACAAAATTAGAAATATATATAGGTAGCACCACAGGTGGTCTGTTGTATAGGGTTACTAGCAGAAGATACGTGCTAAGCATTTTTATAGATAAATATTCAACTACATGTATATATAGGTAGCACCACAGTTGCTCTGTTGTGAATTAGTACAATTCTATATTTAAATATTCAACTAGATGTGAATTTCAGCCTCCCTATATGATAGATAATATCGTGCATAATAGTAAACTATTTAGTATATTTGCATGAATTTTGAATACCTGTTATAACTCAAACCACTTGCATAATAGAGGTCATCTCCATGAGGAGTCAAATGTTGTTAAGCGCAATAATTCAAATGTTTCAATAAGCTTGATCTTTTTTATGATTAATTGGTGGTTTACATAAATGAAAACAATTTAACAAAGAAGAAATAAAACATAGACTAATGTGTTTAATTAAATGACAGTAAAACATATTGAGCTGTGGGTTTCACCTAACCACATGTCTCATGGTAAAATACCACACAATAAACAAAATATTCATTTGTATAGTGAAAAAACTTTTCCAGGCATCACTCTGTAGATGCAGGGATTAACCTAACCTAGACCTCACACTTATTTAGTTAGACAAGTTTTAAATCTGTTGTTGTTTCCCCTATTAACCTAACCACTACCATATGATAGATTGATATCTTGCATTCAAATTTACTTGTTCATCCATGTACGATCTCAACAACACATAAAATTAAGATAACAAAAAATCAAGAGTAACATTTACAACATTTAATTCATTAAAAGCTCATCATAAGCATGGAATAACAATGACTGCTCCTGCATGACAAATCAAACATAGTACCTGCTCATGGTGAGCTAATGTAGGCAAAAATTAGGTTCATCCATGGTATATATTGTAGGATTAATAATGGATACTCTAAATGCAAGATAGAGAGGAAAGTTGACTGTAAAATCAATGAAAGCTGAAATCCATAGTAGAAAGGGTTCCAGGGATGTCTTCATCCTCCTACTATTATACCATCTTTTTTATCTAATATGAATGACATCCTTAACCTGAACAAGGGTCAAATTCTTTTAATAAGATGTATATATGTCAATTTTCCTTAATTACTCCATTAGGAAATTACACATTGTATATTTGAATTTATGGAGTGTAGTTCATCGATTGGGGGGCCGTTGATCATGAGTAGATATATAATGAGAATTATGACATGGACTCTATTATGTCTGTAGGTTAGTGAATCAATGAATCAATGCTATTAGAGTGACAAGAATCAATGCTATTAGAGTGACAATGAATCAATACATATATTTCCATCAAGCAAATAAGATGCAATACAAAGTGCACTTATCAAATTCCCTAATCTTGAACCATTTCATGCCCTCAAGCAATCAGACACAGATAATGAAATGAAAAATCAGACACATGCATATCATGTATCAATTGGCCTAAATAAGAACTATTCAATTTTCAAATTTAGCATAAGCAATCTATTTACTTCATCACTCTAATATAAGTTATTTATAAATTAAAGCTCATGATTTGGAAAACATCCACTATTGTTAAAGTTGGGACCAATCAACCCTAATTATTAAGTCAAACTTGGCCATCACGAATATATTGGTAAAATTCAAGCTAGATAGGCATCTTATGTGGGTAGTTTTGACTCTTTTTTGTGGGTTTTATCTATTCATGAATGATCTTTCCCAGAATACCAATTTCTATATCCAATTTCCAGATTCATATCCACTTTGAAACCACATGAGCATATTCTATATGTAATACCAACACATGCATACATGAATCATATGAATGCATGCTTGGGCATAAATTTAATTTCATTTGATTAAAAATCATTGGGATAAAAACAAATAGGAGATCTAATTTTTATATGCAACATTCACAATAACATCCTTTTCACTTGATAAAATCATAAAATAAAACTAAATAAGTACTATAAGTCAAGCTAGCTTTTAATATAGAACCAAAACAATGTGTAGAATTATGCCATATTGGGTTCACTTGTTCTTTCCAAAACTCATATGCAATTGATGCTACTATTATGATATCATAATAGTATCACAAAAAACATAACATTAAAAAGTAGAACATTAAAACAGAACAAAAAATAGAATATTAAATATGGCAAATAAATATGTCCAAGACATTAACGACCATTACTACCCAATCATCTTAGAAAAACAAAGACAAAGTCACAGAAACCAGAAACCAGAGGATGAAACGGCCATTAGTGCCCAATCATGTTAGAAAAACAAAGACAAAGTCACAGAAACCAGAAACCAGAGGATGAAAAACAAATGACAGAAAAGGAAATGTAGGACAACACTAACAACTATGGTCTACTAACACATATTGATATCCTCAAAATAACCTGGCCGGAAAAAATCTCGAAAATTAGGCATGCTAGTTGCTTTTATTTGCATAGGGTTACTAGATACTACTATAACTTAGCACACAAACACACATAATAGCGGTAAATTGATGCATTTCTAGATAAAAGTAGTAGTTAGAATTAGAATAAATCAGTTTCGTACACAACGATTCAAATGTTTGCAGCTATTGTCGGCTCATTTGGCACTTAATCGATACACAGGCCTGATTGTTGTACTTCTGCCCTAATCGACCTCACAAACAAAGCACCCTCTACCCTAATTCGTGACCAACCTGAGCAGAAGGGGGCGAGAACGACGACAGAGTGCGGAATCGTAGGTCTGGGTAGGGCCGCCGGAGCACGATTCAGCAACAAAGGACGACGACCAGCTTCCGTGAACAGCTCCTCCAAAAGGCGTATGTGGAAGTGTAGAACCTCGCAGTAGAAGGAGAGGAATATGAAGGCACATAGACACTTGCTAGGGTTTCTTGTTGTCTTGGGCGAGCTTGGGTTTCTTCTGTGCGTCGACAAGACAAATCAATGTCAGAGCAGGTAGTAGAGAAGAGCAGGGCAGGGCATGGGTACCTTGCTTTTGAGGGAGCTAGCCGCCCAGGTAGACCGGCGGTGGCAGCATTGATGCTCCACGCGGACGCTTCACTCGACGACCGCTGGACTCCATATGCGACCTCGAGCAGCCTTCGCTTTTACTTCTCACGGACAAACAGTTCTGAAGATGCACGACTGTAGCGAAGCGTCGCGAGGAGGGAGACCGCCGAGAGGAGAAGGTTAGGGCGAGAGGGAGAGGGAGGGTTGCAGGATTGCGAGGAAGGGTGGCGGGATTGTGAGGGATCAGGGAGGGTTGTCGGGCCAAACCGGACTGAGATTTCCAATCCTGCCTCGATGGAGACTGACTTAAACCAGATAATGGGATTCTGTTATCCCAAAACGAGGATCAAAATGGATTGGTTGCCAAATGCGTTTCTCGCCCAAGCCAGACCGGATTGGGCCCGATCCAGTCCATTGCCAAACAGGGACATAAAGTTTTCAGCAAACAATATTAAAACCAACTTAGTTTTACATGTGTAGAATCCAGGCTGGGTACGGGTCCAGATTTGGGTTTGTCATGACAATATTGAATTTGAGATTTTAGAGAATTGGCGGAGAATTTTGGAAATGTCTAGTTTCTTATTCTACATCAGGGTGTGGATTGTAGGCTTACTTTGTGGAAGTTTTCAGTTTTGACCACATTTTACCAAAAGGAAGATAGTTTTTTACAATCTTCTTATTTTTTATTTTCTTACTTTTTATCTTATGTACCAACCGGGATAAAAAGCTTAGGTCTTCCGTGTTATATCCAAAACTCCCTGGGGGTAACAAACGGATTATTTTGAAGCAACAGTGTTATGGATTGTTTTGGAGTTACTCCTGACAGCTGCTTATCATGATAATCTTATTAATTGGCCTCAACCTTTTCAGGAAAAAAACCGAAACTGTAAACGGAAGGCGTCAAGTACAAACGGTTGGATTCTTGTTCCTAGGCCAACCATGGGCCATAACATTATAGGAGCAACTACCCAGTGGTGACATTGGTCCAGAACCAGACAGGGCCGAAGATCGATTTAAGACAATTTTGGACTGTATACTGGACCGTTTCGAGGTAGGACCAAATCGGGACCGAACCGGACCAAACCGTTTCGAGGTAGGACCGGACCAGACCGGACCGATTGGACCGTAATCGGTCTTTTTTACATTTTTTACAACTTATTTTATTATAAAAATTGATAATCTTAGTCATTTGCAACAATTATATAACATTAATAGCAAAAATGTACACTACTAGTGCTTATATATGTACTTTATTTGTACTTGTTATATAATATACTTATAATATATATGTATTTTATATAAAAATTCATCTATGGTCCAGTCCACGGTCGGACCGGTTTTGGACCAGACCGAGGACCGAATTTGCCAAAATATTCGGACCGTGGACCGGATCGAAGACCGAACTCAACAAAATTTTCAGACCGTGGACCAGACCGAACTCAAAATGGACCGGACCAGACCAGACCGAACTGACCGGTCCGGTCTGATTTTGCGGTCTGTACCATTATTTGCTCACCCCTAACTACCCTTGAAAGAGTTCCCTAACATCCCACTCATTGTGACCTCGAACAAGACTAGTATCATTCTAAGGGCATGTTTGTTTGGTAGGGCTGCTTGCAAATTCATGGAACTTGAATGAACAGATTTTTTGATAAAATGACATTTGGTACGATGAAGTCGGGTGTAGTAGGTGGAGTTTTATTTCCCAGTTTCTGACTTGGAAGGGCCAAAAGCAAGGAAAATGTACCACACCGAAAAACTGAGCGGTCGGGTGTAGTTACCGTTTTGCAGAGTTATGACATGTACACATTCGGAAGCTGCCTTGCACACCGGTTATGCATGAACCGATACCACTGCCGGTCTCTTCAGTATCTTTATCAACCAGGAAGATAGTATAGAAAAGGACGGTTGTCGGTCTAGCGGTCTCCCCTATGCAAACGATCACATGTGCAACTGGGCTGCTGTATAATGTTTTTTCTCTACCAAATAATTGCAAACAAAAACAATGATCTTATACTACCTTCTACCAAATAAATCTGGAGCATTATGAAAAGCACGATTATACTTGTTAGGTTTTTATTTTCAGCAAATTACACCCTACAACACCCTACCAAACAGGGTCTAAGCAGAAGGGCCGTGGAGATACCTCATTCTAAGCCTGAAAGAAAGGAAGTGAAACATCTCATCTCATTTATGTACTCGTTGCCTTGTAATAATGGGTTTGAAGGGAATGCATTTCACTTCAGAAGATTTTATGCTCAGCATAGAAAGCACCTCACGTCTGGCAAAATTCCAAAAACAAATTCGAGGTATACTCTCCTCCCCTATCAGACCTTAATCGCTTAAGTACTTTACCGGTTTGAGTTTCAGCTTCTTTCTTATAAATTTGAAATTTATCTAATGCCTCATCTTTACTTCTAAGTAAAAAGACATAACAGTATCTACTCGCATCGTCAATAAAAGTTATAAAATAACGCTTTTGATCCCTCGTAGCAACATCATTAAATTCACAGATATCTGTATGAACTAAATCCAAAATTTCTAAATTCCTATTCACATAATGAAAAGGCTTCCTAGGCAATTTAGCTTGTACACAGATTTCACATTTATTGTTGCTAATTTCATATTTAGGGATCAAATCTAGATTCATCATACGCTTCATTGAGGCAACATTAACATGTCCCAAACGTGAATGCCATACATCGAAAGAAATAAGATTCATGCAAACAGAACTATAATCATTCAAATTTAAAACGGAATTTGAAACAGGTTCAACATGAATCTTAAACAAGTTCTCCACATCACATAAGTACCCCTTGCCAAAAAACAAAGAATCACGAAGGCGTGTAATAATAGCCTTATTACATTTACAGTCTACTCTATAACCTTCTCTAACTAATATGACGCCACTAAGGATATTGCGTCGAATGTATGGAACATGTCTGACCCTGTTAAGAGTCAAAACCTTCCCCGAAGGGAACTTCAAGTCCACTCGTCTTTCGCCTTTGACTTCTGTAGAGCTGGAATCGCCCAAAGTCACGGACCGACCTCGAGAGGCCTGATAAGACACAAACAGGTATTTATCAGCACACACATGTACATTAGCCCCAGTGTCAATTATCCAATAAAGTGGTTCAAAAATAGAAAGAATTTCAGGTTTAATAGACACGTACCCATCATTGAGGTTCAAGGATGCAGTCATCATATTGACCACAGCCTCCTCAGTTGCATATGTGGTAGCTTTCTTTGCCTTCTTAGTAGGACAATCCTTGTTCGAGTGGCCAACTTGTCCACAAGTCCAACAAGGTTTGTTCTTCGATTTCTTTTGGATCTTTGCCTTGGGTTTATGTGCATTCTTAGATTTCTTATCTTTGGTGTTTTTTGTAGAAGTAAGATTAACAGTTGGATTTTCATCAGTAGGCACCTTGACCCCTTTCTCCTTTAAGTGTTCTTCTTGTATATTAATATCCATCATTAATTCATCCATGGTGTGTGTCCCTTTGCGATGCTTCAGAGACATACCAAACTATTCCCAAGATTTAGGGAATTTTTCTATGATAGACATAACAATGAATTTCTCAGGCAACACCATCTTGGCATCTGAGAGTTCATGAACTAGGAGTTGTAGGTCATGTGTTTGATCAGAAACTGATTTACCCTCAACCATCTGAAACTTAAGAAATTTAGACACGCAGTATTTTTCAACACCTTGATTTTCAGTGCTAAAATTCTTAATTAACAGTTCCCATAAAACCTTGGACGTAGTGACTGGCGGCTTTGAGTAAGAATCATACAGTTTGTTATTTAAATCAAACAGAATCAATCGGCGGCACGTTTTATCACCCTTCTTCCAATTAGCAATAATGTTTGTATTATCAGGAATTGTTTCATCAGATACAGGTTCAGTTTCAATTAAATATTGATCATAATCTGCAATATTCAGCCAAATTTCCATACGACTCTGCCAACGGGCAAAGTTCGTACCATTAAACTTTTCAGGCATATTGGTTGTATCAATCTTACATCCTGAACTACCCTGACCGGCCATTGTTAATTTAACGACAGAAATATGATTTCTTTAAGACTGTTGTTAATATTTGTTATAGTCGTTCATGCAACAGCGACAGGTGCAATGGAATTAACAATTCAGGCAGATCCAAAATAAGAAGCGAAGAACAAACAACGCAGGAGAACAGAAAACAGGAGTTAGATTCACAAACCAGATCGTTCGTTGAGAAACGAACGTGTTACTTAAAGAAATCAGTGCCCGGCAATCCTCGCGGATAGGCATCGTTCTCCCAGTCTTGATCCGGCATGAACCTGGATTGTTGCACGTCTTGCTCGCGCACGTCGCACTGCTACCAGTGCAGCACAGCACCCGCAGGAACCACCGCCTGACAGTTGCGTCTCGGAGACAGGAAGGATGAGTCACGCTTCGCACAGGAGGACAACTCCGCAAAGTGACTCCGGGGACGACGACTCTCGCACTCGGGATTATGGCTCACAAAACACACGGCGGCAGAAGACTGTTTTTTGTGTGTTTAACCTTAATGACCGGATGTGTAAGACGCAACACTCGGTTGCTCTTGTACACAATACGGAATAAACCGTAAAAGAGAAACACTTTCTAATTAAGATTTAAGAAATCCAAATAAGAAAGCAACAATTAATTACACGAGTAATTAATTACTTAATTGTATCCTAGTGCAAAAAAAAGACGGAAGACATTCTCCACAATCCACAAGCCCGAGCCCGAGCCCGAGCCCGAGCCCGGCCAGGCGAGGCGAGGCGTGGCGTGTGCGCGTGCGTTGTGATGTGGCAATCCCACCCATCAAAGAGGTGAGCATACCTCCTTTCTAGGACTCCTTTGGACACTAGTGCCCCATGTGATCTTACATATGAGGACCACAAAAGTTCTAGGTGTGAGCAATATGGGATAAAACTTCTTTGTCATTTGCACTAGAAACAACACTACATTCTCACATGTACTTGTTGCACTACATTGGGCTTAACGCATGCTAAATAAATGACTTGCTACAGTAACGATGCTACAGTAATTACGTGCTACAGTAATTACGTGAAGCTACATTAACCATCATTTATCTAACATTAATATTGTAAGTTGTTTGGCTTTCGGGATGAAACTTGGAAACTTACAAGAGAGTTCCTGTTATATCTATTTACAAGTTAATGATTTGTGATCCAAACCGTCAGTGTCAGTTGTGTCTCTCTTATTTTAATTAGGTCTATAGGACAGAATGTCCAAATCGAAATATCATTGCTCATTTATGTTTCTTTTCTTTCTTGAGATTATTTCATTACACTGACCAGATTACTGATACTAAACGAGCAACAACAGGCATATATGTGATAATGTTTCTTCCCACCACTTTGCCTGTTAGCTTTTAACATAGTTGCTTTATTCCTCGTCATGAGATGTTTATCATACAGCCACGTATCCGCAACAAACATACCACCATCTCAAATGTGTATACGGTAGGTGCTTCAGTGGATAAGTTTCAAATTAATATGTTACCTTTTCATAAAATTAAATGTGCGCTTATGTTTTGGTACTTCTAATAAAGACATATCACGGAGTCATGTGGCTATTAATTACACACGTGTGCATCAGAAGATTGGATGTGTGCTTATTGGTCCAATCAGTATTTGTGTTCATGCAACCTACTTGTGTGCTTACATGTCGGATCACATCCTCTGTGCTCGAACAATGTGTCTAATACATCCTAACCTTACACTCAGCCGTGCACCCCACAAATCAAAAGATAAGATATTGTGGGACAGAAGTCGGGATAAAAGATGGGTACAAAAGATTTACACTCGTGTTTCAGTAGGTTAGATGTGTGCTTATCAGTCCACTTTGTGTTTGTGTTTATGCAACCTGTTTGCGTGCTTATATGTGCTTATATGTGTACTCTGTCCGTGTGCTTATAAGTTTATGGAGTCAAAACGCTACTACTTGAGATGGGATCTCCCTAATCGTGTGATATACATATATAAATCATTACATATTATAGTTTGACAATGAATCCGTTTTGGCAAGAGTATAGTTGTCCTTTTACTGGCTACTCAAACTGCACATATATTCGTCGTTTTTCATTCCAAATAGTTGTTTGTGTGATCTTTACATGTTACTCCATTTAGATTGTGTGGTATTTTTATTTTAAATATCTATTTGTGTGGTTGTTATGTTATTTATTTTTTATTTTTAGCGCCAGTGCTTTGTGAACATTTGCGGTTCGCTTATTTTATGAATTAGATCGTTATTTCAGGTGTTGAATAATTTTTTAGTGCCTATTCAAGTAACTTTCGTCCATTAACCTTAGTTTTATAAAGTAATGTTAGCTGCTAATTGTACAATTTTGTTGAAATAATTTTTCATATATTATAGTTCATCTGCTTTTATATTTTGTAGTAATATACACATTATATTACATTATTTAAAAAATACGTGCTGAGCACGTATCTTTTGCTCGTATAAAAAAAACGAAAGGAACTTCTAGCTCTTCCCGACGCTTCCGTAGACCGAAGTGACAATGTAAATCAGTGTCAGCGCGCTTACTGGCCAAAATAAGCTAATTAGAATTCAGTGTCTGACCGGAATCACAATTAAAGCACATATTGCTAATAGTGATGGTGAAGAGCTATCTGGTAAAGTACCAAAAGGCTTGTCATTTGAAATCAAAAATAAAAGAGGTATATCTATAAAAGGAGAACCTCCATTACAGAGATGTATATAGATTGGGACATTCACGGAAAGGATTTGGTTAAATTCCATGATGTTAGATTAGTTCAGCTGACAACGGTCAATAAAGTGACTCGTGTTTAGAGCTTTGTAAAACATTCCGAATTTAGAGCGAGGCTACATACAACCCACTACATACGTCATTTATACACTCGTTTTCGTGGGAACCAGATAAAATCCCACTTCCTAGCACAGAGAGGATACGTTCCGGATCCCAAATAAAAAGAGACAGAAGTTGGAGCGTCATAAGTAGAACTCCCAGTAATATAAAAACTTCCATGGAATACGCTAAACGGCTCCAACTAGTGAGAGAAAGTTCCAACCTCTCTCTAGAATCTCAGCTTCCATTGTCTAGCAACAACCATTGACGGATCTCACCCCGACTTCCATAAGACGGCTGCGATGCCGACCACAGATACACTCCATAGCTTGGCGCTGCCCAAAAAAACCTAAGCAACATCTCGCGGAACAACTGTACTTGGGAGCTCGCACCACAAGATACCACACCCCCACTTTAACACATGGTGGACTACAAACCATCTACCCTTAGGGAACACCATCAGTGGCGGCGGGAGGGGGGGCAAGCAGGGGCAAGTGCCCCTCCTCCAATTTTGATATTTTTTGAATATATATATTGTGTATACTTAACATGGTATCCAAGTTAATATTTATAATTACACTTTACATGCTTCACAAGCTTATTAACATATTTTCAAATTATGTAAAATTTTCTCTTAAATAACATTTTTACCAATACGATAATAAGTAAGAATTACAAATATAAATACATTAGAATAGGATAAATTTTATAAAAATAAATGACGTTTCTTTATTTTTATATCTCATTATTACATAATTAACAAGTTGTGTTTTTTATTAAACATATTAAAAATTATACCAAATACATACATTAATGTCAATTGTTTAACTATTAGTTTATACCAATTTTATAATGATTAAATAGGAAACTAGTGTCTATAATTAATAATATACTTTATGATATATAATTAATAGTATACCTTATGAAATATCAAATATTTTTATATCATGTATAAATTAAAAATTAAATGTATAACAAGCATAACAAGTACATAGTTGTATGGTTAATGAGAAAAAATAAACTATTATCTATAATTATTTTGTATATTATATGGAATACCAAATACTTTATATAATAATGAAGTGTGTAAGAAATATTGCAAATAAATAGGAAATGTGAAAACAAAAAACCAATATATATAATTAACAATATACTCTATGGATATCAATTAGTGTTATATTATGTATAAATAACTAAATCTATAACAAATATAACAACAACATAGTCTATAGGTGTATATGTTACGTGTGCGGATGTATGTTGATTCATTTCTAATATGAGTGTAATGTATGCTACGAAAGATAACATCAAATGAAACATGATATTATTATTAGTACATGGTTTCACGATAAATTTACTTTAAATATTTTTAAAATATGTGTACTATTTTGAATTTTAATACATCAATAGATATTTGTTAAAATAATATATTATCATGTATCTTATGAAATTAATTATTAAAATTATACTTGTATTCACAAGTTGTGTAAATATTGTTCCTCTGAATTATATGTGTTATTTCATCATTATGTTAAAGATAACATAATTTTTATATTTACCAAATTTTAAACACAACATAGAAATAACAATCCCAATAATTTAGTGAACAATATATTATCACAAACTTTATTGATTTATTAGGTAAAATTAATAAATAGGTTTAACATAATTGTAACTATCTTTATTTAACATTAAATTGCTATATTGTTGTTTATTATTTTTAATAATAATAATAATTGCCACGTGGTACTACTAATATATGGAATTTTTTTAACTTTATCTTACTTTTTAATTACTTGAGTTGTCAAACTCATCAAGTAAGAAACTACTTGTTTGATCTTAAAAAATTATATAATAATCCACTAAATTTATGTTTTGTTTTGCAACGACCTATATTTATGGAGAATTCATTCAATGGAATAGTTGGTCTTATTAAAAAAGATTAAATCTTTTCGATATCAGAAAAAACTACCATTTCGAATTCATCATAAATGTAAAAAAAAATTAAATGTATGTAGAATGTTATAATAAAACATATATAATAATACATATACACAAATCTAAAATTAAATACTCCGCCAAGTGATGAGTTATGTCTTTAATTTTTTTCATTTATGAAAGATCTATCTATTTTCCTCTCTAGATCCAAGTCAATAGGTCAATTGAGACATGTTGACAATAAGAATCCGCATATGTAGTTAACATCATTTTAAATTGTGCCCCCCCTTCATAAGCGGACTGGCTCCGCCACTGAACACCATTACGGTTGGCGCACACATCTGCATTGAAATTCGCGGACAATTTTTTGATTCCCAACCAAGAACAATGAAATAATCCAACATAGATTGATCAAATCCTTATACTTAGGACGGCGCTGTAATGACTAAACATATCAGTTGCCTAAACAACAGACCGACTGTCTCCCGACATGAGAACAGAAGGCCATTCCACGGTGGCTCAAAGCCAAAACAAGGACCTTAAACGAAGGATTGACACTCTACTTCATCTCTGCAAGGCCTATAAGAACAGGAAGACTTCATCTTCGTCAACCTCGCACAACCCTCCTCCTTCTGATCCAAAGGTGGCTTCACATTTTCCTTTCATGAGCTACCCTCTAGATGATCCAGACAACCACTCCATCAACGAGCTACCAAGAGTGTGGAAGTATCGTGAATATGACCTCCCACCAGGCATCGGTCATTATCGACTATGATAGAAAGTGTAATATCTTCGTAGTTCATGGATGGGCTGACATGATCACTGATCTTCGACTCAAACCTGAATGAACTATCTTCATTAGACCAGCGCCAACAGAACCTTGATGGTATGGGTTACATATTTCAAAAATGATACACCCACAGAACTATACTCGCTATTCTTTTCGAAGGATGTAGTACACATCTCCACCAATAGTTCAGACTCTACTGATCAACTGTTTGTTCCAGAGAAACACCCACCCATCGAAGGTGCCAAAGTCAACCCGATAATGATCACTTCTGGCCAGACATCACGTTCGAGCTCCGAGGAAGAAGATACAACTTCATTCATATAAAAGACAACCACCATTGCAGACAGGTACCAACATCCTCCCACACCTGATCGTTCCTCCACACCATTTTATGGTTTGAATACATCACATTATGCACATATGCACAAGACTTCATCACCCTCGTGTTTGTATGATCTCAATTTCCCGCCGCTTGGACAACCTTCAACCAGTGACTCTATACATACCTTCAAAAACTTCACTAAACCCCCGGCCTGGCAACGATCACCACCAAAATGCCACTTCTGCTCGTTGTGCTACAACATATGTTCTAGTAGCAAACACTCACGATCCCAATGCACTTTGGTCAGATTTTGCTACTTTTGCCACAAACTTGGACATCTAGCATATAATTGCTTTTGTCGTAACACCTCTTCCCCAAAAAAATAGCATACACTTTTCCAGGAAGAAGGCATTACCCCATGCAAAAGCCACATTTTCCAACATATCACAACGTCTTTCTAGATTTGACAAATTAAATCACAGACCAAAGCCCAATGGAAATGTGATTAACACCCATAACTCATTTGCTTGTCTCTTCCCAACTGAGCTTTCTATTTCTCCTTCACACTCTTCACATGCACACGTCCACTACCGTTCAAAACACACTATAAAATCTCCTAGCCGCCCTTATCCACCACCACATGTTGCACCAAAGATCATACCTCAAATTAGCATCCCTCTAAAACCCTCAAGATCTGAGAAACCTAGTTGCTCTTCACCCTTCCTAATAATTCCATCCTTGCATCTAGAAAAAGAGTTTCCCATTGACCTTCCTGCAAACTCTATAAGGCTTTTGAAAGTCTTCACCAGCCTTAGCATCCTCGTTCCCATTATAAACAACATCGACAACAACACCGTAAATATCCTAGATGTTACCCGGGCCATTACTTTGCTTCTCACTGGTCACACCGTCTTTAAATCAAAAATCCTTTCACCGTCCCAACTCCTCTATTTAGTCCCGTAAGGCACAAAACTTGACCATCTCTTCGGACAGGTTATGACCATACCATGTGGAACTAGATTTGTTCAAGAAAATATTACACGATGGACACCTAAACAAGGCCCGTCTCTGGCTGGATTTGGCGGTTTTGGATGGGTTGCGATTACTGACCTTCCACCACACCTTTGGGAGGTCGACATTTTTAAAAGCTATAGTACATTCCATAGGAGCTACACTACAATTCGTCAGCCAGGAAACACTACAACCTACTCAGTATATCAAAGCTTTTTGTGTTTTCTCTGTAAAACATGCTATCACCCTCCATGCATCTCTCAAAATCTGTCTAGGTGAAAAAAATTATAGAATCAAACTTTCAGCTGAAAATCCTACTACCATCAAGACAACTTTTGCAGATATTAATATCCACCCCCTCATGGTACTACCCAGCTAAAACAAAAAAAACCCTTCACCAATATCAGAAAACCAAATGAAAGGAATTTGGCTTGGGAAAGAAAGAGTATCACTACCAAGTCCATTGAAGAAACCTACCGATCTGTCAACAACAAACGACTTGAACATCTTCACCCTCGACAGATAGTACAAACAACACCCTGACGATCTCCTTCAAACCCTTCCCATTTCACAGCAATGACACATACTCTAATATGAATTTAGATCCTGATACAGTGCAAAAATTAAAGACTGTTATCATTGGTGAAATCCAATCGTCATAGAGTCTGAAGCAGAAAAGCAAAGGAAAGGCCACTACAGTCATTCAATCCATCAATAACATCTCCACCACACCGAAAGGACTAAAAAGAAGAAACTATTTTGCCTCAGAAGAGCCAGGTACATCTTCTTCTATAGATACTTCTACTGCAAAACTTTTACTTTCAGACTCTACATCATCTGAAATAGAAGATAAAAATATAGATAATATACAAGACATAGCTCCTTGGCCTGATATACAATCCTTCACAACATTTTTTGATAAACTAGGTATCACCTTTGACGATGATTCATCAGCACATCAGGCATTAGACATTATTGAACAATTCATGAACTGAAAAACCACAGAAAAATTCATGATACATACTCACAGTTAGATGTATTGCATATCTACTAATCCCACCATACACAGTTTTGATACTATAAATCATTAAAATTGTGAGGAGCACTTCCTGGAACATTTGTGGGGCTTCAAACTTGAACAGAAGAAAAGAAATACATAGAGACATATACAAAAACAACATTAACATCATCACCATCCCGGAAACAAAACACCCTTTGCTCTCAAAACTATAGGAGGCAAACATATAAACTCTTGACACCAAACATTACCACTAGGTTTCAAGGGTGGCCTTCTTATAGGTTTAAACAACAACCTTTTTGATATGACACACTCTGAACCTCTTACTTTCTCCATCACTCTCCATATCATAAACATCACTAACAACTCAGTTGGATCTTTACTGGTATTTATGGAGAACCCAACTCAAACAAAATAGAATACATGGTAGAAATGATGCACATCATGATCATTTACCACGACAAACTCTGGCTTATGGGAGGGGATGTCAACCTCACTACAAGAATTTCGGACAGAACCAAACCCACCTCAACAACAGGCTACATGACCTCACCAGACAAATCTCTCCTAAAACTGATACAAAACTACAACATGATTGATCTCCCACCTGCAATTAATGTCTGCTACACTTGGAATCGCCAACAAACATGGGCTAGACTTGACCACTTCGTTTGCTCCATAAAATGGGAAGATCAATACCCCTACTCCTTTGTGACAGTGGCTCACCGACCCATGTCGGACCACTTCCCCATCATCATAAATACCAAACAAGAAAAATGGGGGCACAAACCTTTTTGTTTTGAAAACTTCTGGATTACTGATCCAACATGTCTAAACCTTTGCAAGAGAAATTGGGCCTTAGTGGACAATCACACCAGAAATATAGGCTATCACATTCACAACAACACTAAGAGTGTCAGGAGTAATCTGAAAAGTTGGCAAAAAGAAACTATCGTAAATCTCTCACATAAACTTGTTGACCTTGAACAACAACACATATTCTTTGATAGTGATCCAGCAGCAGAACCATCCCTTATTCTCATAGTTAAGGCCAAGCTATATCACATTATACTCTTCCTAGACACAATGTGGAATCAATGAGAAAAAATCAAATGGGCTAAAGAGGGCAATAAAAATACCAAATATTTCCACAAAACTTGCAATAACAATACTCTCAAAAACAGCATTGCTAAGTCAAGCATAAATGGAAGCATTACATCAAACAAGCATCTGATCACTACACACATTGTTCAACATTTCAACTGCATTTTCAATACCAAACACAAGCCTGTCTTTCTCAATTCCATCAACTGGAAGAAATTATGTGACTTTTATTTCACCTCACCACAAACCATCATCATCTCTTTCGCCCCTGATGAACTAGACACATCCATCCACTCACTCAGTAAAAACGAATCCCCTGGCCCTGATGGTTTCAATACTTAATTTTATATGGAAAATTGGAACCACATCAAGGGAGACTTTTTGAAACTCCTAAAAGCCATACATCTCAACACAAACACTCACAATATCCTCAAACACATCAACCACACCAACATAGCCCTTATCAAAAAAGTTACCCATCCCGACCATATCTCACAATTCAGACCCATTAGCCTCATAAACACTTTATATAAGATCACGACAAAAGTCCTTTCAAACCGCATCAAACCCCATATGGATAAAATCATCCCACATAATCAACACAATTTTCTCAAAAATCAAAGCATTCACGATACTTTTATCATGGTAAATGAAACCCTTCACCTCTGCCACAAAAAAAACACCACTTCTAGCAATCAAACTAGATTTTGAAAAATCATTCATCTACATCAACTGGGATTGTCTCATCAATGCCATGGTTGGATATGGCTTTCTAGACATTTGGAACAATTGGATCCACATTTGTATCTCTACAAACTACTTCTTCACTATCATCAATGGATCACCCTTTGGATTTTTTCACAACACCAATGGGCTTAGACAGGGTGACCCTATCTCTCCATACCTCTTCATCATCGTTACATCCATTCTTAACAACATGATAAAACTTGGCACTGCTCACGGTCTTATAGCCTCTCCCCATGAGTGTCATGAAAACATCATACAATCTGCAGATGACACAATCATTCTTGTTAAGCTAGAAGGATCCACCATCATTAATACCATTCATATCATTGGCCTTTTCTCATACATCTTGGGTCTTGGAATAAATCTCTCAAAGTCTTCTATCTTTGGAGTAAATACACATCAGAATATCATCATTAGGTACAAAGACATACTCAAGTGTAAAATTGAAAACTTTCCCATCAACTATCTTGGGTTACCAATAACCCCACACCCCATAACCTACTCCATTTGGAACCCCATCATTGATAAAATTCAAAGAAACTTAACTAATGGACAAATAATTTCCTTAATCTGGCGGACCGACTCACTCTCATAAATAGTGTCATAACACCTATCACTACCCATGTTCTTAGTTTCATCCCTTTGCCCACCAAAACCCACAACATGATTGACGAAATCAGAAGAAACTTCCTTTGGAAGAACCACACATCAAACAACCAATACAAATATTTTCATCTGGTCAATTGGGTATTATTACTACACCTATCAAATATGGGGGATGGGGCATCATAAGCATTAGAATCCATGCCATTTGCCTCATAACAAAAATCATAAACATCCTTATGAACAATACAAACAAGATCAGGAAAAAACTTATCCTATAGAAATATTAAAAAAACAAACCACCTTGGCATAAAACCACACATAACATTTCCTCCCCACTTTGAAAATACATCAAAAAAAACTTGGACACAATCAAGAATCTCATTTGTACCCCCCACAACACATCATAATATCAATTTCTGGGGTGACCCTTAGTACCATCACAACACCATCCAAAATCTAAACTCTCAGATGCTCATCCCTTCATCTCTACAAAATCTCAACGTTGCCAAAGCACTCAAACATCTCACCAGTAATAGGCAAAATTCACTAAAAAGACATCTTCAAAGCCATGTTGATAACAATAATCTGAGGGACATAGTTCACAAACTTGAATATAACATCAACATCAAGATCTCATGGAAATGGGGATCTCTTTACACACCCAAAGCAACATACACCCACCTCACTTATAGGGGCCATATTTTAAATATGGTTCAATTATGGAAAATAAAATGGCTGCAAAAACTTAAAATTTTCTTTTGGCTGCTCTCAAATAAAAAAATCCTTACCATAACCTCACCCGTAGAGGTTTGTTGGGACCAACAAGATTTTATCTCTGCAAAGAAGAAGAAGAAACTACACAATACCTCTTCACCAATTGTACAGTCACGATGCACATCCTGCTATTCTTCTTCCCACTTTCCTCAGACCCTACAAACCTCCTCATACCAACGATTGTTCTAGAATAAAACCCTTACCACAACACTCTAGATATCGTCCAGAGGACCTGATTGTCTATACCTTATGGAATATTTGGCTAGTAAGAAACAATAGAAAATTCAATAACATCTCCAAACACACCAAGATCTTGCTTACTGACATTAACCATGCCTTATCTATACAAATTGCACTAGAGGACAAGCCTCTACTTCAACTCAGGTGATACCTACTGAAGTAAATCCGGGTAATGTTTTTGGAGATTGTAATGGAGGTGGATGCTACTCCCTAGAGGACATCATTGCGGATGACACTAATCTCTGAAGATCTGACCTCTACATAGCCTGGAGATACTATCTTAGCCACTACTTTAGTTACTACTTCGTGAATCTTTTTATGATATGAGGCATTGTTTAAGGGATGCCTCCCCCATGTACAATCATTTTGAGATGCATCACCGTATTCTTTTAGCTTTCTATGGTAGTGGGGCCTCATCTCAACGGATGCCCACCTAGTTTTTATTTCATCTTCTTGCTTGCAGATATTTTGTGTTTGTAATCACTGATTTGCACTTTCTATTAATTCATGGACTTTTGTCAAAAAAAATCAAAACTTCCTGGAATTTTATACTGCGTACACTTTTTCAATACCCCATGTGTCACCTTTGACATGCTGGCGAGTGGGAGTGCTTGAAGCTCGGACTCATGTTAGAAACTCAGATCTGTCGCTGATGCCTTTCCTTGCTTTAATTTTCACTATGACATTTGTCATGTTATAATTTGATATTTACGTGTATAACAACTAGTACTATTGTGAATATTAGCATTATTGTAAATTTAAATTTCGTATTTATAAATTTTGGCATGTATAACTTGGTATTGTTGTAATAAGTATATTCTGATATTATTGAACATAAAACATTGCATGTCAAGTATAAACTTTGTTAATTTTTAGTACATATTAGTATTTCTGTATATATATTTGGTATTCTTGTGTATACAAGTTGCCTTTGTCGGATTTCAAAAAACAGTTGTCATTATTGAGTATAATTTGATAAAAGAGTAAAGGATACCTTTTTTTATATTGTTTTTATATTTTGGACATTGCTAAGAACACTTTTTGGTACCACTTGTGATGCATGTAATGGGCACAAAACAATACACAAACACTATAAAAAATATTTGGATCCATATAAAAATATACACAAATATTATAAAAATATTCAGACATTCTTAATAAAGTTGAGAATCATATTTCCTCCTGGGTTAACAGAACCCTCTCCCTCATAGGTAGGGTGTCCCTGATCAAATCAGTGTTGAACACAACACCACATATCTGATGCAAACGGCTCAAATCCTCGTCTCTGTATGTGACATGATTGAAAAATTCATTCGTAATTTTCTCTAGGGTGGAAACAGTGTTAAAAAATACCCATATGATTGCATGGCCCAATGTCATTGTTGTCAAGGCTCATGGTGCCCTAGATATTAAGTCTTCTAGAGCTCAAAATGAAGCCTTAATGATGAAAATGACTTGGGACTTCATTTCATCTAAACCTATGATTTAGAGAGATGTCATGGTGGCTAAATATTCTCACTTGAAAGATTGGGGCTCTCATGAGGTTCAAGACTCTGGAGATTCATCAGTACGAAGGAGGGTGATCTCCGGACCAAGGTGGGAAAGTTTGTCATGAGGTGGCACACCATTTGGGTATGGAGGGATAAGTGGATTGGAGGCAACATGCCTTCTTTACGTCCGAATCTGTCCATCCCTTAGGAGCTATAGGATCTCAAGACCAATTCTATGACAAACCTTACAGGAAATTGGGACAAAGTTTTTTTTGATCTACTGGTTCACTGAGGAGACGACAACGTTCATCTTGCAAATGCCTCCACTTGAGCATCATTGGGGGATGATTAATGCTTTTACATGAGGGATCCCATGGGAATGTTCTCTTCTAAACATATCTACAAAGATATTGTCAGGAAAAGTTGAAAATCTACTCTTGGTTGTTGGACTAGATCGTGCAAGCTACCGATTATGCAGAGAACCAAAACTTTCCTCTGGAAGGCCCTCCGTGGGGGACTCATGACGAATGTCACCACAGGAAAATGTGGCTTCTCTAATTCTAAAACTTGCTCTAGGTGTGATCTAGTGAGGAGACCATCATGCATGTGATATGCGGTTTCCCTCTAGTTAAGCCCTTATGGTGTCTGGCCTAGAATGCCTTCTAGATTGATGTGTTCAAGAAGAACTCCGTGGATCAATGGTTTAGCAAAAACATAAGGAGAACGAAGAGTCACCCCAATTGGCCACAATGGTTTTCCATTAGCTTGTGACAGGCAAGGAATGCACACCTCTTCAAGAATGCTCATGAGAACCATCATCAACAGACTCCTTTTCAGATCCAAACTCTGATCCATAGCTGCATCTCTTGTGGACATGAGGATAATCCTGCATGATCTAACTTGTAAGGAGACGACAAATGATCTAGTCCACTATAGGGGACATTCACCATCAATGTGGATGCCTTCATTATTAAATTGAACTAGAGGACTACTCTCAGATTTGTACAAAGGGACCACAAGGGAGGTTGGTCAGAGGGGGCTTTAAGGTGATCCAACACTCTGGGGATATCCTTGAGGCCGAGCTCAGAGCCATCCACTATGATCTCTATGTCAGCATAGGTATCTCCCAACAGTTCAGGCTGGAGATCGATAGCTATGGTGCCTTCAAAATGTTAAATAGGCAAGCTGAGACACCAACTAAGTATAAACCATTGTGCATGGATATCCTTTGACTTTTGAGAGACTCTGAGGGTTCCAAGATCAATTTTTTTAGATGAAGAGCAAAAATCCTAGTAGACAATATTGCCAAGTGGGGAGGAAATTTGAATGAGGATGAGAGATGTTGGTCATGTTGTCCACCTTTCTTCGCCAGTGATTATGAGAATGAACTAGGGGATGAAGGGGACTAGGGTTGTAACCATTCTGATTTAGTTGCTACGGGAGGCGACATGAATATGACTATCTCTTGGGTTTGTAAAAAATACTTCCATCCTTTCTCTTATCTACTTCTTTTCCTCTCTTTTTTCTACCTCCGTCCTCTATTTTTTCTACTTCCCATGTCTTTTTTCTACTTTCTTCCTCTTTCTTAGATGCCCCTCTTGATTTTTTGTTTCCCTCCTCTCTTTTTTAGAATTAGTGCAACAACCAAATTTTAAGAACCTTGAGAATGATAAAATATGATTTTATCTGGGGAGTATCGATTTTTGCAAGCACAAAGAGCAACATAATACACTCATTCACATCACTCGAACGGGCAAATATGCAATTTACGTTTGGGAAGAATTTTCTTTAATATGCTCTATCGCCACATCATTGGGCTTTTGCGGTAAGGATGCACTAAATCTGAGTAGCTTTCTAGAGGTTGTTTTATATGCATTTTGCTTTATAATTGGTCATTTTGGTATCAAATATGCAAAAGTTATCATTCTTAGCATGTGAGCACATATTGCATCAAATCTTATCTTTTATCATCAAAATGTAGTGATATGTATGATTTTTCAGACTCATGTTTGAGTTTTCCATATTTTATGTGATTTGAGCTTTTACAAGGAGGCTTAATGCCATCGACTTGCTGTCGATGGTATTGACTGGAAGAAGAAATTAATCCAGAGTTTGTTGATGAATCTTGGTGCTACCAACCTTTCTATCGGTGCTACCGAGTCCAAAATCTACCACACCAAGAAGGTTCGGTGCCACTGATTACCCTTCCAATGGTACCAACATTTACATAAAAATCAATACTGTGATGTCAGAAGTCAACTCGGTGCTATCGAATCCAATGTAGGTAGTACCAAAAATTGAGAAGAAAAGAACTCAGTCAATGGCTCGGTGCCACTGACTTCCTATCAATGGTATCGACCTCACACCATCAGACGAGGGTTCTGATCAAGTTCAGTCCAATGGCCACGAATTAAAGACGTCCCAAGACTTTGTTATGACTATGGGGTAATTTGTCCAGACCTAATAATCACTGCTCTATTCCATTGCACAACAATCGAGAGTCTGAGAGAAGAGAGGAGAAAGTTGTTGGTGTATATATCAAGAGAGCCAATCATGTGATGATTGTAATGGCATACATGTAAATGATTTGATTATTAATAAAAGGCAAGATTCAAATTTATTCTGTTTGTTCAATTATGAGATAATCAAATACCATAATAAATGTCTAGAGAATGATATTACTCAATGACGTATGTCTTCAAGTACGTGACTTAGAATAATGAGATCCTACATATGTTAAGAGTATATACATTCTCATTATGTCCCTGGTCAGTTGTTATTTTGGAAGGTAGATAGACAATAATAACACATAAGATCAAAGTATGTGTTGGATGATGATAGAGTCTCATTAGTTATGAAATGGTGACATCAAACCAAGTACATAGATACATGCTAGGGAAAAATGTACCGGACAGACCCACCGTGAGACTGACACATGGAAGCCATCATAATGGAAGTCAGAATCAGCTCTCACAATGATGGTGGTGGTTGTGGTTCTTAGACTAAAATCATTGCACTCATTACATGTCATTTAGTACGCTTTGACATCATCAAACACAATCCTAAAATCATGGGTTGTTATAAAGGTGATGATTGGGTGAATGTGACACATGGGGATTAACTGTGAGTGATAGATATGGGATTTGTCTATCCTAAGGGAGTATGATAACTTAGGCCTCTAGATTAGCAAGACTGAGAAAATCATGCATCCACATGTGAGTTAATATGTGATATTGAGCTTTCATATATCTTAGACAGTCTTCTCTAGTTCAAGGAACAAGATTGAATAATAATGAGGGTGACTGCTCCATGCCACTAGTTCAGTCTGGATATCAGTGACAAAGAAACTATACAAACACTATAACACCATACACAGATTGTAGGTTGAAGTTATTCTCCAACTTTCCATTTATTTAGGTAGAAATGATGTGTGACTAGCTAGGCACCACTCATTGCTTGTGATGCCATAAGATGTTATGGACATTCACTGCCAACATAATATGGGACCTATAGGGCCACACACATAAAAACTCATCTAGAAGAGGAGTTGAATCTTGAATGCCAATTGAATTCATTGCTAAAATGTTTAGATAATTGATTCATGCAACAATCAACCTGACAAAACTACCAAACGATCGTCTCAAGGGTTGAGATAGGCGTCTAGAGAGTGCAAAATGCCCATCTCAAGTGTTGAGACGGGCGTCTGGAGAGCCAGGGTTGATTTAAATTGAAATTGGATAAGAAGCAAATCGACCCAACTAGACGGCTCAACTCGGGTCATTAGATGACCGTCTGGGTGATCGAGATGGTCATCTCACATGGAGAGATGGTCTAGTTCAATCAAGGAAAGTTTCTAGACAATTCCCTATTTGTTTCGCTTATACATTACTTATTGTGCAAGGAAATCACAACATTGAAGGAAATTGAGTTGCCAATTTTGTGTACAAATGAGAAACAACCAAATGTCCATCTGGGCTATGCCAAATGACCGTCTGGGCTATTGTAGGTTGTGAGATTTCCAGAATTGTAGTGAAAATTCAAGATCTTTTGGTCCCTTCCATTCCCTCATCAACTGGGAACCTGGAGCCAAACCCCACCTATAAAGAGAGGGGTACTGGGGCTTCCCAGAACACAACACAAACAATTGAGAATCAATTACTCTGACAAACGTTGTCCTCTTTGATTGTGGTAACAAAGAGAGCCTGTGCAAGTCCTACATGACTAGGGAGGGATAGCCAAGGGAGAGAAATAACTAAGATCATTGTTGTGGGAGACTAGGTTGGCAACTAGTATGCCAGCGCGAGGGACAAATCCTTCCTATCTGGTCTAGCATGATGACATGAGTTTTAGTTGGTCCGTGTGGACTACTCTAGAGGTAGGAGTCCTTTAGCTACTGCTAGGAGGACAACTTCAATTCGTAGTCCGTGGAGAGATCAGAGAAGCCATTACAGTAGTTGTTCGAGTCTGCGGTCCTGGGAGGAGCAGTCAGATGAGTCCCAATGCAATTAGGAGTTTCACAGGCACTGTCTAAGACAGAGTGTACATCTACATCGACGAGGATTGTCACTGGACTTGCTCCAGGACCAGGTATATCTTTGTGAAACCATCCTTACCATCGTATAGTTATCGATGTAATTCGCTGGTTTCTGAGAAATATGTCGGTAAATATTTGTTTCCGCTGCCTATTTGATTCTATATTTCTCAACAGTGGTATCAGAGCCACATCGATTATATTTTAGGATAATCAATATGATCTCATTTTTGGTTTTATCGAGTTTATGTATTGCATGCGATGCGAATATTTAAACTGGTTGATGTGCACGTCCGACTTGATCACCACATCATATATATATATATATATATATATATATATATATATATATATATATATATATATATATATATATATATATATCTATATATATATATGTGTGTGTGTGTGTGTGTGTCTCCCTCAAAGCAAGTTTGATGGTGGATGTGTCGCATGGCTATGGCCAATAACCCCTATTATCTGTGCATAGTTGTGTGGTTGGTTTGTCCTATTTATCTCGGTCTGTGATCCGAGCATCTACCTTATCTTTCCAATGTAAAAGTATTATTCTCTTCTACCTTTGCTCCCCTCGAATGTAACTCGATGTTTACCTATAATGATATAATAGTAGGATATTTTACTTTCCTCTTATGATGAAGAATAAGTACGTCTTGATGATGCTAGATGATCGTCCCATTGACAAACTAACTGGATGAAGGACTATGCATGACCTAATGGATGAGATGAATCGATCAACTGGTGGACTCGACCGATCAGCTGGAGGAGCCAACATTTGGTGGACCAAAAAAACCAGACGATCGGTGAGATGACCAAACAACCAACTAGGAGGCAAGTCGATCGGTTCAAGGGTTGAAATGATCAACCCGAATTGGCTAGCATGGATCTTCTTCAACAACATGTTTCTACATGTAAACTAGATGTGGTAATTCCTTGTAGCTCCAAGGAATTACATTAGGTTTTCCATAACCATCTCTTATGTTTATTGTATGTTTTTGTTGTGGGTTATAGCATGTATAAGATACATACTATATATATCCGGTGATTGTTAATGTATATGTATTATACAAAATCCCTTAATATAATATTAAGTTTGAGATGCCTTCCATAAGAAGCACACATGACAAGCTCGACTGACCAAGCATAATTTATGCCAAAGTATAGTGTGTCATCTATCTCGTGGAAGTGTGATGGTAGGTATGTAGATCTGCCAAAGTAGGGTACATAGCCTATCGTGTTGGCTTTTGGGTCGGACTTAACTGGTGATAACTTGGTGAGACCAGGCCCAGAGGCATGTTGATGATTATGGCAAAGATTTGCGCATATCATCTATCTAAGCATTGGATTCAGATGCAATTGGCAAGTTGACCTGCCTAAATAATCAAGTTGTGGGTGATCAACCAAAGTTGAGTCATGACTTGATGGAATATGGATCTTGGCCCACTAGAAGATTGTACATTGCAATCTTCCAAATTTGCAGTAAAGGCTATCAATTTGAATAAAATAGTGGGAGTGATAATTCAGTAAAGACCTAATTGATTTTGACTTTTCAAATCAAATCAATTAAAAAATGGTTTTTGACAAATGCAAATTTTCTCTTGTAGAATCAAATGGAAAACACTCAATTATCGCAATTGGATGAATTAAATGAGATTTATTTCCCTAACTGGTTCAAGACCTTGAGAAATGTTTTGCATGTTCCTGAAACACCAGAGCCAGTGTCCACTCCAAATTCTCCTAAGACTGACATGGATGTTTCCTTGAAGCATGCCAATGATGTTGTGAACATCAAGAACCTTGCGATGGGTTGTATGAACTATGAGTTGCATAAACAACATGATAAGAATGAAAGGTACAATGTCTCTAAGGTGCTATTTGAGTGCAAATTGACAAAGGGATACCCAGTAGATCCTCATGTGCTCAATATGTTTGGGCATATGAAGCATATTGAAAGACTAGGATTTTCTTTAGGTAAAGAGTTGGCTACAAATATGATTTTGTAATTGTTTCCTGAATCATATAGCTAGTTTATCAAGTGTTATCACTAGAGTAACATGGCTAAACTTCTGTCAGAGTTTCTTGATATTTTGATAAGTGTTGAAGCACAAATGAAGATGGACAAATCTGAGATGATGATCAACAAAGTTGAGTCCAAGGATAAAGGCAAAGCCAAGAAGCATTCTGTGGCTAAACCAAAGTTCAAGTCCTCTGTACTCAGAATAAGGAGAAGGATAGGGGAACCTAGGAAAATGAAGAAAGGGATTGAGATCTCTACTTATGGTATATACATTATTCAGATTAAATTCACTACTTCTTCATCATGGGTACTAGATATCATATGTGGACCACACATTTGTTCAAATGTGAAGGATCTAAAAAGAAGTAGACCTTTAGAGAAAGGTGAGGTTGAACTGTCTGTTACAAATGGAGCAAGAGTTGCAGCCAGCACAGTTGGAACCTCTGAGTTAACTCTACCAAGTGGGCTTGTAATAAAGTTATAGAACTTCTATTACGTACCTGACATTAATAGGAACATCATATTTGTATCTTGTTTGGACAAGAAAGGATTCAAAATTCTTATAAAGAATGGAAGATGTTCTATTAGTAAAGATGGGATCTTTTATGGAAGTTCCCCAATGTCTTATGGTCTATACTTGATAGATCTAGAGACAATAGTATATAACATAAATACCAAGAGAAAAAAACTCAATGAATCAAAGCAAACATACCTTTGGTATTTTTGTCCAGGTCACATAATGAGAATCGCATATCTAGACTCCATAAAGATGGTTATCTAGACTCTTTTGATTTTGAATCAATCGAGATATGTGAATCTTATTTGCTAGGCAAGATCACCAAGACTCCCTTTACTGGAAACAGTGAGAGGGCTAGTGATCTATTAGGACTCATACATTCTGATGTGTGTGGCCCTTTTCAAACAACTGCTAGAGGTGGGTATCAATACTTTATTACCTTTACTGATGATTTTAGTAGGTATGGCAATGTTTACCTGATGAAACATAAGTCAGAAGCTCTTGAGAAATTTAGAGAGTTCATGAATGAAGTACAAAACCAACTTGGAAAAAGTATTAAGGCACCTCATTCTGATCAAGGTGGAGAATACTTGAACCAAGAGTTTGAAGACCTTCTGTGAACATGTGGTATTGTATCACAATGGACTCCACCTATAACACCACAACACTATGGTGTATCGAAAAGAAGGAATCACACGTTGCTGGATATGATGCAATCTATGATGAGTTTTGGTGATCTTCCTACTACCTTCTAGGGTTATGCTCTTGAAACCGCCACGTTTACACTTAATCGAGTACTGTCAAAGTTGTTTCAAAAGATACCATATGAGATATGGACTGGGAAGGGTCCCAAAATGTCTTTTATGAGGATTTTGGGTTGTGAAGCTTATGTCAAGAAAATGTTTCCTAAAAAGCTTGGCCCTAGATCTGAAATATGTTACTTTGTTGGATATCCCAAAGAAACAAAGGGATACTATTTATACATCCCAACTAACAACAAAGTGCTTATTTCTAGAGAGACTACATTCCTTGTAAAGATATTCATTGCCAAAGGAGTCAGTGGGAGGAAAGTAGAACTTGAAGAGGTTCGAGACCAACAAGAGAACATTGAACCGATAGATGTATAAGAGGAATAAAGACACTCACAAAATGTTGTGGAATCTCAAATTCCTCATGTGACACAGGAACCTCATAGATCTAGTAGGACACGTCTTGAACTTGAAAGATGTGGATATCTTGTGACTCAGGAAGATAGTAGATTGGTCATAGATGATAAACCAATTACCTATGAAGATTCTATTGAGGGACCGGAGTCTGAGAAATGCCTAGAGGCCATGAGATCTAAGATGGAATCCATGTATACCAACAAAGTATGCATTTTAGTGGATCCACTTGAAGGGGTAAAACCCATAGGGTGCAAGTGGGTCTTCAAGAAGAAGATCGACATGGATGATAAACTACAAACTTATAAGGGAATATTGGTTACAAAGGGTTTTAGAAAAATTTAAGGTGTTGACTGTGATAAAACCTTTTCTCTAGTGGCCATAGTTAAATCCATCAGGATCATGCTTGCTATTGCAGCTTATCATGACTATGAGATTTGGAAAATGGATGTTAAAACTATATTCCTTAATGGGAATCTTATTGAGGGTGTGTATATTATACTGAAAAATAATAGAGGGGGTTAATAGGGTTTTATGATAATTTTAAAAATTATTTAAGCACAGAACCACATAAATTTTGGAGAAGGAGACAAGGCGTTTAGAGTGGTTCCATCCTTAGCAAATACTAAGGGAGTCAGTCCAGTATCCAATTATTTCCAATTGAGATTTTGAAAGCAATTATATTTTATTACCTCACAAGGATGTTACATAAGATACAACTACCTTCACAACCCTTTGGATATCCTTCACCCCGAAGTCATCTCACCAACCTTAAAGCAACCTTCACTTGAAGTAACTTCAAGCTCCCCCTTGAAGTAGCTTCCCGTTGAGACCTTCTAGAAGTAGTCCAAAGTCACATCGAGCTACCTTCACCACCGAAGAAGCTCCTACAAACTCCTTTCCGCAACCTACAACCTAGGAGTAGCAAAAGAGAAGAAAATACAATAAAAGGAACAAGATTGGAAGAAAGAAACAATGTTACCAATTGAGTACATCGCTTTGATCCTATATCAAGTGTATTGATCTCCTATCCACTATAGATGAATGTGGTAGTGTGGTGGCTAGGAGATACTAGGCTATAGGACACTAATGTAGAGCTCAAAGAAATAGGTTGCAAGTGTAGCTCAGCTTGTTGTTCACAAGGAATGATTCTCAAGTGTAATTGTATGCACAAGTGATACTTTGGATGTCTTATAGCTTGTCCTATTTATAGGAGTGGTTTGCTAATGCTTGGGGATGTTCTAGACACCTTCTAGGGTGTTCTTAGTGCTCAACTAGCCGTTATGTGTCCACTAATTACATTGCAATGGCTAGTTGTTTAATGCTGAAAAGTGCAGTCCAGAACCTTTCTCGGTCGAGAAGTTTTTCGACTGAGAGTCTCTCGATTGAGGAATTTGTCGACCAAGTGGGAGTCTGAGTCTATATGTTGTAACGTTCAATTTCAAATCCCAACCACTTTTCTAACTCAGTCTAACGTCTAGGAGGGTCTATTCTCGGTCAAGGACTTTGTCGACTGAGAGTGTCTCGGTCGAAGTTTTTGTCAACTGAGAATATCCTTGATTCAATGTATTCATTTACTGAGTGTGTGTATCAATGTGTAATTGTGACACTAACTTATGAGATGACCTATCTAATTGTTGTGTGTGGATAGGGAAGATCTAAATGCTTGATTTACATGATATCTAAGTACTTGTATATTATATACTTGTACAAGTTTTTACATTGATTACAATCATAAAAATAAAGCAATTTTGAGCATAAGGATCTTCCAAGTTTTTTCTATCCACCACCTTTTATGCTTGTCCCTGAAACACTCAAATAGCAAGTTAATTCCAAAATCATGAAATGTTTGTCATCATCAAAACAAAGAGATTTATAATAATGTCCAATTTAGCCAAAAATCTCCCCCTTTTTGAAGATGGCAAACATTTCCAATATAAATCAAAGTAATGTAAATCATATGAGTTTCATACCTAGAATTTCCTTTGCATTTCCTTTTCATGTATTCTCTTGTTCAAATAATATCATTTTTAAAACCAAGAGGTTATGAAACTCTTTTCATTTGATTTATATTGTTTCTCCCCCTTTGTAGTTTCAAAAAGATAGCCAATATAACCAAGACTTTTATTATTCCCCCTTAATTTTATGCTTTGATGCTCCCCCTTAATGAGATATTTAGTTTTAAAAGCAAGGGGTTAAATGCAAACCACTTAATTTTTTATGTGAAATTTAGCCACAATTTATTTCTCAATCATTCGCAAAGGATGTTAAGCCTTGAAATGATATGAGATCCTTTTAGGTCCATGTCATATGTGTTTTTATTAATCATTTGCAAGGGATGTTAAGCCCTTAAATGATATGAGATCCATTTAGGCTTATGATGATATATATTGATTTCTCATCCATTTTACAAAGGATGTTAAGCCCTGAAAATGATATGAGATCCATTTAGGCTTATGATGGATACATGTATTGATTTCTCATCCATTTTACAAGGGATGTTAAGCCCTAAAAATGATATGAGATTATCTTTGCGATGCAGTAGGATCAAGAAATATATCTCTAATCAATAATGAGGGATGTTAGGCCCATATTGATATAGAGAGTCCATTTTTGTGGGCTCCGATCTCCAAAACACGGAATAAACATAGCGGAAGCGATTCGATTAGCAGTGGAATACAAAAAAAAATCATCGGAAATTAAAACTTTTTGAGACAAGATCTTGAAATCATAAAACTTCTTTTATAAGAAACAAGATAAACAGTTTACATCTCTGTTAAATCACTTCTTGAGTGATTATACACAATCAGATACAAAACCTTAATATTCAAAACCAAAATCTCAGACCAACTAACTCCAAGGACCTGAGAGTACAGAGACAACATAGTACTATCTAACTACATGACTCAGCAGTCAATATCTCCACCTGAGATTCACTGCTGCTCCTGATGCTGCTGCTGCTGATACTGTTCACCTGCAGATTGGTTCCTCCGTCCTCGACGACCACCTAAAAAGTTGAAATCTATGGGATGAGACAATTTTAAATAATTGTCCCAGGAAGAGTTATAACTCTCCTCCAGAAGCTTTATTATAGCAATTAAGGAACAACATAAGCAATAAAAGCTTTTAAGATAATCAACAGCAGATTGACATTAAGTAGATCAACAACATTTAAGGAATATGAAGATCATGTATACTAGGCAGTGTAACTTCAATCATTATATCTTGTAGTTCAATCTAAGAAGATATGCTACGCGGTTGATTATGTTTTACAAACATTATTATGCCCTGCGGAGATGAGGTATACCGCTCATACTCCAACCGATCACTAGTAAGTCGCATCGGTATCATACTTAGGTCATCAAAAGAGACGGATTCTTATGACCTCATCTTCCTCAGTCATAGTGAGGATCAACATGCAGGACATCTAGTGTCTCTGCTAATATAGCTCACCAAGGTATTCTGGTACTTCTCTATTAGAGTCACAATGGCATTCTGTACTCTCTTCGCTATCGAAAGATTTCTTGTTTATCTCTCATCGATGCAGTATAAAAGATTTCCTCAGGAGAATAGTGTTACATCACCCCCGACATAAACATATAGTGAAGGATTGATAGATTAAGATACATCTACATCAATTCCTACACTAGGATGTAAGGATATTCACATTCATATTACCCCACATACTCAAAAGTATGTGATCCAGGAGTTCCCTTAGGAAAACCTGTTTCACCATCATTTAGCTTCTGTCAATGATGGATCTATGATCAGGGCTCTACATGGTATGATTATATTTGATTAGTTAGGTACATTTCACTATTCTTTTAACTTCAGGCATGTTCTCAAACATTAATCATTAGAACAACAACTATGAAAGTAGAATACTAAATGTATCAAGTTTAGCTCACATCAATTATCATTTGGATCTCAATTCTTAATCATCTCATCATAAGTCATCTAATCAGCATGACCTTGATGATACTCATGGCTCTTTCAGTCTATCATCTCATATGATGTCACTTAAGCTTAGGCAACATAGCATATCACTATTCATAAAGCTAATAACATGCTTTCAATGAATATGATATCATAATCCTTACCTGGATATGATTATTCTCTTATAAGAACATGCATGGTTAATTCAATTAACAACAATAAACAATTCATATCAAGAGTTTTACCTTCATGCTTAAAAGTATAACTCGGATTTAGGGTTTATTGTACATTTCATCACATCACCCTCAATTAGGGTTTACTATTCACATTACATGTTATTACCCTAGATTTAGGGTTTACTATTCACTTCATGGTGAATTGAGCTCATAACATCATCATATATGAGAAACATCATCATTGATGCCTTCAAATTAGGTTAAGATTCATCAATTATCATAATTAGGGTTTTCATGATCTCATATAGGTGGATCATACCCTAATCATGCACATTCATATACATTGAAGGTATTTTACTTGAGTTTCAGCCATAAATGGCACCTTCTCTCTCCTCTTACTAATATATGGTGATTACATCACTCTAGATTAGGTTAGGTCAAGTCAATCTTGATTATCATAAGCTAATTCACCACTATCATGTCATTAGGGTTTTGATTAAACAAAGGTGTCATCTACTTGAACCCTTCAAGGGCACATTGGTGATGTACACCATTAATCATCACATGGTTCAATCTACTAATCACTTATCCCCTTATTGTCTTTAGGTATCATTAGGGTTTGGATTAGGCAACCATTGAACCAATTAAGCCTTTAAGTCACTAAGCAATCATAGCCCTAAAGGTCCCCAAACGGTTTCACACCTTAACCTCCAAACGGTTTTGAAACCGTTTGGGGGCGTTGACCGTTTGGACACTTTAACCTCCAAGACCGCATGGCCTCCAAGACCGCATGACCTCCAAGACCGCATGGCCTCCAAGACCGCATGACCTCCAAGACTGCATGAGTGCGTTGACCATTTGAAAGAGTTGACTTGGAAACCGTTTGAATCTATCCGACCTTGAAACCGTATGAAATGAAACGACCTTGAGATCGATTGGACCAAATGACCTTGAGATTGTTTGAGCCCAAACGGTCTTGAGACCGTTTGGTCCAAATGGGCTCAAAACCGCATGGACCTCAAAGGTGCATCAAAGGTTATAATCGATTAGGGTTATCTATGTTGAAGCCCTCAATTGGTCACATCCTTGTTGATCACTTATCAATTGGGATAATTAGGGTTATATTCAACCAATTGGACACTCAATTGACCCTCAATTGATAGCCAATTAGGGTTGAAACCGATTCAATTAGGGCTTGGAATCGGTTAACCATCAATGTCCATCAACATGAGTCTATTTGGTGTTGAACCCATCAATTGACATTCAATTGGGCCCCAACTTGGCCCAAACGGTCTTGGGATCTTTTGGACACCCTCCAAACGGTCTTGAGATCATTTACCCAAAGTTTCATCAAAATCTAAGTCAATTTGATAAGGGTTGAACCCTAATTAAGTCTCAAATCAGCATTTTCAATTAATTCAACAACCAATTGTGATTGGACCTTCAATTGATCAAATTACCTTAACCCTAGACCTCCAAACGTTCTTGGGTTGTCATCAAACGGTCTTGAGACCGTTTGAGTGAACCCCCAAATGGTCTTGAGACCGTTTGGGCCCTTCAACCCAAAGTTCACCAACATTGGTCATTTAAATCAACAATTCAACCCGATTAGGGTTTAGGGGGTTGAAGTGCCTTCAACTTGTGATTGGTTTGCAATTAGGCTATGATTCTTTGTAGATAATTAATTCAACATGTTTCCAACAGACCTCTAAATGGTCTTCACCTGGTCAACCCTACCAAACGGTCTTGGAGACCGTTTGAATCTAAACGGTCTTGCAAACCGCATGAAATCAAACGGTTATGAGACCGTTTGATTTCAAACGGTCTTGCAAACCGTTTAGACCAAATGGTCCAAGGTCGTTTGATAAAGTAGCCTAGGAAATCACACCCATCATCTTCAACCTTAGAACAGGTCGGTTATTTCGTGGTTTTGTTTGCAAAAGTACAAGGGAAGATGGGGAAGAAGAAGAACTAACTACTAATTGCAAGAACAAGTATATGCATAAGAAAGCAAAAGGTTTAGAGTTATAAAACCCACCTTATGGTTGTTCCTAGAGCTCCAAGCTTCCAAGCTTCAAGCCTTTAATGGCGTCTTGAGCTCCACAGGTCAGCCAAAGGTGTTTCTCCAAGGAAAGGTTGGGGAAAGTCAGCTAGAACAAGAAAGCTAAGTAAGAAAACCATGAAACCAACCTTGTACTTCACTTTCCTCCATGAATCCGAGCTAGGTGATGGTCTCTTCTTACCTTAGAACAGGTTGGTCGTATCCCTGAGCTCCAGAGCTTTTCCTCTAGTCGGTTGAGCAAGATGATAAGTGATAGAAGAAAGGAAACGTTCCTTTGTTTGCAAAGGAAAGTTGTATATATATCTTTGGGTGAAATTTCAACATAAGGACATATAATTTCTCCATTTCTCATCTAGGTCCCTCCTTTCTTCTTTGCACGTCCCTTATCCTTATATCTAAGGCAAAACTCCTTCTAAGACCAAGATCTAAAGGCAAAGAAGGTCAACTTACTACCTAGTTGCACATATAAGAGGGTTCCATTACTCATAACTTGGTGATTCCATTACAAAGGTGTTCCTTATTATATTATTATTTAAATGAAGTTCCCCCTTTATCATTATTACTCTAAATGATGTCAAAAGTCATAAAAGATATTCTAAAAGGTATATTTTACAAATTTCACCCCACATTTTGGGTAAATTTCTCTTTACACCAAAATTAGGGTTTTAAGCACAGGGATTGCCCCACGAGCTGCATCTCAGTGCCCAGGCTTGGGAAATCCATCATACTTCATCATATTCACTCATATGATGTCTCATAATCATAGGAACATCTTAAACTGTGTAATTTTGCAAGTTAACCCCTCTTAATTGGGTAATTTGCACATAGGTCCATGTATTACAAAATAATACTACAACATTGTTTAAAAAGGACAGAAATGAAAATGTATGTTCCTTAGGAACTTAATTACATGCCAGGAGGTAATCACAAGTGTTTAATTACATGATTAAGAAAAACACCTAGGGTTAACTTATAACCCAGGTCAGGGATGTTACAATTTTAGATCAAGATAATTCAATAATCCTAAGGTCATAATAAGAATTAGAGTTTGAGTTAAACCTTTATGAGAGCTTTGCACTAAAATCTTGTTTTCAATATGATGAATGAGTTTTAGATCAATATACTAAGATTGAGTGCAAAGAAATGATTTACAATTAAGCATTTTGTCAAGCTTATTTTAGGTCGACCTTGACTTTGACCATGGTGCCCCTTGGTCAAACTTGATTTCGACTGAGAGGCAATTTCTGCATATTTCTAGTTTAAGCATTCACAATGATCCACTTGTTTGAATATAAAGCCTTTATGTAACTTGAACAGGTGGATACCAATTTGAAAGAGCTTATATCAGTTTTATAGCTCAGGATCAAGTTTGTGTATAACTTAATTCATGTGAGCAATATTTGATTTTGAAATGGTGTCTTGCTCTTGATTTGCTTAGTGTGACCTAAGGTCAAGTTTGTCTTTTCATGATAACATTCTTTTAATTTTGCTTAGAATGAGTGTTAAATACAATATTGATGTCTATATTCTAAGTAAGGTTTTAAGATTCTAATTAGACATGACTTTTATACCAGCCCATGAAGCATTGTATACATGATCACTTTTACCATGAAAAAAATTGTACCTTAAAAACAGGTTTGATTCTTATAGTATTTAATGGCTTGAAGCAAGATTTTTAATTCATATGAGTTGTAACATTTTTTCTCTTAGAACAAACAATTAGATAAAACATTAACATTCTTGTTCTAAGAAAGATATTAAAATCTAACAATTTTGCTTGCCTTTTTCTTCATAGATGATTTTATATACAAAACATAAAACTTGAAGTCTATCATGAAAATATTCATGCATCACAAAGATGATATCCTTTTACACAAGATAATCATTTAATATGTCAAGATACATTTAAGCCATAGAGATTTACCTTAATGTAATAATAGCATTTTCAATTACATCATCATCAATGAGCTGAATCACTATAATCATTTTGATTATAAGAGCAATTTCTAAGCACATGGTTTATATATAGATATAGACTACAGATTATTTTAGACAACCACAATAATCATGATGAAGCAATAGAAACAAATCCATAATTTCCTTGATTAAATTTTCACAAAACATGATTCATAATTTTCAGGATTTAAGATTGACCATGTATGCTTAATCATATTTTTCAAGAAAGTAGCAATTGAAATTTGATAACATTTGATTTTTCAAAAAAAGAATGTCCAATTTTAATTTGCATAGAGTTTAGAATCACACAAGTTGTCATTTTCACCAAGTTCAATAAGGATGTCATTAACATATATGTAATGATGCAAACTACTAATATGTTTGAGAAGTTTGTCTTCAAGATCTATGACTTATTTTTGCAATAAAGCATGTCTACTTGCAGTAAGAGTATAGATTTCCAATCAGCATCATTTTTTATAAGAAGCAACTTGAATAAAAGCATCATATGCATTATCTCACACTTAAGGTATGATGCAAATATATTTTGATTTGACAAATTTGTCTCAAAGTTCTTTTCTTCAAAAGGTTTCCTTTAATCCCACTAATCATCTTAGTCAGGTATATTGATAGCAAACCGAATCAATTAAACAGGTTCAGCAGGACTTGATTCAGTCGAACTTTTCTTCGATCGAATACATCTCGGTCGAAGATTTCTCGACCGAGTTTTCTGTTGTTTTTGTAGGTTTTATCAGGTTGAATCATTGCTAGATTCAGTCCACTATTTTTCGACCGGGGATTTGCTCGGTCGAACTCTAATTCGACCGAATAAGTTACTGTTTTCTAGTAATTTGAGGTTCAGTGCAGAGCCCTCATTGGTCGAATATTTTCTCGACCAACTTACTTTCAGTCGAATTCTTTGTCGATCGAGAGTGTCTCTATAGGTTGTTTAGAAATAAGTTTGTTCAAGTTATGGGTTAATTTCTTTGATTTATTTTGTTATTCTATTGTGTTAAGTTGAGATAGACATAAGGATGCTCAAATCAAGATTATTGGTCATATCTCAAATTGATTAATTCATATTCATTTAGTTTGGGGGTTTTGGAACCCATACTAACTCGACCGAGAATATCCCTGATTCAATGTATTCATTTATTGAGTGTGCAATTGTGACGCTAACTTAAGAGATGACCTATCTAAGTGTTGTGTGTGTATAGGGAAGATCTAAACGCTTGGTTTACATGATATATAAGTACTTCTACATTATATACTTGTACAAGTTTTTACATTGATTACAATCATGAAAATAAAGCAATTTTGAGCATAAGGATCTTCCAAGTCTTTGCTATCCACCAACTTTTATGCTTGTCCCAGAAACACTCAAATAGCAAGTTTATTCAAAAATAATGAAATGTTTGTCATCATCAAAACAAAGGGATTTATAATAATGTCCAATTTATCCAACAGATACAACACGAGGGTTTTATTAATCCAAAGTTTGCAAATAAAGTTTGTAAGCTACCAAGGTCAATCTATGGATTGAAGCAAGCATCTAGGAGCTGGAAGCTTCATTTTGATGAGATAGTCAAAGAGTTTGGCTTTGTTTAAAATGAAGATGAACCTTGTGTGTACAAGAAGGTTAGTGGGATCATGGTTGTATTCCTCATATCGTATGTGGATGACATACTATTGATGAGGAATTGCATCCCTACTTTATAAAAAGGTAAAGACATGGCTTGGAAATACATTATGAAAGACTTGGGATAAACATCATATATCATCGAGATAAAGATCTATAGAGATAGATCAAGAAGGCTTCTTGGACTCAGTTAGAGCACATACATTGACAAAGTGCTGAAGTGGTTCAACATGGAGAACTCAAAAAGAGGAAACATATCTGTGTTGCATGGAGTGACCATCTCTAAGAGTCAATGTCCTTGTTCTTGTGAAGAAAGGGAGCACATGAGTGAGATTCCATGTTTCAACAATTGGATCAATCATGTATGTGATGTTGTGCACCCGTCCAGATGTCTCGTATGCTTTGAGCATGACAAGCAGATATCAGTCAGATCCAGGAGTTGCTCACTGGACAATCGTGAAGAACATCCTGAAGTACTTGAGAAGGACTAAGGATCAGTTCTTGGTCTACGGTGGAGAGGAAGAGCTAGTGGTAAAAGGTTACACTGATGCAAGCTTCCTAACTGACAAAGATGATTACAAATCACAATCAGAAACTGTATTTTTCCTAAACAATGGAGCTGTGAGATGGAAGAGTTCCAATCAAGAGATAGTTGTTGATTCTACAACAGAGGCTGAGTATATTGTTGCATCAAATGCAATAAAGGAAGCTATATGGATCAAGAATTTCATCTCTAAAATTGGGGTCATTCTAAGCATCAGTGATGCAATCGAGCTATATTGTGATGACAATGGAGCTACTACACAAGCTAAGGAACCCAGATCACATCAACGTTCCAAGCATATATAAAGGCGGTTCAATCTCATATGAGAGATCGTACAATGAGGAGATGTAAAGATTTGTAGAGTACCAAATGAAAGCAATATTGTTGATCCCTTGATAGAGGCACTTTCATAGCAGAAGCATGATGGTCATGTTATGTCACTCGATATATGATACATGGGTTATTGGCTCAAAGTGCAAGTGGGAGTCTATTAGTGTATATGCCCAGAGAGCCAATCATGTAATGACTGTAATGGCATAAATGTATATGATTTGATTATAAATAAAAGGCAAGCTTCCAATTTATTATGTGTGGTCTGTTAGAGACAATGAAATAACATAATAAATGTCTAGAGAATGATATTACTCAATGACATACGTATTCAACTATGTGACTTGAAAGAACTAGATCATACATATGTTAAGAGTATATACATTTTTATTATTTCCCTAATCACTTGTTATTGTGGAAGGTAGATAGGCAACAATAACACATAAGATCAGAGTGTAACTTGGCTGATGACAAAGTCTCATTAGTCATGATATGACGATACCAAACAAAGCACACATATACATGTTAGGGAACAATGTATCAGACAGACCCACCGTGATACTGACACATGGAAGCCAACATAATGGAAGTCACTGTCATCTCTCACAATGATGGTGGTGGTTGTGGTTCTTAGACCTAAAATCACTACACTCATCATATGTCGTTCTGTACACTTTGACATCATCAAACGTAATCCTGAAACATGGGTTGTCATAAAGGTGATGATTGGATGATTATGACACATGAGCATTGACTGTGAGTGATAGATATGGTATTTTTCCCTCCTAAGGGAGTATGATATCCTAGGCCTCTTGATTAGCGACACTGAGAAAAGCATGCATCCACATGTGAGTCAATATGTGATATTGAGTTTAAGGAACAAGATTGAATAATAATGAGGGTGACTGCTCCATGCCTCTAGTTTAATCTAGATATTAGTGACAAAAGAACTATACAAATATTGTAACACCATACACAGATTGTAGGTTGAAGGTATTCTCCAACTTTCCATTTACTTGGGTAGCAATGATGTGTGACTAGGCACCACTCATTGCTTGTGATGTTATAAGATGTTATAAACATTCACTACCAACATAATATAGGACCTATAGGGTCACTCACATAGGAACTCATCTATAAGAGGAGTTGAATCTTGAATGACAATTGAATTAATTGCTTAAATATTTAGGTGACTGATTCATGCAATAATCAGCAAGACAACACTGCCAAACAACCATCTAAAGTGTTGAGATGGGTGTCTGGAGAGTGCCAAATGGTTGTCTCAATCTTTGAGATGGACGTCTGGAGAGTCAGGGTTGATTTGAGTTGAAATTGGCTAAGAAGCGTACCACCCCAACTAGATGGCTCGACTCATGTCACCAGACAACCATCTGGGTGACTGAGACAGCCATCTCACATGGGTGAGATGGTCCAGTTCGGTCAAGGGAGGTTTCTAGACATTCCTATTTGTTTTGCTTATAGATTACTTGTTGTGCAAGGAAATCAATGTCCAACATTGATGGGAGTTGAGATGCCAATTTATGTACAAATGGGAAATAGCCAAAGGGTTTTCTATGTTGTGCCAAATGATCATCTAGCATGCTAGACGACTGTCTGGGTTACCAAATGACCGTCTGGGTTGTCGTAGGTTGCAGGATTTCTAGAATAGTTGTGAAAGTTCAAGATCTTCCAATCCATTCCACTCCTGCATCGACTGGGAACCTGGACCCAAACCCCATTTATAAATCGAGGAGTACTGGGGGCTTCTCATAATACAACACAGATAATTAATAATTAGTTTCTCTGACAAACATTATCCTCTCTAGTTGTGGTAACCAAGAGAGCCCAGACAAGTCCTACCTAACTAGGGAGGGATAGCCAAGGGAGAGAAACAACTAAGATCATTTTTATGAGAGAGTAGGTTGGAAACTAGTACGCCAATAGGGAGGGACAACTCCTTCCTGTATGGTCTAGTAGGACGACAAGATTTCTAGTTCGTTTGTGTGGACCACTCTAGAGGCAGGAGTCCTTTGGCTTCCGCTAGGAGGATAACATCAACTCGCAATCTGTAGCAAGATCAGAAAAGTGGCTACAACAGTTGTCTGAGTATGTTGTCCTGGGAGGAGCAATCAGACAAGTCCCACTACAACTAGGAGCTGCACAGACACCGTCCAAGACAGAGTGTGCATTTAAATCGATGAAGATTGTCACTGAACTTGATCTAGGACCAGTTATATATTCATGAAATCATCCTTCCCATTGCATAGTTATTGACACGATCCGCTATGGGAAATATGTCCATGAAATTTTTGTTTCCGTTGCCTATTTGATGCCATATTTCCCAACAAAAGCTACATTCTAGAGGATTCAAGAACTTATGTTGGGCGGGCTTGCTGCTAGAAGATAGTAAATTGGATTGTTTGACTGGGGGTGTCATCCCGACCAACTTCTCCAAGGGTTACACAAGTTTTTGCATGTTTTCTACATTTCTCTGTTCTTTTCCTATGTGTATGACAATGAAAATCATGAGTGGCTAATCCCCATTGTTCCTTAGGATCCAAGAGTAGATATGTTATGCATTACAATTGACAATATAATTTGATATATGTAATTCTCCTAACTTCTTGACATAAATCTATGATTGCCTCATGAGTTATCTATACTTGATCATAATAGTTATATCATACTGTTAATTGCTTTAGGAGAGGGATTAAGGGTTGGATAGGTCCTAGATTTACACAACTTATATCGTGACTCAGGAGAGGGCTTACGTTGTGAGGGATATAACCCAAAGTTTGCATTAAAGCACCCAGCTAATTCCTAAATCATTGTGGGAGCGGGATTTGTCTTAGTAGAGATAGTATACCACGCTGCGAGAGTGAGATTTGTCTTAGTATAGGTAGCGTACCACACTGCAGGAGTGGGCAATACTTGGTACATGTCCTTTGGAAAAGAATTTAGGGTGAATAAATATTAATGAAATAAAGTGTTAATTGTGGTGAAACTGTAATCCTAAGGAATTCCATCTATTATTTGATCAAAACCAACTCAACTAGATTTAATTTTTTTGCATTTAGATTAATCAACAACCAATCAACTTCTTATAGGTTTAGCTGATTAGGTCACTATTATTAGTAGTTATTGAATTCATGTTTCCCCAATTTGATATCTGAGCCTCATAGGCCTTTATTACTTTGATACGTGTACTTGCGGTTCCACACTGAGTTTAAGCGTGTCAAGTTTTTGGCTCCATTTCTGGGGAAATGGCAACTCTGGCACTACGAGTGTTGTGACCGGCCAATCTAGGCCACTATTTTGTTTTCTTTCAATCATTTATTATTTCTATTTTTCCATTTATATTCAAATTCACCAGTATCCTGTTCTCACACTATTAAAATTTATTGCAGGTACTAGGGCATGTTTCAGACAAGAACCACTGACTACGGAGAATCAACTACACCAGTGATAGATCAGGAGGATATTCTCTATAGAGTAAGGAAGTTTGGAGCCTTAGCTGAGAGGCTAGTCCAAACACCACCAACAGTACATGAATTAGAGACAGAGATGTCTCATCATGGTGATTATCATCTTGAAGACCTACCGAAGGAACAAACTATCTAGGAAACATTAAATATTGATCAGCCACATCACAGTTGGGGCCAATTGTAAAAATGGCAGTGAACATGGACAGCTATAAAATTGATCCAGGGTCGGTGACGCTTATTAAGTCTCAAGCATTTCATGGCCACAACTTGGAGGACCCAATGGCGCATATCAAAAATTTTGTAGAACGTTGTGACATGCTGAAAATAGATAGGATACCGATGACAGTCTTCTACCTAAAATTGTTTCCATACTCCACATCAGACAAATAAAAGGCTTGGTTTATAACCCTTCCGTCAAAATCAAGTTATACATGGGACAAGATGATAGATGCCTTATTGAAAGGTATTTCCCTCCAATAGAAAACACATGACTTGGTGGGAAAGATCTATAACTCCAAGAAGAACACAGACAAATCGTATTCAGAGGACTGGGAAAGATTTTAGAACATATTATGGAAGGTCCCTCATCATGGGATTGACCTTTTCTATTGAGATTTCCCACAAATCTTTGGCTTGGTATCCTATGATACATGCTGGAACACAAAAATATCAAACCACTTCCACATTTTTTGCATGTTCTTCATATTAAATTTCTTTCAATCTACATTGAACGTACTATCCATATTTTCCCCTCTATTGGATCATACAAGACATTTAAATATAGAATATCCTCCATCTTGGGTTTCTAGATCTACCAATTTGTTCTCATCAACTTAATCATTATGGCATCATCATGCCTCTCCATATAGCTCTGTATATGTGCATTGCACTTTGATACCACTTATTATTGTTCAAGATATGTTAATGTATATATTGTGATATACAGTCAACCACGATGCGATAAAACAAAATATTTACAGAAGCATTACAGATAAGTGTGTAAAACCAAGAATACAATGGAAAGAATATAGAGGGAGAATACCGTATTTTATATGGAAGACTCTGATAGAGTATGAGGGAAAAACCATGGGGCGAACCGACAGAAAAATCCACAAAGAATCAAATATACAATATTCTTCTTAGGTTTTTGATCCCAACCCCAAGATCATATAACTAGAAGGAGTTATAGATATCCCTAAAATTTTACCACCCCGTAACTTGCTAGAAGACATCCTCTTACACAAAGTGCACAACAGTATATGTTCTGAAGAAAAAAACCTAGAAGCCTTGATATCCTTGCTCTAATCCCTTTCTTCCTCCTTTTCTTTTTCTCTCTGATCTTCTGCTTTTCTCTTCTCTCATCTCCAAGACAACAAATGTAAGATCTATTAGCAGCTAAAGTTGCTTTGCTTTTCTCATCGTCGATCCTAATATCTTATTCCCAAGGGACAATTATTTATATCCTTGCACATATACAACCTGATGCCCTAATGGGATTCTCTAGTCTGGGTACAATTCAACCATATGTAAACACATGCCCAACAACTTTTGCACATCTTAGGGTTGATCTAGTTATTCAACAATAGAGGGCTACCCTTTTTTTTCAAAATAAGAGAGTTTCATATATCAACTGTCTAAGGGTCTAGTGGTTGGAAATTTTGTGAAGTAGATTCAAAAGTAAGAAATTCAAAAAAAAGTGACAGTCTAACTAGGCACAATTTGGAAACAATTTATTCCCTATAGTCTTCTACATAAAATAAATGCATGATGGTATTTTGTTTTACATTCTAGTTTTAGTTCATACTTGAATAATGGATCTAAAACTAGAATAAAAACCTAAGTTTTTTTCCTTTTCAATTTTAGCACCAAAGTATAATGTGTGTGGTGTTAAACTATAGTTAAAAGAGCCACCACATTCTCACATTCAATATACCAGTACAAATCATTCATAAAGTTTATATGTCGATATATGGTGCTATTTTAGTGGATGGTCATTTTGCGTCAAGTGATGGATCAAGAGGGGCGTAGATGTTGTCTTACTCATTGTTGTTTGGAGGACTATATAGAAAACCAGTTCTCTCTTATGGATAATCCTCTGGTGTGCCTTCCTACCCATATTAGGAGCAGAGGAAGGTCACAAGGTTTATGGGATGCAAGAACCAAGGGCCATAAATTGAGACATCTCTGGGGGAGCAAGGGAGCTATTTGATGATGATAAAGACAATAGGTATGTTGACAGTGAGGTTGACTATGAAGATTTCTTAGATTATGTGATAAGTGAAGGGAGAGGATCCAAGTTTAAGAGCTACAACTTTTGATCTCTTTGGATGCTATCATAGATGGTATTATATTAATTCATTTCTCTGGTCTTTGGGGGTTTCTTTTGGACCTTTTCTTATTGGCCTAATTTGGATGATGTTTGGTTGGGGCGGTATTCCTTAGTGGATGCTCGGATGGTTGAATGCCTTGGGGTGTTCTTCCAGCCCGGGATCTCTCTTGTGGTGTAGTATGGATGTTGTTTCGTTGGAAGGGGGATTGGTGGTGAGAATGCTCTATTTGTTGGGTCAGGGTGCATGGTCTCTTGTTTGGGCTAGTCCTTAGGGGAGGGGGTCATTGTGGAGGCCGTTTCTTTGTGTTTTCTTCCTTTTTTGTTGAGCGGTATAGGGAGGGTGTTTCGCCCGATTAGATGGTCTTTTAGGTTTTGATGGGGTGTTCTTTATACATTTTGACGCTTTGTGTGATGGATTTTCCTTTGTATGTTTGTTGTTTTCCTGCTTCGGGGGTGCTGGATGAATATGATTTGAACCCATAGTTTTGAAGGGGGAAGTGGTGATGGTTGTAGGAGGAAAGGGGGGTAGATGTGAATACCTATGAGAGATAAATATGATTGTTTTCTCTCCCATCACAAACATCTCTTATGTACATATAATGTGATATTATGTGTGAACCACACTAACTTGTTGATCTTGGCAAGTACAAGATACTTCAATCCAACAACACAAAGTGTCTTTGGATGCTGATTTATTTAAATACTTACAAAGTATATTAAAGACTGGTTGTTATAATAGAAACAACAAAGTATGTGAATAAATGAAATATGAAATACATGGCTAATGCAATACATTCTAACAACGCAATATTTATGATGGTCTAGTGCAACCATCAAATTGATAGATCATTATGAACTAATACAAAAAAGAAATTATCATGAACACCACAACCAACTAATGAGCATATTGCCACATATGCTGATAAAGTAACCAATACAACACAATTGTGCTACAGATAACATAATTTCATTATAGGGAAAGCGGCGGGGAGAGAGAAGAAGAAGGTAGAACACAAGACAGGTAGTTGAGAGTGGCATGATGAAGGAGGGGAGAAGGAATGAATGAAGAGGGAGGATAAAGTGAACTCGCCCCCATTTTTTAAAGAGGATGCACGGAGGGTTGTTCTTAGTTCATATTCTAAAACCGATGAGAGAGATCATGTGGGAGGAGGGAAGAGATGGTGTTCTTTTCTAGTGTTGAACCAATAGAGTTTGACAAAAGAGGGATGGATAGAGAGTGTTCTATGTAGAGTGGAACTGGTTAGGTACGAGTGGGAATGGAATGGAAGAGGGAAGAGAGAGTGTTCTTCTCCAGTTTTAGATAGTAAGGTGCGAGTGGGAAGGAAGGGGGTTGAGATGGATTCTGTCTCATATTTTAGAGTAAGGAATGTGGCATTGATAAAAGAGGCGAATGGGGGGCACCATTAGTGTGGTCGTGTGATTATCAGCGTGATACTTGGGCTGGGAACGAATATATCACATCTTCAATTTAGTTATTAGCATGATAGTCGGAGAGGAAAGAAAGCTATAATGAAACTTTGCATCTTAAAAAAAAAAACGTACCGGAGGGGGATCTGATTTATTTGCATTCTATTTTGGATTTTCTCCACAAAGATATGTGGTTCTATCATGGAAGAATAAATCTCTTTAGAAGACTACAAGGGATGGTATCCATAATTATTTAACTAATATCATCTTACTTAGTTGTATGTGTCGATTAACTGGAGTAGAAGACCGATGATTGACCACGTGCATATTATTCCCTGAGTTTCTATTTGGGTGCCAAAAAAACATTGACGGCTAGCCATGATCCCGCACAATACTCTTTAGATAATATCATACTTTTCATTATTATTCACCAATGATTGCAAAAGAATGCCTAGTTGAGACGTACCAACATCTAACTGGAAAAACTATATTATCTTCACAATGAGTTGTGACTTTGGACTATTCACGTGAGAATAAATAAATCGCATGAATTCGTATTGATCTAAAGAAGTGTATATACTAAAACTGTTAAGCAACATCAACCAACATGTGTCGATTTATTTTGAGAACTAGTAATTCTCTAAAATTTTCAACTAAGGATTAGTTTGATTGGATGCAATCGAGTGTAATTGTGTGAGTTTGCGACACACTTTGTTGTTTGACTACACCCTACCATACAGGCCTTAAGTTGTGAAAGTTGCAATGCAAGTTAATGACAGTTTTTTTTTTATCAGAAAGTTAATGGCAGTTTCATCCACATAATCGCAAAACACCACCTTGTGTTAGACAATTTGTTGATCCACCTGCATTTACAAAAGATGTGATGTCATCATATGGACGTGATCAACAAATTTACATAAAGTGCCCAACCAATAAATCAAATCGTTGTCATCTCCCACCTCACCTTGGAGGTGAATAAACTGGCAAAAAAGAGTAAGAGATTACATACAATCATAATAGCTAAACTAGTTGCTTGCCACAAAAATACCTTAATAAGTTACTTACCAAAGAATAAAAAAGGCTTTTGACTAGAGATAATTGTAAAGGATTGTGGCTGGCCGTAGCTGATTTCAGGCAAATAAAAAAATTGAGTTTGCCTCGGGATCTTTTGAACGCCACTTCACGACGGCTTCTAGAACAGTTATCATCCAACTAGATAGGCGTATATTAGTTAAAGGTTAAAACTATAAGGTGTGAAGCTTAAACTACTAAAACCACACGCCTGTCAATCTTGTAAAAACCAGTTCTTTTCAACTTGTATTGCGGTAGGATGGCTGACCAATCACAAGGCTACACCCTTATCTAGAAACGGTGATCAAAGGAATAGACGAGAGGGAAATGACGAGATACATGTTCATCACATTGATTCTATCGTCAATGATTTGATAATTCATTGAAAGCGAGCTTCACCCAATAGGAAGTGGCAGCGTGGCAGGAACCGGTCAGCCAATTAGGTTGATCTCAATCAGCCGGTCACCGCCGGGGGCATAGCAGCAGCTTCCGCTCGTGCGACGAGCCACTGAAGCAATTCCCCAAAGACGAGGTCAACATTCTCCTCGGGCTCACCGACGAGCTGGTGCCACATGCCCTGATAGATCTTCAATGTCTTGTCCTGGCTCGATGCCCGCCTGTGGAGCTCCTCGACGCACGCCGGGTCGCAGAGGACGTCCTCGGAGCCGTGCACTATGAGTAGCGGCACGGTGATCTCCTCGAACCTTGACTGGAGGTCCCTGCAGATCCTCATCAGCTCGAGCGCCGTGGCGGCCCTGGGCCTGCCCATGTGCCTATGGGGGCTAGCCGCGGCAAGGTTCCGCTTCCACTCCTCTTTGAACGATACCCCTACGATAGATCCCCTCGTTGGGACGACCTGCCAAGTGGGCATTATGGCTGCCGCGAGGGACAGCAGGTGCTCAAGCGGCCAGGGGGGCTTGATCTTGTTACTGATCCCGCACATGGCCCCGTTGAGGATAGCCCCAGTCCAGCGCCGCTCCGCTGGCGACTCCTTCTGCTGCTTGAGGTGTACCAGCAGCGCGATGGCGCCGCCGAGGGACTCCGCGTAGAGGAACGCCGGCGTCCCTACCGGGTACCCGTCACGGAACCCATCGAAGAACCTCACGCAGTCGTCGACGACGGGCCGGACGTCCGGGATGTGCGCCACTAGCCCGTCGGAGAACCCGTGCCCTCTATGGTCCAGCGCGCACACGGCGAACCCGGCCTCGGCGAAGAAGACGGACGTGAGCTGGACCGTCCAGCTGGACTCGCCCGTGTAGCCGTGGACCACGCACACGACGCCCTTGACGGTGGAGACCGGGAGGGGCTGCTTGGTGTCGGCGTCCAGCGGGAGCCAGGACTGGGTGAAGATCCGAAGACCTTCAGGGTTGACGAAGGCGGAGGTAGAGTGCGCTACGCTGTGGGCGGCGTAGAACTCGGAAGGGGTTAGCGAGCCGAAGGGGCTCTTCTCGTTGGCGTCCACCACGGGGTGCTTCCCACGCACCATCTTTGGCTGCTGCAACTGCTGTGGATGTGGATTCTCTTTTGTGCTTGTTGGATGTTGGATGCTCGCCGAAATGCCACTTCTGGAAAATCAAGTGCTAAAGAGGGCAGAGAAGAAACCGCCCGTTTTCTGTGAGGAGATTGATTAGGGGTTGGAGTATAGGAGGTAGGAATTGGGTGGGCGGAGTAGATAGGTCGGCAATTTATTGCGGTCTTCCAATGTAGTGCGTGAGATAGGTGAGGTGGGCTACTAACTGGTCTAGCTACACGGCTGCACCAATATGTCGTGAGTGTGGTGTCCAATTGTCTTTTTTCCCCGGAAAGCTGTTCTTTTAACCAAGGGGCTTAAATATGCAATTCTTGATTTGCATTTCTCTCGTCATATTTCCATTATCCCTAGTTACGAGAGTCAGTTTGGTTTTGTACAATTGTAATGAAGTCATTAAAAGATCTGACAAGTTATGTGAAAAAGTGATATGTGTGTTGTATATACATACCATACATGAAAGACAATGGAAGGTGTGGGATGTAGTTTACTGCACAAGTTTTATAAATGAAGTATATACACGTTTGTAACTAGAATTTATATATATGTGTGTGTGTGTCGGGGGGGGGGGTGCAATTGTCAATATTGCTATTTAAAATTACATATAGACCCTTCTATTATACAACTAAATATCAAAAGTTAAGGGGTGCATGGATATGATTAGCATTGCATTGGACCAGCTCGATCCAATTTTTATGTTCACCCACATAACTCCACTTGAACTTTGACCGACAATATTAGTTTAAAATTTTTATTGATGGGCCCTTATATTGTATAGCTATGTTTCATCTGAAAGACCATGGTGGGGTGAGATGCATTTTAGAGTATCATTTTAAAAGAAAGCATGAATAGACATTTCTATTTTATATCTATATCTAAATCTATTGTATATATGAAGAGTTGGTGGAGGAGTGAGATGTGATTTATGATATTAATATTTAGAATACTGATAGGCCCTTCTATTCTATAACTAAATATCTAGTGTTGGGTGTATATGTAGGGTGAGTATTGGTTTGAACTGGCCTAATCTAACCCTTGTCCCAACCTATATAACCTAACTTGCATCCAACCTATAATATTAGTGTTAAAAATTTTAAGCATGGTCTTAAATCTATATTAAATGTGCAGAATATGGGAGGGGTACAAATAGGGTGAACATTAAACCTAGACAACCAATCCATCCGGCATCTCGACCCACATTATCTAACATGAATTTGATGCATATAACATATATAGGTTGGACGAGAAAACACTTTCGACTCAGTTTTGTATATAGACTTCGACTTAACCTCAACCGAAAAGCCCAAACACTTGTATTTGTTACATATACAAATACATTCGACCATCTATTTGTGTGTGTGTGTGTGTGTGTGTGTGTGTAGACACACATATATACATAAGGACAAGATCTCGAGAAGGAAGCTAGTGTACAAGGCCAGTGCTCTTTAACATAAATAAAAAACACACAAATCATAGGAAGATTACATCAGGAGGAGGACGCACAATGAAGCACGTGTCGTTGTAGGATAAAAACTCACAACTACAAGCAAAGTTGCAACATGATGGATGGATGGATGGATGACAAAATAGAAGCAATCAAGCACAAACACATAATATACCTTTATTGTAGGAAGGCAGTGGTTACAATGTATGGAAGCAGGGAGGCTACATGAGGCAAGCTCACAAGGAATAAGAAATTAAAAAGAAAGTAGCCTACTACAAGTCATTGCTAAGGAAGAGAGACACCTAGAAGAGGTGATAGAGTACAAGGCACAAATACAAGGCACAAGTGTGTATGCACAAAATGGCTTGACTAGTTTGCCTCTCCTTACTCTCTTGGGAGATGCTTATAGTGATTTTCCCTTAGTAGAGGCTTCTTCTAGTAGTATCCACATGTCCTGAATCATATGATCTTCAATAGTAGCAATAGATTTAGTCTTCACTTGTTTTTTTAGAATAATCATGAAAATAGTAGAGATTCCATTATAATAGTTAGTTTTTCTTTATCTTGTCTTTCTTTTTTCTTGAATAGTAATAAATCATGTCTTCTTTTTAAGTAGTAAAGATTCCTTTTCACTAGTTGTGCTTCCTTTAAGTTTTCTTTATCTTCTTTTGTGATACTAGAAGTTTTTTCTACCGGTAGAGATTCCTTTGATCCTTTTACTTCCTCTTTGGGTCTTGAATCATTATTCTGGAAACAACACTAATCCTTAACAATCATCTCCATTATGATTTATGAAATCTTCATATGCTTAGTTCTTTTCTTCTTCTTGTGTCTTATGACCTTCGTTAACTCATTGGATAATATTAGTTGTAACTCTTCTTCATTAGTAAATGGATATTTGATTGTTAATCTTTTACATAAATCCAATTTTAAACATTCAAAGATTCCTTTCTTATTTGATATCTTCTTTGGTGAATATGGGAACAATATTCCTCATATTGCATTATCTAGAATGTATTTATTCCACCAATTTACTCTAGTTTTTATTGTCAGAAAACATGGGAACTTTCTTTTGATTAGTATCTAGTTACAATTTAGTATACAAGGAACTCCATAAGATGAGCAACAATGAAGGATTTTAAAATCATTTGGATTTTATTCTCCCTTAAGGGGATGGCTAGGCTTAGTATTTAGGAAGTATGGATCTCATAGATATTCTAAGTATCCACCAAATCAGGATGTATACTTTATAGGTGAATCTGATAAACCGTGACTACTTCATCTAATCAATTTTTATGTAGAGTACATTCTCCCTGGCTTGTTGATACTTACAATAATGTAGTATGGTGTTGTGACCAAATTTTTTGAAGGATGTTTGGGTTCCCCTCCTTATTCCAATATTCAACAAAAATAGTGTTCCCAATATATAGAGTAGAATATGATACACTTTGTCTTGAAGATATAACTTTGTAGTAATGTTGCATTTTTGTATTGTCTGTTTCTTGAAGTCCCTTTCATAGTAGAGTTGGAATTTCCTCATCATTGATGGTATATAATGATAGCCTCTTTGTAATGTCCCAAGATTTGAGGCCTTGGATGAAATGATCTTAAAAGGAATGATTAGATATCCCTATCACCAAGGTGCACCTTCTTTTCAAGGAGCCCATCACTAAAGAACTCTATGGTTAAGTGTGCTCATCCTAGAGTAGTACTAGGATGAGAGACCGGTCGGGAAGTTTATCCTAGCTTACGCGTGAGTGAGGACAATATGGTTAAGTGTGCTCAACCCAGAATAGTACTAGGATGGGTGACCAGTCGGGAAGTTTATCTTGTCTCACGCGTGGCTGAGGACAAAGTGCACAGTTAAGGCTAGTGGTGATTTGTGTGGCCGGTCCTCATTCCTAAAACTCTAGTCAAATCTTCTTTGCCTCATTTTATAGAAGTTTGTGTACTCATTGATGAGGCTATAGATGGGTAGTGTTCTAAGAGCGTTAGGAATGAGTCTAAATTTAATGATGAATAGTCTATGTTATTTGTACTTTATCATCTTGTGATTCCATGTTTCATGTAAAAATTATTGAGATATAAAACCGAGTAGGATATTTTCTTCCACTTTTTATTTATTCGGTTTCAAATTCAAATATAATTCATATCTCTTACTATCTAGAAATTTTTTATTTTTATGCTAGAAATTTAACATCTCTTTCTAGGACAATTTTAGAAGATTTACAATCTAATCTAAGGAGGAATTTTTGGTTCAAAGGATCTTCTTGGAAGTTTTTAGTGCCAGGAACATGGCCAATATTTCCTTTTTGTGGAATATTTTTTTTCTAAGTATCATTTCATGATCCTGGGTGTATCTAAAAAGCTGTTATTTGTTAGTAAGTCTTTCTCTTAAGGAAGCCTCCATATTCCATTCGATGCATGTGTCTCAATAAATTTTGGAGAATCCATATTTAATAATTTTGAGGCAAGGTAGAATTTTTTATCTTCTATTTTATTATTTTTCATGCCTTTGTGTGCTCTTTATTTTTCTCAATGATATTATTCTTGGTCATGTTAGAAAGTATCTTTCTATTTGTTGATATCCTTCTATTTGTTGATAGATTCTTATAGGAATCTACTACATACTTTTGGCAACTCAAAAATCTTTGTAGTTGTTTTTTATCTTTTGTTTCATCATGAAATTTGTTAGAAATAGTTATATATCAATATTCATTATTAGGAATTAACTTTTTTTGGAATAACTTTATCTTTCTAATAGAGACTACAAGTCGGTTATGTTTTATTCCATTTTAATGAATGTTGAACTCAATTTTTTGTTATTAAGTATAATTGGGATATTTTTCAAAGGTAAAATTTATTGCTTGACCATTAATATTAGCACACACTCGTTTAAGTTTAACAACTAAAAGTGGAATCTTCTATATGAAAATGCATTCTTATTATGATATCTTCATTTACATTTTTAATAAAAAATGATGTTTGCATGCATGCTTTCTTAATATATACATGTGCTTTACAAATTTGGTATTCAATTTGAAGGAAATCATTAGTAATTGAGTTAATATGATGTTTGGTTTCTCAACAAGTCTTGTAGGAACTAATCATTCTCTAATGCAATTGATGTCTTCCCCTGAGTCAAAGAGGGTGACTCCTTTTATGGTAAAATCAAGTTTTATTCTTTCATAATGTTTCTTATCCATTACCTTTGAATCATGCGATTATAAAAAATTTGTGAATATATTCTCTTGGGTAGATTTGAATTTTATTATTTCTTTCTTTTGTTGTTTCTTTCTCTTCTTAAGTCATCATTTTTAGATACTTTGTTTAGGTCATCTTTTATTTTCTTCCATAAATGTTTGGTTATGTTTCTGTGTGTAAGCCTCATATAGATAGAGTCTCTTTATTTTTGGTCCTACCTTAACAAAATGGTACTAGGATAGTTTTCAAATGTTGTAAATTATTTAGGAGTTCTTTCATTAGTTTCATCTCCCGATGAGTCATCTTGTGTTAATATGCTTATAGTTGTTTTATTCACATTTAGTTTTTGTAGTCGACTTCCTTACCTAGTTTGATATTTGTGAAGAGCGAAGTTGGAAAAATAATTGTGATACTCCTACGATCATTTTTATTTTAGAGAATGTTGGCTTTAACTTCCTTAAGTATGGAATCTATCATATCATACTGTTTTCCAACAATTTGGAGGTAATAATTGGTATAGTTATATGTTTTCACAATGCCACTAGTATGTATTTGAGTTCTAGGTTCTTGTATAATCTCATTCATGAGAATAAAAGTGGTTGGTATTTCTTCATTTTGCATTTTTATGGGTTCGAAAAGAGGGTGTATGGATTCTACTTCATTCTTTAATCCTAGTTTCCATGTTATTGAGCCTTTTGTGATATCCATACTATTTGGATTTCTTAGGAGTGGTGTGATGCAGTTGTCTTCAAACCATTCAAATAAAATAATATTTCTGATAATATCTCTCATGTGGTTATAACATTCTTCTCTAGATACTATTCTTGATTAACCACCATAATGATTAAATAACTTGTCAAATTTTTCTCTTTTCTTTTTGGAAACAAAATCTTTTCTTGGTGACTATTTATCTATTTCAAAATAGTTTTGTATGAGAGAATTTATGGTAATTCCACCAGATGGCTCATAGATAGAGCATAAAGGCTCATAGTTCAACCAGACTGGTAATATAGGCCAATTGTGGGGCTTATTTTTTCTTTTCCTAGTTCATCTCTTTCCTTGTTTCTAGTGAGAATAATAGATTGGTACTTTGAGGCCCTGGAGGTTTTGAACGCTCAAAGGTAGACAATATTGAGATTATTAAGGTTCTAGGTGTTTCAATGGTAGAACCCCTCAAGGATAAAGAGGTTCTTGAAGTTTTAGATCTCCTAGAAGTACTCAAGGAAGGCCTTGAGTCAAGTGTCAAGCATAATTATTCAATTTAAAGATAGAAAGTTTATCTCGACATCTTCATTTGGATGTTCTATGACTTCCTCAACATCTTCATTTTTTGAAAAATGTAGGATAATTGGCTTGGGAAAGAGTTCAACGCTCTAATAATTTAATATCATCCAACTTTAAAGGTTTGGAGGGGGGACAACATTATTTCTAATTTTCATTAGGAACAATGTTGTTATGCCCTTTTCTGGACAAACACTAGTAAATTTCTGACCTCTAATGACACTTTTCTTGACGTTGGCTCCAAAGAAATAATGATACTATAGACCAAACAACGTCGACTCATTAGCATAAATGTCACCATTGATCAAGTCCTATAGATTTAGAAAAGACACCAGTACCACTTTTTCTATAATGTCGATTACATTTTAAAAAGAACCAATGCCTAAAATAACCCATGCAATACAATTTTTAGGGAAAAATATTTTCCTCTAAAAAAATTAAGATGAGTATCGGTATTCAGAGAACCAACGACAAACACTTTCACATCAAATAAATTTTACTTCCAAAATACTTATGGTGCTGGTTGTTTATCTGTAAAACTGACGTTTATTCTTTGAATACATTGCAAAAAAATATACAATCGATGTCGATTTTTTGTTAAGAAACCGACATTGAAGGATTCTTGCCATGTATCCATGAAAAAGTGTTTGCCCTAAATTTCTATCTAGTATTAGTTCGTCTAGAAAAAACCGACGACTAAGGTCTTACTCATACCGATTTTTTTTCGTTCGAATAAGGGCCTCTAGCATTGCTTTTTTACAACAAACTGACGCCATGTCACTAGGTTATCTGTGGTTTTTTGGTATACAACCGATGATTTAGGCCTTACTCAGGCATTTTTTTAAAAAATAATGGCCTATTCAGTTTTTTTACAATAAATCGACGTCTAAGTTACTAGCTTAGGTGTCCATTTTTTGTATACAATCGACAACTCAGGCCTTACTCAGGATGATTTTTTTTGTTTGGATAATGGCCTCTTGTATCAGTTTTTTACAGCAAACTGAGGTCTAAGTCACTAGGTTAGATGTGGGTTTTTGATAACCAACCGACATCTCAGGCCTTACTCAAGCCAATTTTTTGTTTGGATAATGGCCTCTTTCATCCGTTTTTACAACAAACTGACATCTAACTCACTAGGTTAGGTGTCTATTTGTTGTTAAAACTGATGCAAGAGGCCATTATCCGAACAAAAAATTTTGGCTTGAGTAAGGCCTGAGATAACAGTTGGTTATCAAAAACCCACATCTAACCTAGTAACTTAAACCTCAGTTTGCTGTAAAAAATCGATACAAGGTGTCGATTTTCAATAACCAACCAACGTCTAACTATTTAAGTGTCGGTTTTTGTGAGCAATCAATGACTATGTGAAACTTAATAGCACCTGCGCAAAAAAAAACTATCCTCAATCTTTATTTTATTATTTGATCGATCGATTTTTCCCTAGCTCTAGCGATTCCAACCTGCATCGTTACTGCTCCTACTCTACTTGCTGCTGTTGTTAGCTGCTCCTGGTCCCACCACCGCATCCACTAGCTACTCTCACTCCCACTGCTCTTGCTCTTGATCTTACTCCTGCCTCTGCTAGCTGATCCAATTGTCACTCCTACTCCAGCCTCTGTCGCCGCTTGCAACTCCTCCTCTAGCCGCCCACAACACTTCCTCCTACTCCTGCTCCAGCCTCTGCCTCTTCCTCCTCCTACAATGTCACCACCTACTCCTTCTCTAGTCATCACTGCTAGTTGTGATAGGTGGACATCTACCTTTTTTGTTACTTGTTTTGAAACATTTCATTGTAGCTAGCATTTCTTTGGATTTGCATTGTGTGTATGAATGAATATGCAAAAAAGTGTATGCTATGCTTGGAATGTTAGTTTTTACAACGTGTGTATGAATGAATATGCAAAAAAATGTATGCTATGTGTGTTGATGGTATTTGTTTGAGATTTTATTTAAATTAGGAAACAAATTTATTACATGTAGATTTTGATGTCTAATTTCATGGCTTGATGAACCCCGACCTTCTTTGTGCTTAACTGTGGATGGAATGCATGTATTATTCTATGCCTATCTTAATGTATTTTTCTGCACATATGATATAAATGGTGACACTAAGATCATAGGTGCATAATTGCCTATTGGCCTAAAAACCCGTCCAAGATTTACTCATAAGGAGTAAATCTTGGATAGTCCCCAGTATGAGACTGTTCTTGAACAGTTAGCCCCACTTAGGATGTATGTGTATAATATGTATTCGATTTTCAAGATGTTTTATCAGCACTTCCATGTTTGTTCTCAAAGTACATATGCATGTGGCTATTTGCCCATCTACATCGGTGTACTTGGAGAACTGTAGGGAAATGTTGCCAAAATTTTCTTGAAAATTGAATCACACATTATACACTTGCTAGTGAAATTAGGTTTTCAAGAATGGGATAGTTAGTACATACATTCATTACTGATCTCTAAACCCTAATTTGTAAACCATAAACCCTAAATCCTAATATGAGTTGGTATTATGTGTTATTTGAGTTGGGTTCTTTTATTTTGTACAACCCATCACTATTCTTTGCATTTTTTTATACAAGAGGATTATATTTATGTTACACATAATCATAGGCTTTACATGACTTGATGTGTCATATATATATATATATATATATATGTATAATACTTGACTAATAAATACAAACTGAAAATTTATCCAGCAAAAAACTTAGTAATCATAATATTTTCCATATTATTATGTCTTGTCCCGTCAACTCATGTATATATATATATATATATATATATATATATATATATATATATATTACTTGACTAATAAATACAAACTGAAAATTTGTCCATCAAAAAACTTAGTAATCTTAATATTTTCCATATTATTATGTCTTGTCCCGTCAACTCATTTCTCTTGATTGTAAATGATCAATCATTGTTGGAAAATATAAAAGATGTGATGTGAATTTATTTTGTTTTTTTTGTTAGACAAATCCCACATCCCTATAGGAAAGAAGGGATATTTATAAACTTGTGACTCAGGCATGCTTGGGACTAAGGACAACCAAATGGACTAATAACCTTTAAAACTCCCCTTAATTAGAGATTTGGAGAATCCCAAATTACCTTACAAACATACATACTAGAAATTAAAATATAAGGTCACACCCATAAAATGATATTACTTCCTCTCAAACTTAAAAAAAAATAACTTCCTCTCAATATTACAATCAAACACTCTTCTCTATAAATAGATAGCCAACATGTCTTCAAACAATATTTGAGCGGTTAACAATGGAGTGAATTAATATTAATTGTAGTAATTAACTCTATAATGCTCCAAACATGATATAATCAAGTTAAGCGAGCTTCTTGATTTTAATAAGGATAAGTGATATATAGAAAATTAGTGTGTAGCGTCAAGTCCAAGCAAATTGCATCATTTTTGTTGCTAGCATCACTATGCAGTACTAAGACTGTTGGATCCCAAGAAGAGTACTAATCAATGTGCAAAAGTATGAACAAATGAAGAGAGTACTGACAAAATAGTCGAAATTAATATTTTTCGCTAGTATTATCGAGTACTATAGAGTGTGTTGGGTCCCAATTAGAGTAGTAGTTAACATGCATAAAAGAGATAGAACAGAGACAACGTAACTAGAATGTACAACCCTTTGCGTAAATCAACAAGCCACAAGTAACTTCAAGATGTAAAGTTGCAATACTATAAAATCCTTCCTTTCTTCGATCTTCATCTCCTATCATCCATCTCATCTCTTTTTCTATTCTCTCCCTCACGCCAACCTTGAAAAAAAATCAAAAGAGTAGTTGGAGTGAAGAGTCAAAATTCACAGTAGAGGGAACATGCAGGGGTGGAGCCAAGAATTTAATATGGCAGGGGCCAATATGTATAAATAAAAAAAATCATTATGTTATATTAATAACGTCAAAAAAATACAACTCTTGTTACAAAACTTTATTTGAGTTGAGCTTTCTGATTCTTTGACGCATAGAATTCATCAATTATGCCATCATTTGTGAATGTCGCATCTATCTCCTTCTCAATATACATAACCATGCAATGGAGAAAAAAAATCATCCTCCATCTTGTTCTGCAATCTTGTCTTCACAATATTCATAGCAGAAAATGCCCTTTCTGTAGTAGCAGTTGAGACCGGGAGTGTCAACACTAATTGAACACGCTTGTAAATTTGATTGTAATTGTTTGCCTTTCTTGTTCTAACTAATGCTTGACATAAATCAGAAAGTGTATTAAAGTTTTGCATGTTAGGATCAGTAACCACCCCAATTTGATAATGTTTCAATTCAAATATCAAAGAATCTTTATCCTCCCTACTAAAATCTTGAGGATAGTATTTATCAGCAAGATTGTAAATATCACTAGCATTGAAAGATTTATAACCATCTCTTGGATCTAACGATGATGTAAGATGAAGAAGCTCCATTGTCTTCTCGTTAAATCTATAGTTAAGCTCTTTTAATTGGGAGTCCATCACAACAATAAATATATCAACTCAAAAGTGATGCTCTATATTGATCTCATCAGATTGATGTCGAACACGTGCACAACTTAGGTAACGTGAAGCCAAATTTGGAATTTCTATTTTATGCTCAATACAAAATGAGTGTACAGAATTCATAAAGTGCATCCAACCATCATCCCTCATGGATTGAATAAGGGACTTTGTACTTGTGACTAAACTCATGGCATTCACTATGCCTTAGTCTTGACGTTGTAATGCTTGATAAAGTCCATCACTGATTCCCAATACTTCTCTCATGAGAAGTAGAATAAAGATAAATTCAAATGAGATTATTGTGTTATAAGCTACATCTGTGTCACCACGTTGAGAGTAAGTCGCTCCATTTTTTATGATATTACACAAGACAACACATGTTGAATCAAACATATGTATTAAACTTGTGACTGATGAATAATGAGAACTCCATCGAGTATCACCAGGACGTTGTATGGTCCCTATTTGGTTGAGTCCTTTTCCTGTCTCAAGCTCCCCTATAGCTATTTTTTTAGAAATTTCATCATGGTGCGCAGACCGTAGTTCATCAGTACGCTTACAAGATGCTCCAACAATGTTAACAACTGTTATTAATTTTGTGAAAAATGATGGATAGAAATTACATCTCTAGAAGCCGCCACTAAAGCTAACTGGAGTCTATGTGCAAAACAATGAACATAATAAGCTGATGGGCATTCATTCAGTATTAAAGATTGTAGTTCATTCCACTCTCCACGCATATTACTGGCACCATCATATCCTTGACCACGTATGCATTGCATACTCAAATCATGTTGAGATAACACTAAAGAGATCTTATTTTCTAATGAAAGGGCACTTGTATCTTCAACATGAACTACATCAAGAAACCGCTCTTTAACAAGTCCACTTTCATCAACAAATCGAACAACAATAGCTAGTTGCTCCCGTCTCGATTCATCTCGTGACTCATCCACAATTATGCAATATGGTCCTCTAGACATTTCATTGTGGATAACTTTCTAAACTTTGGATGAAATAATCTACAAAATTTCTTTTTGGATTGTTGGTGAAGTGTATTTTGCATTTCCAGGAGCATTATCTAGAACCACATAAGCAAACTCACTGCTATATTGAGATAAGAGCTTGATCATCTCGATAAAATAGCCTCTATTTTTAGAAGTTGAAGATTCATCATGTCCCCGGAATGCACAAGCTTGGAAAGTTAGCCACCGAGCAGTGTCAATTGATGTTTGAAGACGCAGCCGATTTGATAAGATTTGTTGCTCTGATTGTCGATGCATAACTGACCGGCCTAAATCGCGCGTCCAAAAGTGGAGGCGGATTTGAGGTAGTCGAGCTTTTACATTTATAAACTCGAATCCATCTAGGCCCCCACAACTTTGTTTACGGGGTCGAAGTAGATATACGGAATCAAACACAGGGACAAGGGGGGTAGTGTTGAGAACCCAGAATCGACACGCTACACTCCGGCAGGTATAAAGAGATGATAAATTCCCCAGAAGGGAAGCAGTAAGGTGTCACGAACAAAACAAGAAAACTATCTCCAAGTGGAGCTACTAGAAAGATTTAAGGTTTTAGCCATTTAGCAGTTTTTAGGGGTTTTCATGCCACAGAAACAGGAAGATAAAACTAGGTCTAGAGCAAGGTACGAAGGATAAGACTACAGCATAACAAGCGGCACCGGTAACATCCTGCACCCCTCCTCTCATAGCGGATACCTCTAACCAAGCCTCGACACCCCTCTTGAGGTTGCTGGGCTCAAAGTTAGAGTGGAATGTCACTGAAACGACTCCGTTCCAAGCACTCTCGTACTCCAGAATCAGACCAAACACTAGAGCCACAACACAACTCTCGAAGTTGTTGCGATGGGAAAACATGATTCGGTAGCTAAGAGAAACGCGATCCAAATATGCAAGCTAGAGTTCAGATATCAAACATAGCAGTCATCCAACATATTGTACCAAGCACAGAGCAGCCAGTAATTAAGCTCTTCTATTTCCGTAGACAAATAAAGGGTCTTAACCACAATGCATAAGTAAAGAATTAAATGACAGCAAAATAAAGATAGGTGTCGCCTTCTTGATGTAGAAGGATGACAGACTACTACGGCTCTCCAGCCCGATATCGGTCAGGGGCCTAGCCCGATACAGCCGTGTCGGGCGGCCCACCCTCTCGAGCGGCACACCTGACGGGTGACTGTATCGCTCAAGGATCCTGGCCGATACGCTCATGTCGGCCGATGGACCCTCTCGGGCGGCTCGTATGACGGGCGAAGCGTATCGGGTTCGATATCGTGTCGGGCATGAAGCTACGCGTTCTACTGTCGGGCATGGGTGTCAGGCACTCGTGTCGCGTATCTACATCGGCCGATATCGGCCCTCAGTGTCACTCGGTATAGTCCTAGGTGAACCAGTCCCCTCCCTCTCGGGATGAGGAAGAGCTCACTTAGTGTCGCCCGGTACGAGCACTGGGGCACGATACGTCTGCTCTCGCGATTCTCCTCGAGGATAGCTCAAGTTCCCAACTGTCTGAACTGTCCGAACTGTCTTTTCGGCTTCCTGTAGCTCCTATTTATTGTCGGTGAGTGGGGGAACTTATGGTGCTCGAAGCGCCACGTGTCCTCCTTATTTGTGGGTCGTGGACGGCCGATACTCGTATCGCTCGGCGTAGGGATGTCGGTCGTTGGTCACGTGACGGGCAACGGTGCCTGCCGGTGGGTGGCTGTGCCGCCCGACATACTTGGGTTGTCGTGGCAACTATGGCTCCCTGTCGGGTAAGAGGCGTGTCGTTCGTCAGTTCCTCTTTGCGCGGCACCCCTTCGTCGCGCGTCGTGGTGTCATTCCACCCTACCGGGCATGGCGTGTATCGGGCGTCAGGAAGGCCGGTGCAGACTTGGACTTATTTTGTGGGCCGGGACGGCCTTATTGTACCAAAATGAGGAGAAACTCTGTAAAAGATGAAAATATAGGATTAAGAGCATTGCTTGGCCAATTATTGCGAAAGTGCATACAAAAGAGAGGAAAATAGCTAAAAATGGCAGTTTTGATAACAGAAAAACAGTCTAAAATATCAAAAAAATTGGTGTTATCAACTCCCTCAAACTTAGCATTTTGATTGTCCTCCATTAATATTTAAACTTTATTTTGTGATGCTTCTTCTTGTTTGGTACATCTTTCAGGCCAAGAGGTAAAGCAAGTATAGTAATGCCTTTAGAGATAATGATGTCTCATTACGAACAAAAGACCTTGCGTTTCCTGCCTTATTATTTCAATAATTTTTTTTTCTTACAGCTTCAGCGAGACTTGAGTGTATGATTCCAAAGTTAGCTTACACACCAAACAACTTTATTTTTGGGGCAGAAAGTTGTGTAAAGGGTAGGTTAAGGCTTTTTGGGGTTTTTTTTCATCTTTGTTTTCCATCAGTCCATCCAGGTAAGGGTCCGTTAGCGGGCAAGTGGTCCCTGCAGTCCAAGCCAGTTGGCTTTAGAGCAGTGATTTCACATCCTACGTACCACTGCCTCGGATCTACCATGCCTAAAGATGGGTACTTTTGGAAAAAAAGCGGGTATATATATATATATTCTTTTCTTTTATTGGGCACAACTCTCATGCTTTTATTCACACTCATAAGGCTTCTCTCTCTTTTGGGATTTTCATTGAGTGAAGGGGAAACAAAGAGATTTCTTCTGTTTGGGCAACTTTTTCCTTCTCCATACTCGTCTCTTAGCTGTTTGCGAAATTATTATATTTTTCGAAATTTTTGGCATGGAAAAACGTAATCTTCTATTCGTTTGAAGCAGCATTATCAGAAAGATATAACAGAACTTGTATCTCGTTAAGCGCAAAGAAAACTAACTTTGCAAGTAGTTGCATCAAGTTTTTACTAATATAGGATTTATACATATGTAGGGGAATTATATGAGCATATATATGTACACATGATACAGGAAAGAATAAAAGAATAAAGAATTAGAGACAAAATTTTGTACCTCCCTCACTGGTACATGGTACCCCCCCAAAACTTGGTCTACACTCTGTCCCAGAGTTGTGAAGTAGATAAGGTAGGGTAATGTTGATCCAGTGAGGGTTAGCCAACGAGCGCGCCTGCGTCCGATAGAAGTTCCCACACGTACTCTCCTCTCTTGCTGTGATAATCGATGTGTTGGAGCTGGTCAGGCGCTGCTTTGTTTGCTATCCATTCCAGGACATAGATGCCGCAGTCGTTAGATAGGGGAAACTGTTGCGGGCTGCGGTGGTAGAACTGGAGTTCGTGCCATTTGCTTGTTTGCGTGTCCAGGAATGGTTGTATCATCTTTGCCACCTCGTCGTAGTATTTTCGAGTTAATCGTTCGACGGATGACAGCGGTTCTGATGTACATGGCACTGGATGGTTCTTGTTGCTGTCCGAGCTGTTATAAAAGATTCCTGCTCGTTGCTGAGTGTACATCGTCAGGAGCGTCCAATGGTTATAATGCAATATTGGCAGAAAAATTTGTCTAGGGACCCCGCTTTCCAACTCTTCCAGAAAAAACTTCTTTGCTCCTGTTTCATCGGGTAGGCAGACGTCGTTGAACAACATCGGATGGGCTATGTATGAGTGTTCGAACTTTGACTGTAATATTTGGATACAAGTGGTAAACATAGATATCGCCAGGCATCCTCCTTCTTTAACCATGTCCCTCAGTTCATCTACTGGGACTACCACATTGCATGCCTTGTAAATGACATCTCCTGGGGTAGCATCTGCTAACTTCAGAAGGATTTCATCTACCTGCTCCTGTGTGAGCGTAGCGCACGAGAAGCGGTCGAAGTTTTTGATCATCCCTTCTGTACCTATAGGCGAAGCAGTGTCTTCCATCCTGTGCACTTTCCGCAGGGTCTCTAACTACTTGCCTGCCTCATGGGTGTCAGTTTCTAGTTCCGCTTCTTTCTCTGCAGAGCTGCTGGATTGTGAAGATTCGTCTTCTTGGTCTTTGTTCAGCAGCTTATCAGGTACCCCTGAGTCTCGAAAATAGCGACCGTCTTTGATAAGTAGCATGGCGTATGTGCCCCTGCGTTGATAGAAACATATGCCCTTAAGGTCCCTTAAGTTGCCAAAAGTACTGAGCACCTCAATGGCACTTAAAATGACTAAGGCGTTGTTTCCGCTTCCCTCTTCAGCCTGGACGGGGAAGTTGTGAATAGAATATAAGTTCCAAACACCGTCGTGATGTTTGGCTCCTTGCTTGATAGCTCGTAGAAGACGCAGCGATAGAAGCCTCAGCTTTTGGTCCTCCGGGCGGCTGAAAGCAGTTCCGGAGTGCGGCACCTCGTTGTAATTGCAGTTCAGCAGTCGGACGTCGTGGTTCTTTAAGTCTGCTATGCAGAGGAACCAAAAGTCGCGGTGCTTGTACGGTGCCAACACGAGGTTAGGGCTATGCTCGTCAATGTGTCGCACCATGTTGGTCACCGCAGTGGGGTCTTGTTCCTCCTTCATTATCCTTCTTGCCAAGGTCGGGGTGGCGGCGTATATTTTCTTCCGACCTGTCCTGCTATTGATATTTTCTATTATCGCATTTTCAAGGACCCTAAATAGTCTTTTTCCGACGACGGCCGGCGAGCGGAACATGCCGCAGAGTGTTCCCCATCATACGGAGAAGTATCCGTCGCTCTAGATGACGTCTTCTTCATCTGCCCGCGATCTTAGGACCTTGTCCAGCAGTTTCTGGTCTCTGATCGACAGGCAGCCGATGGCCCTTCTGTCGAAGTCGGCCATCTCGAAGGAAGGTATCTCAGATGGCTCACGGAACATGTCCTTCATCGAGCGTCTTCCTCGGGGAAGGTGTCTTTCATTAGCTGCATACACGTCCCCCTTTCTCCCTCCGATTCGTCAAAAGAGTCTCCCCCGATGCTGATGTCTTCGTTATCATCTTCAACTTCATCCAGGGAGACTGAGGGATTTTCTTCCTCTAGACCTAAGGAGCTCTCCTGTCCTGCTGGAGCTCCGTCGGTTGACTTTGGCTGCGTCCCCTCCTCGGGCGTTGTGGATCGTTTGTTGGAGGCGGAGGCGGACCCTGCTATGGAGGCGGATGTTGACAAAGAAGAAGGGGAGCTATGGCTAGGGGGCGATGGTGACCTTCTCGGCTGCCTTCGGCGTGGATGATCGTCCCCTCTATCCAACCTCTCCTCGATCTTGTCGAGGCGTTGGAGAACTTGCTGCAGTGTCGCATTCAGAGTCTCTATCCCGCCGGGAAGGCCAGCTAGAGTCAACAGCTCTTGCTCTTGGCTGTTTAGCCTGTCTTGGATAGATGCAAACTTGCGGGTTAGGGAAATACAGGTAGCTGTGTTGTTATTTGTTACCTCCCACAAGTAGTCGAGCTCGTGCCCTAGCATCATCCCGAGTGACGGAAGGGTTCCTACTGTCCTCCCTTCCATCCTTGCGACCCCCTGCTCGTGTTTTGGTCTACCAGACGAGGCAGAGTTTATCTCAATTGTTCGCGAGGCAGATGTCTCTGGGTGAGGTGTCGGCCTTCTTGCGGCCGTCTCCTCCTCGCCTTCATGTCCCGGTGAAGATGGCCGTGGTGTGGGCGGATGCTGCTCCACCTCTACGTCCTCGATGATCCTTTCAGCAGCTCTGACTGGAGACACTGGTGGTGGTGTCGGCGTCAACTGCACGCCTTCGAGTCTCATCTGAAGGACCGTGGCGAACACCTCATTACTGGCATCCGACTGCTGTTCTTCTTCTACCTCTACTGGCATTACAGGGATGTCAGGAGCTGCGGCCGTCTTCTCCGCGGAAGCTCCCGTAGTTATTGCCTCGGTGACCTCAATGATCACCGGTTCTTCTTCGGCCATTTCAGTTGTCGCCGTGGCTGTAGCTGGTATTGTAGGAGTGACGACAGCCCTATTAGTAGTCATCGTCTGAAGCTCTGGATTTGTTCTTTCTTGGATACTTGCGGCGGTGACGTGGGCTGTATTTGCCGCCACGACTTCAATTTCCGCGGTAGTGAAGACCAGCTTGTCTGTGTCGTAAGTGGCGCAGCGAGGGAGCAGGAGGAGTGTGTTCATCCTTGCGAACTTGTAGAAGTACCCTCCCCCCTCCTTTCTTATGATGCTGGTCCTCATCAGGTATTTGAGGTCAATCACCTCGTCGCCTTGTGTCCTTGACAGACTTCGTGGCTCCTTAGGGTACCCGAGCCCTGCTGCAATTAGGTTAACAATGCCCCCCATGCAATACTCTTTGGTGGCATCCCTTATTGGGTGGAGCCTGTTCAGCAGGAACCGTCTGAGGTTTATCACTCTTCCCTCCATCAGGTGCCATATGACGTGCAGTTCTTCTGTGTAAATGTTGTTGGACTCGTTTTTGCTGAACAGCAGGCATGCTACCAACTTGTGTATGATTCTCCAGAAACATGAGTGCATCGCCGCAACTTTGACTCCCGGCTTAAAGGATGACTCGCCGGTCATCTTATTCCAGAGCTCCACGGGGTTGAACCCGTCTCCTTCGGTGATTGTCTCACCGTTATTCATCAAATCTTCCTCCTCCTCGCTGGAAGAGAAGATCTTGTTCAGTAGCTTCTCGGAGATTGTGTACTCCAAGTTGTACAGCCTGGCTTGGAGTCTATCAGCTCTGTCGTATTCTTTCTTTTCAGTTGCAGAATTCTTTACTCGGCGGAGAGACGACATGAACTCTTTTGTGAGTTCGGTGTAGGAGGAAGACCGGCCGAGGCAGATCTTCTTCAATCCAGCCGCGGCGAGGACGCCCTTCAATCTTTCAAATATGCCTAGCTCCACGAAAGAAAACCGATGGCAGAACCTTCTCGGCCTGTAGAGCTTGGTTGACAGCTCAGCGTAACGGCGTGCATGCTCGTCGTCCCTCGGCAGGAACCTTCCTGGGGTGTATTCCAAGGGTTCCTGGGGTGTATTCCTTATCGTTGCTGAGGGTGGTGCCGCCACCTCACCTGTCCTCGTTCTCTTTTCCGCCGTTGACGGTCCAACTGCTTCTGGATTCGGGCGTTTCTTCCCGGCAGTGGGTGCTCCAGCTGATGTCTCGGGGTAGACCCTCCTGCCTTGCTCGTCGACACGGACAACAGTTTGCTTGATGCGTGCCATTCTGTTAATTAACAAACAAAACCCTTGGTAAATTTTGATATCTCGATGTTTTGAAGAAATTAAACTTGAATGCTCAAAAAGGTATGTCCTGATATAGAAATGATCCACACCTCATATCGGGCGACACAATTGTTTCAGGGGTGAAGCCTTGTGCTCGGTACTAGAGGTGGGTACCGCCCACCAAAAGAAAACTCGAGCTGATGCGAGATCGGGCGATACGAGGAGAACATCGTGGCACAACACATTACCTGACACAGATGTATCAGGCGATATGGTCGCCAAAGATCGACTGTCCGTCAGGACGTCACAAAAGACAAAGGTGTCGCCCGATATGGCATATCGGGCAAACGTGAACTAAAGGTACGTTGCGCGACATCCATATCGGGTGATACAAGGCATGCTCAGCAGAGGATCCGTAAGACCGATAAGCTTCATGTTTAAAGAAAGGAACGTGTCAGGTGATAGGGTCTGTCGGGCGTTACCTTCCTGAACTTTCGCACGACACGAGAGCAGGGCAAACTTGCGCGATGCGGGAGCAAAAATACAAGGTCTTAGCACAGTACAGGAGCTTGAGAACAGTAAGGCAAGGAGTCCGACACGGTAAAACTCGCCTCCCCTTATATAGCAAACTCAACCGGCGTGAAACAGATACAACCGGGGTGGTTGTCGGCCGTTAGGGCAACTCGTAAGACGGGCAAGTCCCTCCGTTGGCCTAAGGGTGATCAGTCCTTTGGCGCGACGGTCACAGATGCATGCCGTCTAGGCGTGTAATCCGTCACGGCCCTTGCGATGCCTGAAATTCCACTGCTCGATATGGGCACATTAATAGCTCCGGTTGGGTTGCTTCCGTTACATCATGAAAACAAAGCAGTTTAAATTCCGGCTGATGAGTAAAACATCATTGGCCGAAGACTGAAATCCCGGCCTCAGATGGTATTACCCATCCCGGTCTATAAAACTAAGGCGGTGACCCATAAGGGTCAGCGCATGTGGCGCATGCGCTGAACTCTGGCCTTATTACATGCCATAATGTTCATTTTGCTTGAAAGTAAATACACCCTATACTAGGAATTTAAAAACAGCTCCGGTTGCCTCCCGAGAAGCGCTGTAGTTTTTCGTCTCCAGCTTAACGGTTCCAGCTTTTTCATCCTCTAGCCTTTAGTATCGTCCATCTTTTGTAACTCAATCCCTTCTTCTCTTGATCACATCCCTACCTTTTTGGCAGCCTTGGTGTTGGACGGTATTCTGCCAGACGGATTCTTCATTAATTCGGCCATTTGAGCTAATTGCTGATCAATTTGGCGTTGATGCGTCTGCATATCTGCCAGCTGGACCTGCAATGAGTTCAAAACACCCGAATTTGATAGCGCACTCTGCGCTAGCTGGTTATTAATCGTGTCCTTCTTCTTTGTGAAGTCGAAAAGCTGGCCAATTACGTATGATTGGCTCGAGCCCTTGTCCTGATCTTTGTTCGGCCCTTGATATTTACCTTGTGCCTGAAAGCTTCCTTTCGCTGACTGGAACTGACTATTCTTGGTATATTGACCAGACCCCCTCTCTTCTCAAAAGCTTGTATTGGCTTAGAAGTAGCATGCAGCTGGTGAGAATTCTCAGCTGCATCTTTGTTGCCGTAGTTAAACTCGGGATGATCTGGCCTTTTGAAGTTCACAAAGGAGACATTTTCGGTCTATTCGTCTTCCGAGTCAGAATCACTGTCTATGTCCGGTCGGGTGTAAATGCAGTTGTCTACCCCATGCCCTCCTTCTCCGCAGGTAACACATTTCATCACCTTCTTGACTGGCTTCTTACCTTTCCCACCAGCTTCTCGTAGTTGTTTAACATCAGTGGCGATTCTCTATATCTGCGAGGTGATGGACTCCAGCGCTTTAGACTCAAGGGTAGACCCTTCACTACCCTTCTTGACCTATCCTCTGTCAAATCGATCAAAGTCAGTGCCGGCCATCAGCTCGGCCATATTCTTAATGATCCTTTTAGACTTGCTTGGTTTCTTCCCGAGGAAGTCACTGCCTGCTGCCGCATTTAGTGACACCCTTTCATTGGGAGTCAGACCATTATAGAAGGTGGTGATGAGGAAACCCTTCTTGTAATTATGGTGGGGGCAATCCCTCTGATACTCCTGGAACCGCTCCCAGGCGTAATGGAGGCTTTCACTCGGCTTTTGCATGAAGGATGTTATTTTCTGTCTGTTTCTGACCGTTCTTTCGGTGGGGTAGAACTTGTTTATGAACGCATCGGCCAAAGCTCCCCATCTGTTCAAAGACTGGTGGGGTAACCCAAGATACCAGGACAGGGCCTTGTCTTCTAGGGAGAAGATGAAGCCCTTACAGTAGATAACCTCTTGAGGGACCCCCACATCTTTATCGTATCACGTATGTTTTTGAATGCATCGAGATGCAGTAGGGATTGTCGTTTCTCAAACTCCCCCTGAAGCTTTTGTTTTGAATCATAGAGATCACGGACGACTTAAGCTCAAAATTTTCCGCGTTGAACTGCGGGGTGATGACGGGACATCTGGAGTTGTTGGCTTTTGTGGACGCTAACTCTCTCAACGTCTTCTCCTCCTCTTCGGAGTTGTTGTTGTCGCTTTCTCCCCGGCGTTGTTCCTGATCGTTCTGATTTCTTCTTTGCCTCTGACGGTGACGGCGTCTATGTCGGTGATGGTCCTCCTCGTACTCTCCTGAGTCTGGATCTTCTTGCTGATGGTCACCGTCGTACCTGTCGTTGCCTTCAGGCGGGGGTGAATCAGGCCTCCTCCCTTGGCGTTCGCCTCCAGAATGGGGTGGCTCAATGCGAGGTGGCATGACGGTTGGAGTTGGTGATCAGTGGAATAGATCACCGTTCTTCTGAGTACCTATTAGTGGCATGAGGAATCAAGTTTAGAAAAAATATTTATTAATTTCAAGCAGAGAATAACAGTAAGGAAGAAGAAAAAGAAAAAGAGTGTTGTCAAACTCATTGCTAAGCTTGAGGCACAAGAGTGTAGTTAGTGGATTCGGATTCGTCAACAGTGCCATTTTTCCTTGTCCCCAGCAACGGCACCAAAAAGTTGACCGGCCTAAATCGCGCGTCCAAAAGTGGAGGCAGATTTGAGGTAGTCGAGCTTTTACATTTATAAACCCGAATCCTTCTAGGCCCCCGCAACTTTGTTTACGGGGTCGAAGTAGATATACGGGGTCGAACACAGGGACAAGGGGGGTAGTGTTGAGAACCCAGAATCGACACACTACTCTCCGGCAGGTATAAAGAGATGATAAATTCCCCAGAAGGAAGCAGTAAGGTGTCACGAACAAAACAAGAAAACTATCTCCAAGTGGAGCTACTAGAAAGATTTAAGGTTTTAGCCATTTAGCAGTTTTTAGGGGTTTTCATGCCACAGAAACAGGAAGATAAAACTAGGGCTAGAGCAAGGTACGAAGGATAAGACTATATCATAACAAGCAGCACCGGTAATATCCTGCACCCCTCCTCTCAGAGCGGATACCTCTAACCAAGCCTCGGCACCCCTCTCGAGGTTGCTGGGCTCAAAGTTAGAGTGGAATGTCACTGAAATGACTCCGTTCCAGGCACTCTCGTACTCCAGAATCGGACCAAACACTAGAGCCACAACACAACTCTCGAAGTTGTTGCGACGGGAAAACACGATTCGGTAGCTAAGCGAAACGCGATCCAAACATGCAAGCTAGAGTTCAGATATCAAACATAGCAGTCATCCAACATATTGTACCAAGCACAGAGCAGCCAGTAATTAAGCTCTTCTATTTCCGTAGACAAATAAAGGGTCTTAACCACAATGCATAAGTAAAGAATTAAATGACAACAAAATAAAGATAGGTGTCGCCTTCTTGATGTAGAAGGACGACAGACTACTACGGCTCTCCAGCCCGATATCGGTCAGGGGCCTAGCCCGATACAGCTGTGTCGGGCGGCCCACCCTCTCGAGCGGCACGCCTGACGGGCGAATGTATCGTTCAAGGATCCTGGCCGATACGCTCATGTCGGGCGATGGACCCTCTCGGGCGGCTCGTATGACGGGCGAAGCGTATCGGGTTCGATATCGTGTCGGGCATGGAGCTACGCGTTCTACTGTCGGGCATGGGTGTCAGGCACTCATGTCGCGTATCTACATCGGCCGATATCGGCCCTCAGTGTCGCCCGGTACAGTCCTAGGTGAACCAGTCCCCTCCCTCTCGGGATGAGGAAGAGCTCACATAGTGTCGCCCGGTACGAGCACTGGGGCACGATACGTCTGCTCTCGCGATTCTTCTCGAAGATACCTCAAGTTCCCAACTGTCCGAACTGTCTTTTCGGCTTCCTGTAGCTCTTATTTATAGTCGGCGAGTGGGGGAACTTATGGTGCTCGAAGCGCCACGTGTCCTCCTTATTTGCGGGTCGGTGGACGGCCGATACTCGTATCGCTCGGCGCAGGGATGTCGGCCGTTGGTCACGTGACGGGCAACGGCGCCTGCCGGTGGGTGGCTGTGCCGCCCGACATACTTGGGTTGTCGTAGCGACTATGGCTCCCTGTCGGGTAAGAGGCGTGTCGTCCGTCAGTTCCTCTTTGCGCGACACCCCTTCGTCGTGGTGTCGTGGTGTCGTTCCACCCTACCGGGCAGGGCGTGTATCGGGCGTCAGGAAGGCCGGTGCAGACTTGGACTTATTTTGTGGGTCGGGACGGCCTTATTGCACCAAAATGAGGAGAAACTCTGCAAAAGATGGAAATATAGGATTAAGAGCATTGCTTGGCCAATTATTGCGAAAGTGCATACAAAAGAGAGGAAAATAGCTAAAAATGACAGTTTTGATAACAGAAAAATAATCTAAAATATCACAAAAATTGGTGTTATCAATAACCTTGTCTATGTGTCCTTTCTGAATCATTAGATCCTTACATGCCTTTTCAGCTAAGTTGTGAGCAGAACATGGTTCAGTCCCGACATGCATCAATAATGAGCAATTAACTCCACCAACTTTCTTCCAATTTCAAAATTCCTCAAGTGTATATGTCACTGATCCCAAACGTCCAGATGGAGGCTTGCTGAATACAAAACACGGTAAGCAATATGCAGCATCTTTGGATGGAGAGTATTCTAGCCACGTTGGAAAATTTTGAAACCAAGATGATTGAAATCGGCGTGGATGTTTATCAAACCCCTGATGTTGGATAATTTTCCAAATGATGTTGGTATGGGCCAGCAATGATATAAGCACGTCATATATTATCTTGTTCTGAAAGTGGATGTTCCCAAATTTGACATCTCAAACTAGGATCACGAACTATAGAAAGTTCTTCATTGTTTCCTTCTTCTGTTCTTTGACGCTTATTAGTAGGATTATTGTCAGTCACATATTTAGGTTCAGATGAAGAAGGATCATTAAACGAAGTATGAGGTTTCGCATGAGGAACATCAGTTGCAACATTTGAGCTTGATGGATTGTTTGTTACTCTTGAGAAAAAGGAAAGAATTGTTTTGTTTTCCACCATAGTTCAGACCTAAATGAAGAATAAAATTAATGTAGGAGAAATTTCTATTCAAAGTTGTGACCAATCTACGTGAAAAGTTATCATACAAGAACATAGGAAAATGACTTGGTGGGTTATATGATAACACTTTTCCTTATTATTCTTTTTGATATAAAAGGACATTGTAAAAACCATAGAAGATCATCAAACTTATTTAGAAGGAAATCAATAAGAAGATTGAACATTATTCCGCATCAATACATATGTTTATGTGGACAACTAATACTTTTTTAGATGTAGACAATGGCTGATTTATAAAGTATTATTTAGGCGCAAATAGGACAACCGATTCTACATTAAAAATTAAAATCGTAGAAAAAAATTAGTTTGTTACCTGATCTTTTCCAACGATGTTGGAATCAAAAGAGAAGCAACGAGTAATAATATAAAAATTATCAATGTGATAGCAAGTTGGCAACGCACAACAACTCGTCAGGTTCGTTCTCTGATCCCGTGTGCCGGTGCCGATCGACTGCTTAGCCTGCTTTGCAAAATTCCAGTCGACTACTTCAGGGAGCACGTTGACTGCTTTCGGCTGTGAATCGTGGTGCGACAGTTCCTTTAATTAGCGCAGATGAATATCACAATCTGCAGAACAACAGAAGTGTGGCGGAACACAAAACCCCTTTTCGGTTGCTCGCGTTCTACGGTCTATTCTCCACGCAGTGTGTGGTTTGAGATACTATTTTTCTTTGCATTCGGTTACTTGTACGGTGATTGCGGAGAGCCGTGCATATATAGGAAACCTATTCACAGAATACTAATTAGCATTGGATTAGATATATGCAATTTAAAATAGACCAGGAAAAGTAATTAATGAATATGATTTCTGATTTCAGAAGATTAGAAAATTTAATTTTCCTCGCAGACTAGGGGAGGCCAAGGCCCCATCTTGCCCCCCCGTCCCTCCGCCATTGGGAACATGTATACATAAAAATATATGGATGGGGATAATTGAAAAACTAAGTCTATCCAGTTAATATATAGACTAGTATATACGAGGGGCAGTATATGGGTTGAGGAATGGAAAACATATGTATGTAGGGATGGAAGGGATGGGTACCAAAAAAATGAAAAAAATGATGTGAAGGGAAGTTGTATGTTGTAGATAGAGACAAAAAATAGAGGCAACATCGAGGCTCATATAGATCTAGTAGCAGTAACTTCAAGTTTTTTGTTCTTGAAGGTGGAGACAGATCAATAGGGACATTCTAAGAAGATGCATGTGACGAGCCTCCCTGTAAAGCAATGAACCACCACAAGTAGTGACCGCCAACAAAAGGGTGTTCCTATTTGGCTCTCTCTCACTTTGTTTTAAGAACACAGAAATGACTGCTTTGATACCATGTTGAAGTGTGGGATCAACTCAAAGTTAATTGGCAATGAGTGAATGGACCACCCACCTTATAAACCGGAGGATAAACCCCAAACTCAGCGGTGTGAGTTCATTCTCAATATATCCCTCACATGTTGTCATATTTTGTGTGCTTGCACCTATTTTTTTAATAGGGTGTGGACCATGTGAAAAAATATAAAAGATATTTTTTTGTTTCTTTGTCAGACAAATCTCACATCACTATATATGGCAAAGATGGGATACTTACGAATTTTTGACTCAAACATACTTGGGACTCAAGCATACTTGGGCCTCAAGTATATTTGAGACTCAAGCTTCCTTAGGATTCAAGATAGCCACGTGTTGACCCATTTTTTAGTCTTAGGGAGCCCAGTTCTCCCTCCTCCTCAAACATGTGCCAGAGCCTGGACGACCCAAGGAGTTGGTAATTACAGTGCGCTCAGGAGGATTCAAACCCGAGTCCCCCAGGAAGGACACCTGAGCCACACTGGCCGGATTACATAATCTGTACTTAATGTAGTCTGGTATGTCAGAACTCCCAGGAAGTCAATGTGACGTTTATTAATTAGATAAAACCAGATGATACTTGGTACACATATAATCCTCAACGTATAGAAGGCGGGTGGAGTATATATATGAGATGGTGGGCAACAAATTTGACGAAAGGATCATAATTTTTTTTTTTTTGTATATGCGCGAATTGTATAGAGTAGAATGTGACATATACACATAGAACGGTTCTTCATGTCACGGAGGAGTGAGTTTTATCTAAAAAAAAATATGATGGGCTACATATCCCAAAAGGTTGATAGATACTTTTGAGATGTGGTGTGTAAATATATTTTTTTATGATGTGTAGCACACTAATGCTTAAAAGGGGAGGCAAGATGGATCCGGTCCTTCTCATTTTAAACTATTTTATTTTGTAAAGAAGGCAATTCATTTTAGAAAATTGGAGAGGGCCATAGGCAATGTGTGGTTGGTCAAATAACATCAATTGAGTTCAGAAGTCAGCTGTATTTTGTTCTTAATATATCCAATGATGATATCACCTAGGTTAATATTCAATTTAATGTGGACAAACGACAGAGACACCAAGTTGCGGTGGCTTATGTTCTTGCTTGTTTCACTATTTTAAACCCGGAATAAACGAGGCTGTGACAAATCATCGTGGCCCTACTGGCCCATCACAACGTGATACTTCTGATTTTTAGGCAACAGTATAGTAAGACAACATGTCAAGTATTCCGATAAATTAGATATAGAAGTATCTCCTGAATTTTAATCTGTCGATACTTTAACAGTGAGATATATATAGGCCTCTCATTTCTGAATTGTAAACAGAAATGAGGCCTGAAACCAACAGCCAGTAGCCAAGTTTGGGTCGGTTGAGAAGGCCGGAGATCATGCATAGTTCAGTGAAAGCATTGCTACAACCGATCAATTCAATAGCAGTTCGTTGTAACAAACCCATCACTCCGGTCACAATCAGCGGGCAGTGGTGGCTGCAGCAGCAGCAGCTTCTGCCCTTACGAGGACCCAGTCGAGCACCTCTCCGAAGACGCGATCGACGTCTTCCTCCGACTCTCCGATGACCTGGTGCCACATGTCTTGGTAGATCCTCAGCGTCTTATCCTTGCTCGACGCCCGCCTGTGAAGCTCCTCGACGCCGGCTGGGTCGCAGAGCACGTCCTCGGACCCGTGCACGATGAGCATCGGCACCGTGACCTCTTCGAACCGCGACTGTAGCTCCTTGCAGATCCTGGTTAGTTCGAATGCTGTGGCGGCTCTCGGCCTCCCCATGCGCCTGTTGGGGCTTGCCGCTGCGAGTTTCCGCTTCCATTCCTCCTTGAACGAAACCCCAATGATGGTCCCCTTCGTAGGCACGACCTTCCATGTCGGCATCACGGTGGCCGCGAACGACAGGAGGTGCTCGAGCGGCCAAGGCGGCTTGAACTTGTCGCTGATACCGCACATGGCGCAGTGGAGTACCGCCCCCGCCCAGCGCCGCTCGTGGGGTGACTCCTTCTGCTGCTTGAGGTGCACGAGAAGGGCGATGGCGCCGCCTAGCGACTCGGCGTAGAGGAACGCCGGAGTACCGGGCGGGTACCCGTCGCGGAACCCGTCGAAGAATGCTATGCAGTCATCGACGACAGGTCGGATGTCCGGGATGTGCGCAGCAAGCCCGTCGGAATACCCGTGCCCTCTGTGGTCCAGTGCGCATACAGCGAACCCTGCCTCGGCGAAGAGGGTGGCGGTGAGCTGGACCAACCAGCTGGACTCGCTGGTGTACCCGTGGACGACGCAGACGATGCCCTTGACGGCGGAAGGATGGAGCGGCACCCGAGTATCGGCATCTAGAGGGAGCCATGTCTGGGTGAAGATCCGGAGGCCTTCCTGGTTGACGAAGGCCGATGTGGAGTGCGCCACGTTGTGGGCGGCGTAGAACTCTGCGGCCGTCAGGTTGCCGAATGGGCTCGTCTCGTTGGCATCGGTGATCGGGTGCTTCCCGCGCACCATGATGCTGGTTCTCGACGGTGCTTGGCGGAAGAACGTGGTTTTCTGACAATCAAGTGGTGTAGTGGGTTTAATGGTGAAAGGAAGGGTTTGTATAGGAGATCAGTTGGCAGTTGGATCACAAACGTGTGTAATTAAATCCAGGGTACGAATCGCAAATTAATTGTAGATCCCAAACGTGTTGCATGGGGCGTGGTCACGTGTTCTTGATGTAGATGCGATGGATTGACTGGTTGAGGTGGCATCACCGCAAAGGCTCGGGTCGGGTATGTCGACGCATACGTCGGAGATTAGATGAATAAGTAGTTCTTTGCACTTCCATTTACCAAGAGAAACTCTACCCACGGAACTGAGTACTGAATAAAAATAGCACTTGTCTATTATTTCTCCAATTTAACAAGAGAAAGAAATTCTCATATCACGATTGAGGAGGTGCTGAAGCCCCAACTCACACTGTGAACGTTGAACGTTGATGACACTTTAATTTCTTTCCTTTAATAGCAACAAGCCTTAAACTGCAGCGCGTTCCACGATCTTAACTGATATGAAAGGGAAGCCAAATCGTGAACAGATCCAATTTATTATCCGGAGATGTGACAGCTTGCAATTCCAACTTGGAGATAACAACATTTCTTACAAAGGTGGCCAGAAAATCAGACCAAACCATCAAATCATACCAGATCAAACCAAGCTAAGCAATTTGATAAGGTCTGAAAAGGTTCCTTAGTGTAGTATGGTGTAGTTTAAGTAGTCTTCAGATCGAGTCTGAATGGTCTACCCTTAATCTGAAGGACTCGTATGATCATTCATACAATATATACTAATATACGCATGCTGTCGTATACAATTAATAATACTATTATCTTCTTAGTTATATTCCATAACACTTAATTCTACATACAACATTTTAAGTTGAAGCGTAACCAAATATAAAATATAATGATAACAACTTCCATCCATTACGAAATTATTGACATATCATATTTATCCTAGTAAGAGCAACTCCTATTATAAATTAATATGACCTATCTCTTGGTGTGCTACAAGAAACACCTGAAGTATTGTTTTGAGACTAGCACATATAAACAATATTACGAAAAGTTATCGTATGGCATGGTTCAATCTTGATTTTCCGGTAGTCTCGTTTGATCTAATTTTTTCCCCAAACCATTGGTTATGCTATGCGATTTTAGGCTTAGACTGAATTAGATTATGCCCACCCATAATTTGTTACCTTAGTTCATGCTCCATTTCATATAGAGACAAGAAAGATATTACATGATCGACTTTCTGATGCAAGTAGTAAACTTCAAATTTTGTATAAGGAAAAATATCAAGCGGCCATCCTGAGATCAAGCCCAACGTATGTGGGAAGATTCCTCATTACATGTGTAATGTTGTACAAGTAGTTTTGTAAATACTCAAATTTATCATATCATCCTTTTCATATTTGGTTGTTATGTTAAAAAAGTTTTAGCCTTATGAATGTCAATAATTCCAATATTTATAGCCACCACTTCATTCTACCGTCCTTAGATTAACAAAGACAATTGTTTGTTAAGTTGTACTCATCAAGCAACCAGTTGCCAAGGAAATAGATTTATCCCTAATTTCAACAACTTTTGGAGTGAGAATATATGGGTGGGGAACTAAGCAAGTGTAAGAAAATCTGAGGGACAAATAAGGCAGCGGAAATAAAAAATTTAAGAGTTATACATGATCTTGGAGCAAGTCCAACGACAACTGTTGGTGTAGTATACTTCTATCTTCAAGAAGCAACATGCTTCTTCTTCAAGCAACACTCGAGCAATTGTCAACGGCGGCCTCCTGGTGCAACACCACTAACGACGGTTGATGGAATTTATGAATTTTAGAAAACTACAAACGATGAACACATCAGGTCACTGTCCAACCAATCGGTTGACAGGGTGAACCGGCCAACTCATCCTTCAATCGTTCGGCTCAGTAGCTTTCCTCTTTAGAATAAAATTGGCATTCAATATTCTGTTGATGCAAAATATGATGTCAGCATCAAATCCTTGATTCAATCAAATTGATCACTGAACCAGACAACCCGAATGATGAACCAATTGGTTCACATCATAAAATTGTCGTTTCATATCATGAAACGACCGTTACACAACCACAAAATATATCAAAAACATTTTCAAATTTAGAGAAATGACAATATCAAGAACTACAACCATAGAAACAACAACCACAACCTATTGTTTGTACCCCACAATCACATAATATATTGAGAATATTTCCAAATTCCGAGCAGCCTAAACATTTTCAAATTCAAATTATATGATTATTTCATAAGAGAATTCCAAAATAGTTCAGGCATGTTGAAATAGTCTCGACTGGAACTTCTAGGATATTGACTGTAGAATCATTCGATTAGAATGCTTTCCAATTTGTAGTCACACTAGTATTCAATGCAAAAATCAATGCATGTCATGGCATCAACATCCATTCCTCAAATTTGTCTAATTTGAGTATTGTGTGTCATGATGTCAACATCACTTTCTTGATCTAGTCCTCACCAATATTCCAATCGTTGATTGGACTATCTAGTTGATCAAATGACACAACAATCAGTCCACTGGACACTCCATTTGATTGACCTATTCACCAATTTTTTTAATTTGATCACCTAAATACTTTTGTAATCAAGTTATACCTTATTCGTGATTAAACTCCTATTCTAGGTGTTCCTATCTGTGTGACCCTATAGGTCCCAAATTATATTGGCATTGAATGTCCATAACCAAATTATGATATCACAAGCAATGGGTAGTATCTAGCAACACATCATTTCCACCCTAGTAATTAGAATGATGGAGAACAACTTCAACCTAGATTTTTTATCAGTGTTACCATGATTGTATAGTTCCATTATTTCATATATCTAGGTTGAACTTGAGGCATGGAAACATCATCCTCCTAATTATTCAATCCATGTTCCTTGAACCCTAGCAGATTGTAGAGATGTAGATGAATTTAATATCATATATTGGCTCACATAGGTATGTCCATATCTTTTTCTTAGTCTCACTTATCAAGTGTCCAAGATATCAACTCCATTTAAAGGGACAAATCCCATATACATCACTCATAGTTGATACCCATGTGTCACAACATACCTAAGCACAACCTATATGGAATCCCTTATTAAAGGTCACATTTGATGATGTTAAAGTATGTTGAATGACATGTGATTAGTGTAGTGACTTCAGGTCTAAGAAAAACAAGAACCACTATCACATCAAGAGGTGATTCTAATTATCATCCATGCATAACTTCTCGAGGCAGGTTTGTTTGATGCACTATTCTTTATCAAGTACCTATGTGTTTGGCTTGATATCACATATCATGACTAAATAGATTATGTTCTCAACCAATACACAATGTAGTCTTTTTGTTCAGTCAAAAAAACGTATTACTATATAATTCCAAAACTTTGGGTACAAACTTTGTGCCCCTATACAACCAGGGATGAAGACATCTGAAAGAACAAAAAAAGGGTTTATAGGACCCCCAAAAGAAGAAAAGGAACAAGACCCCAAGACTTCTAAGAAAGTACAGACAGTGTCTAATAGATAAGGGCATTAACCAAAAAACCAAACAAACACTAGCATTAATCCCACCTTCAAATTGTGTCGTCTTGGAAGACGGGAAACTGACCAAAAATAAAAGGAAGTGCTATATCATCTAGAAGAGGTGAATAAAGGTTTCTTCACCAAGCCAAAAGCATCCAAGCTGCAGAAAGCAAAGCAAGAAGAGCCCTTCCATGAGCAGTCCTTCAGTTGATGTCCTTGAAAAGAAAAAAGCCACCTTCCCCATCACTGGCGTTGTGAACATCTCATAAAGTATGAGGGAAAGATAGATTTCCTAATCCTCTTCACCAATCAATAGACAAGCAGAATTAGAGGCTCAACTGGATCACACATCTACACCAAGGAGAAAAACCCCAATTAATGGAATCATACTGGATGAGTACAGAGTTCAAACCAGTCTTTTCCTAGCTGACTTTTTCTTTCTTTTTGTCCACGACTGGTTGAAGACCATGGAATCAGAATCCCACTGATCGAAGTCACCTTCAGAGACATTGGAATCCTCATCCTCAAATAGGTTCTCCTTCCTATCCTGGTACTTAGCTGAGAATCCAAAACTCTCCCAGACTCTATTGATCTTCCAAGAGTCAGATCCATTGTCTTCTTTGCCACGATTCGCTAACTCCAGCTCCCAATCAAAGCTGAGGGTACCTGCATTACAAACTGGAGTGCTCCTGAGCATATCAGGTTCGGTCTGTTGAGTGCTGGTACCTACAGAGGGGTTCTGGTGATCACTAATGTGGCCATTGAGGACCGTATCTATAATCTGTTGGGATATAAAATCACGCAAATGATCATCTGCTTCAGGATGGTCGAGAACTTCAGAGTCTAGTGGCTTGTCAGACATCATTTTGGATTTGGTTGCCTTGGCATTTCCACAAACAGTTGGTTTGCCCAACTTAACCTGCACATCCCTTTCAGGCGGTGGCTTCCTTATCTTCATTGGGCAAGACATGCCTCTATGCCCAAATTTCTTGTAGTTGGGGCAGGTAACCAGGTTGGCTATCACCTCAACCTTCAGCTGCTTCGGAACTGAATCGACTTCAACCATCGTCGCCTTGGGCATCTTTGCGTCGCTGCCTATCTCTATACAGACCAGAGCTTTGCCAAGACATCCAGCGGAGACAGAGAGATCGTCAATGTCGACCGACTTCCCTATGGTGCTGGAAACGCAGGCGATGTGCTTGCGCATCCACGGAATCCCCAGGTTCTCAATCTTGAACCAAACTGGAGCGTGCGTGAGGGAGAGGGGTTGAAGAGGTGGACCTAGTTTCCATGGATGAGCAATAATCAGAGACCCATCCATGAACCAGGGAGCCTCGTTCAAGACACGTTCCCTTTCGATGTGAGTCGGCATCTTCACGATGAAGCCCTCTCATTCTTTAGCTATCACCTCCACAGGGCCGCTCGGATGCCACTGCCTGTGGATCCAACCGATGAGTTGGCTGCTGTATGGTTTCCTACCCACGAAATGAACAGAGAGGTACTCCTCCCATGTAGGGATGGAGCAATCTTGGCTTGAGATGGATGCACATCTCATTCCATTTCTACAGATAGGATCAATGAACTCAATCGACTCGAAGTCAATCTCTTCACAGTCCAACCTACTGATGCTAAGCCAGTCTGCGAATCGGTCTGAGATTACATTTTTAACGGAGCTTCTAGGCGGCTACTTTGGGGGACTGGATGTGGGGCTCGACATCTCCATGTGAGGTTGAACCCTAGATGATTCTGGGGATTTGGTTTGGTTGGGCTTGCCTCCTTCTCCATTCACCGCTGCTTGGTGAACCGGAGGAGTCAGTGAAGACTCTGTGACACCCTGCCCTCCCCCCTCTTATCACAATGTAGTCTTGTGTATATTATTGAATATTTTGCTTCCATAATAATATCTGACTAGGGACTTCAACAAGAATGTATATACTCTTATCATACATATGATCTCATATATTAGGTCCTCAACTTGAAGACATAGGTCATCAAGTAATATCATTCTTTATACATCTAACATGTTATATCGCCATCTCATTAATATGAAAAAACATATAGACAAAATAAATGTGCCATCACAATCATCATATGACTAGCTCTCAGGGCACACGTACCAACAAACTCGCACTTGCACTTAGAGCCAATCACCCGTAAACTTAATCCCGAGTGACCTAACATGTCCATCATGCTTCTATTATGAAAGTACTTTTGTTAGTGGATCAACCACATTTCTTTTAGTTGGTACTCTACAAATCTTCTTCCTTGTTGTACAATCTCTCATATGAGATGTAACCACCATGGTTTGTGCTTGGAACGAGGATGTGATCTAGGTTCATTATCTTGTGCAATAACTCCATTATTGTCACAATATAACTCTACTACATTACTGATGCTTGGAACCACCCCACGTTCAGTGATGAACTTCTTGTTCTAAACAACTTCCTTTGTTGCATTGGAGGTATCAATGTACTTGGCCTATGTTGTAGAATCAACAACTCTTTCTTTCTTGGAACTATTACAATTCACAACTCCATTTTTGAGGCAAAACACATTTCTAGATTGTAATCTATAGTCACCTTTGTTAGCTTGGAAGCTTGTATCATTGTAACCTTTTACAACGAGCTCTCTTTCATCACTGTAGATAAGGAATGGATCCTTAGTTCATCTCAAGTACTTATAGATGTCCTTCATGGTAGTCCAGTGACCTTCACCTAGATCTAATTATACCTTTTCATCATGCTCAATGTTTATGAAACATATGAACGAGTATGTAACATTGCATACATGATCGATGCAATTGCAAATTCATATGGAATCTTACTCATGCACTCTCTCTCTTCACAAGAATTGGGACATTGAACTCTAGAGATATTAAAACCATGGGGCATGTCTAAGTCTCCTCTCTTTGAGTTCTCTATGTTGAACCTTTTCAACACTTTTTCAATGTATGTTCTCTGGCTTAGGCCTAGAATCCTTATAGATCTATCCATATAGACATTGATTCCTAAGATATAGGATGCTTTGCCTAAATCCTTCTTACAGAAGGTACTTCCTAGGTAGGTCTTTGTCATCTACAAGGTAGGGATGTCATTCCACATAAATAGTATGTTATTTATATAAAATATGAGGAATACTATGATGCTCCCACTAACCTTCTTGTAATCACATGTGGTTCATCTTCATTTTAACTAAAGCCAAATTCTTTGACCTTTCATCAAATCAAAGATTCCAGCTTCGACATTCTTGCTTCAATCCATAAATTGACCTTTGTAGCTTATCGACTTTATTGTCTTCCTTTGGATTTATAATACCCTTAGGATGTGTCACGTACACATCCTCTAGAAAATCCCCTTTAAGGAAAGTGGTCTTAACATTCATCTGCCAAATCTCATAGTCTAGTAGGTAGCAATGGCAAGCATGATCTTGATGGACTTAACCATGGCAATTGATGAAAAAGTTTTCAATACCTTATACTTGTATGAATCCTTTTACAACCAATCTGTCCTTATAGGTTTGAACATTTCCATCCATGTTGGTCTTTTTGTTGAAGACCCACTTGCACCATATGGGTTTTACCCCTTTAGGTGGATCCATCAAGGTCCATATCTTGTTGGTGTGCATGGATTCCATCTTATATTTCATGGCCTCAAGCCACTTCTTAGACTTTGATCCCTTAATAGCTTCTTTGTAGGTTGTTGGGTCATCACCTATGACCAACTCACTGCATTCTTAAGTCACAAGATGTCCAAATCTTTTAGGCTCAAGGAATTTCCTACTAGATCTATGAGTTTCTTATGTCCCAAGAAAAACTTGAGATTTCACAAAAACATGTGAGTCTTCCTATTCCTCATGTACCTCTAGAAGTTCAATGTTTTCTTGTTGGCCTCAAACTTATTCCAGTTCTACATTTCTCCCACCAATTCCTTTGGAAATAAATTCTATTCTGGAAACACAACATTCATGGAAACAAATACTTTGTTGTCATATGAAGTACAAAAGTAGTATCCTCTAGTTTCTTAAGGATATCCAACAAAATAACATTTATCCAACTTGGATCGAAGATTTTTGGGAAATTGTTTTCTCACATAAGCTTCCCATCCTCAAATATTCATAAAAGACACATCATGACGTTTCTCGTGCCAGATCTCATACAATGTATTTTGAACCAATTTAGATGGTACACATTTTAGTGTAAGCACAAAGGTTTTTTAAAAGAATATCCCTAGAATTAAATTGGATGATCAGAAAAATTCATCATTGATTGCATCATATCTAGTAATGTGTGATTCCTTCTTTTAGATACACCATTATGTTGTGGTGTTACAGGTCATTGTGATATGATACTATGATCTTGTAGAAGGTCCTTAAACTCTTGGCTTAAGTGTTCTCCACCTTGGTTAGATCAAATTGCTTTAATACTTTTACTAAGTTGGTTGTGTACTTCATTCATGAAATCCTTAAACGTTTTAAGGTTTTTTGACTCGTGTTTCATCAAGTAAACATAACCAAACCTACTGAGATCATCAATGGAGGTAGTGCATTATTGGTAACCACCTCTGACATTTGTTCTAAAAAGGTTGCACACATCGGTATGCATGAGTCTTAATAGATCACTTGCTCTCACATTGTGACCAGTGAACGAGGTCTTTGTCATCTTTCCCAACAAATAAGAGTCACTTGTCTCTAAAGATTTAAATCAAAAGATTCTAAATGACCATCTTTATGGAGTCTAGAAATGTGTTTCTCATTAATGTGCCATAGAAGATAATACCAAAGATATTTTTTTGAATTGTTAAGTTTTAGCCTGTTGGTATTTATGATATAAATATTTGTTTCCAGATCTAGCAAATAAAGACCATAATACATTGGGGCGATGTCATAAAAGATGTCATCTTTAGAAATAGATCATCGACCCTTCTCAATGTGAAATTCAAATCCATTCTTGTCCATACAAGATATAAAAATGATATTTCTATGAATGAAAGGTACAAAACAACAATTCTCTAACTCTATTACAAGATCACCATGTAGAGATAAATGATAGGTTCTAACTATAGTGGTAGCAAATCTTACTCCATTTGCAACACACAGTTTGAACTCACCCTTTCTTAAAGGTTTATTTCTTTTTAGATCCTGCATATTAGAGCATATGTGAGATCCACATCCGGTATCTAGCACCCAAGATGAAAAAATAGACATATTTATCTCAGTAATGTATATACCTGAAGTGAAGATCTCTATCCCCTCCTTCTTCCTTAGTTCTTCCAGATAGAGAGGGAAATTTTTATTCCAGTGTCCAACCTGGCGACAGTGGTGACAATTTCCTCCCTTGGTCACCCCTATTTGGCTTTCAGTGCAAAAGACTTGGGATATGGCCAGCTATAGAACTTTTTTCACTTTGCCTTTTCCCTGAGACTTCCCCTTTCCTTTGCTAATCATCATCACATACATGGGTTTGTCCTTCTTCATTTGCACTTAAGTGGTTCTCATCATGCCAAGCAATTTAGACAATGACTTGTAAAAAAAATTCATATTCATTCAATGTCTACCGAATCACATATGTGGCCAACTCCTGACCTAAGGGAAATCCTAGTCTAGCAGGTTTCTCCACATACCCAATTAACTTTAGTACATCAGGATCTATTGGATCTCCTTCTTCCATGTTTTACTTGAACAACACCTTTGAGACATCATGTCTCTATTTTCTTGGCTTATCTTGTTACATGTTCTTAAGATGTTTTACCATCTCAATAACATTCATGTTCTCATTCTCTATCTACAACTCATAGTTCATTGAGCATAGCATCAGACACTTGACATCTACAACATCTTATTTATGCTTCTTGTAAGCATTCCTTTCAGCCTTAGGCATAGTGGGAGCTGGTTCATCAAGCTCTGGTGTCTCTAGGACATAGAGCTTGTGCTCTTGAGTGAGAGCAATTCTCAATGTCCCTAACTGGTCATGGTAGTTATTCTCATTTAAATTGTCCTTAACAAGGACCGGTCACAAGGAAATCATGTTGTTGTTTGCCATCATTTCTAAAAAAAGAGAATTTTGCATTTTGTCTAAACCCTTTTGATTTTGATTTGATTAAAAGAAGATTTTATGCCATCTTCTTGATCTTCCAGATGGTAAAAATTCTTCTTTCATATTAAGAACACCTATCTCATATTTCTCATAAAATTCAACAACTTGTTGAATATATACCTCCCACTAATAATCTTCAATTGTTAGAGTGTTTAATTGTTTGGATAACTTCACCAATGTCATTGCATTCACTATATTTTAATCTTTTCTCTGAAGTTATTGTGATAGTTCACGTGTCTTTCCCAAAATAAGTTTCATCAGATGTAAAAGAAAGACAAACTCAAATCTTTAAATTTGACTTGAGAAAATATTTGCAAGACCTCTTTGTTTTGCATTGTTTCCATCACCTGCGATGATATCAATGACGGAAATAGTGGAAGGAAATAAATGAATAAAATTGAGTAATGATGTATAGTGAGAACTTCAATGTGTATCATTTTCCCTTTTAATGCCAAGTTCTTGATTCAATCTTGTACCTTTTTTTAGCTCGACATAACCCAATTCAATACTCAGTCTCTCCACTTCTTTGACTCGAAGAACACCATGACGCTTGCATGAGCCACCCACAATATTCATAATATTTGAAATTGACTCAAACAGAGATGTTATAAGCAGTTGTCTTTATGCTATAGCAACAACAGATAACTGAAGTTGATGGGAGAAGTAATGCACATAGAAAGATGATGGATTTTCTCTCAGAATTAGACTTTTCAAACCATTAAATTCTCCTTCCATATTGCTTGCCCCGTCATAACCTTGGCCTTAGAATTGTATAATATTGAGTTTTGTTGCACAAACAATTGAATCAATTGCTGACTTAAGAGAAAAAGAAGATGTATCAGTTACACGTACAATTCCAATAAAATGCTCTATGATCTCCCCTCTAGTGTTCACATATCTCAATACTACCATCATTTGTTCATTCATCGATGAGTCTCTCGCTTCGTCAACTAAGATGGAGAATTCAGCATTACCAATTTTTGTTATAATATGACCTCTTATTTCAATATCAATTACATTACAAAAGTCTTTCTAAATGTCTGGTGAAGTTGATTTCATATTTACATGGGCATTACTCAAAACCACTTTATTAATATTATCATTGTGAGAAGTAAGGAATTGTAACAATTCTAGAAAATTGCCTCTATTAGCCAAATCTACACTTTTGTCTTTCCCATTTATGTATCATTTGTTAACAAAGGCAAGATCATGTCCACTTTGTGAAAAAAGATAACAGTGGAGACAAAATAAGATAATTTTAGGCATGCTACATTCCAACCATCATGCTCGTCAAACCATGATTGATTAAAGCGTCAAGATTTTTTTTCCAACTTGAGTAAAAAGAAATTTATGACCTTGGGTTGACATGGACCTTGTTGCAAATAAGTTATATACACAGTGCCTTGAACGTTAGCACTATAAGATGAAATATTCCGTTCAAATGTGCTCATTGAGTTTTAGAAGAAGTAGGCACATGCTCTTCATTATTTTAATCTGGACTGCTATTTGATTGTGAATCACGTGATTCATTTGGTAGCTTTCTCTTGAAATAAGAGTTTGTAACATCATGAATATTATTTGAAGAAATATTTTTATTATATAAATTGTGCACACAGTAGACAATATACACAAATAAAAACAACATAATATTTATTTTAATTCATTGATAAAATATATTTTTATTATCTAAGATATTTTTGAAAGCATCGTTATAGTGTGTGCAAAGGTAGAAAGAAAGAAAAAATTCAGTAATGAATTTGAGTATTTTGTACCAGAGGAAAAGAAGAGAGAAAAATGTAAGGTGTAAAAAAATCCAAGTATATTGGAGGCATATTACAATAAAGAATATTACTTTATATTCGATGGTTGATAAAAGCTATAGGTTCCCATATACATACGAAGATGGATTTTTGCCGATGCCACAGTAATTTTTTGTATGTGCAGTGTGTCTACGTGTGACGAATAAAGAGATTTGTTTGTTTGGTTAAGATATTAGAAGCTCCGGGTAGTACCAGATAGACTACCAAAAATGAACAGTTGTCCAAAATTATATGAAAAAAGTAGATTCAAATCAGCCCTGATAAAAAAATACAATAAATGTCAGTCAACATCCGACGATCCTTATCATACAAGATGTCCTTATAGTATTTTCCAAAACATTAAAGGTATTATGGCTGTCCAGAAAAAGACAACATCTGGTTCGGTAGACTGTGACTACCGTATCACAATGTAGAAGCACAAACAATACTAACTATGCCACTGAAATATAAGAAGTATTTATACAACGACGTCGTTGTAAAAACCGACAACTGATTTTTTTGTAGACACTCGAAAAATAAAGTTGCTTTAGAAAGGATTGAAAACCATATGTAAATAAAGTTACGACGGTGACGGCTGCTAGAATTTGAGATAGGATACTATTGAAATTGTTTAGCATACATGTACCCCCCGGACCCACAATAGTGGCTCTGCCTCTGCCGTCACCCTTATTGAACAAACTAGATTTGTCTCTGGTTCCGTGCATAGCACGGGTCACTCCTAGTGAATTAAATTTGGTGATTTATTTTATAGAATTCTTTTAATGCCTTTAGGTATCGTATCCTGACATCTTATAATATGTTGTTATATTTTTTTACCATCATGCAGTATAGTGGCATCCCTCCGACACAACGCAGAATGCCTAAAAAAGTCAATTATGACAAAAATATAAGCTTATTAATCCAACATTTGGGGTTGTCGGAGAAGAAATAATCTATTGTAGTGTGCTAGTTCTCCACTTCCTCCAGTCCAACGGGCGCGCCACCGTAATACGCCTGGTGGAAAGCTGAGACTTCTGGATGTTTGGGGGCTCCCTACCCCCGGCCATCTATGAGCTCCTACAGAGGCATTTCACAGGCAGAATGCCTAATTGATTTAATTTCCAGCCCGCCAAATTGCTAGCATGGATGTGACAAGAGGTTTTGATCCCTGCCATTAATAGGTCAAGAACACAGAGGTTTCTATAGCCATTGAATCGGGAGGACATCATGCTACCTTATCATGACATCATCCTCCGTCAGCTGGAAGTCATGACAGGGAGCCTCCACAAGTGCAGTTGATTGATCCACGAGTAGTTGTTGAAGCATATCTACAAGCGCCTACCACGAATAGCTGCTAGGTAGGAGGACATGAAGTTCTTCATCGAGCCACCATCAAGAGGAGCTTCAGAAACCCTAGATTCTACTTGTCTCCTCCACACAACACAGGGAGGATGCTCTCCATGAAGTTCCTTGACGTCCCTAAAAATGATGCATTGCTCCCAATAGGGCCAATGTTTCTCCGTTGGAGATGCATTGCTACTTTAAAGAAGCAATACTTTAAAGAAGCAATACACTTGTTAGTGGTGTCAATCAAGCATTATAAAAACATTCATAATGGAATAAAACAAGATAAGCCAATCAAAAAAGTTTGTGTTACCCTAATTGAATGCCTGAAGGACATCAAAATCAAGCACCCATTGTCTTCCCGATAGGACCAGAGTCACCCAGTTGTTGTAGAAGCGTCCTGGGTAGCTTGGTGCCCAGTCAGCACACATTGCCCTATCCATCATCGGTGGCCTAGTAGCTCCAAGGAGTGCATAGATGAGGGATGAGCATTAGCAGTGTCAATCAAGACATTAGATAAACATTGAGTAAAGTTGAAAATACATATATATTTTTCAGTATTGATCTGTCAAACAGACTCTAAATACCTAAAGGACAAACATGTAATTGCTGGTATTTACAATTATATATTAAACATTTTACTATTATATGTTTATATACTATATGTTATTATTTATATTTATAGATGTTATGCATTAATGAAAAAATGTATTTTATTAATCTTACTTTAGTTTTAATTATAATAAATATGTATATATATTTACTAATTATTGGACTAGTTAAGAAACTAACTAAATATAATGTCGTTTTATTATATGTTGTAACTATAATATCAATCATACATTTAAATAATATCAATCATACATTTATTTCAAATGTGTATTATAGTTGTCTTATATATTTTATTTTATATGTGTAGTATTGTGGTTTTATTTTTATGTAAATAATATATATTTTTTATTATATAAAGTATGATATATTTTATATATTTGGATAATATTTTGACTATATTTTGTTTTAGTATTGTATATATTGGATAAGGTTAGAAATAAAATACATAGAATGCCATTTTATTATATGGTGTAGTTTAAGTTATATGTATCATCTATTGCATAAGGTTAGAAATAAAGCATCATTGTAACTTTTGGAGTGGTCTCTGACCCCTCTTAGATCACAGAGACCCAAGGTTCCTCCGCACTTCCTCTATTTGGGTATCTACATTGGAGTGATTTTTAGTACCATCTGTTCGTGGTCAATTGAGAGAGACCCACGGAGAAGTTTGGCTAGGGTAGCCATTCCAGACACCAAAGATAAAATTTGGGTTGACCCAAGTGTTGCATGAGCTCAGTGACACGATCTACAATCCATTATATCACATGATGTAGCTCACATGGTAGGGCTGACCTACCACTCACTATAACAGAATGATATCATGTACACCTCGTTTGAGGTTGGCGAGGCCAAGATTATTAGGAACCATGACCTTGCTAGAGTTTGGAGTTGATATGTATGATAGATGTTGTTCTAAGATAGATGAAATATGTTTTCATCTAGTGGATTGATTTGCTTGGTCTCGATAGGATATGTTGGATTCACTTGATTAAATTTTCAGATGGACTGATTGGAGGGAGAGAAAAAAACTCAAACATTGATTCATTGCACTTTTTCTATCCTAATTTTATATTTTCTTGCATTCTGTTGTCGTCTTAATTGTAAATCTCCATGATTGAGGACCTAGTTCCAAATTATGGGTGGCATTTAAAAGTTCATCTTTTTCATTGTGTATGTGCTTTTATCTAGATGTGTTGCTTTGTGGATGCTTCAAAGCTTAGGTAATATGGAGTAGCTTACTTGGATCTAAATGGATGACAGATGTTGTTTTGAGATATACTAATTATATTTTCATCTGATGATTAGATTTTCTAAGTCTGGATAGAACACTTTGGGATCACTTGATTAATTTTTTAGATAGACTTATTGGGAGGGAGAAAAAACTTCAAATATAGCTCCAATTGCACTTTGTATTCCCTGGTTTTATATTTTATTGCATTCTATTATTGTCTTAGTTGTAAATTCTCTATCATTGAGGACCTAGTTCCAAATTATGTGTGGAAAATCAAAGTTCATGTTTCTCATTGTGTATGTTCTTTAATATAGATGTGCTACTTTGTGGATACTTTAGAACTTAGGTTATATGGAGTTCCTTACTTGGATCTATATGCATGGATAGATGTTGTTGTGAGATACATGAAGTATGTTTTCATTTAATAGTAGGATTTTCTTATTCTTAATAGGACTTATTAGACTCACTTGATTAAGTTTTGAGATAGACTAATTGAGAGGGAGAAATAAAACTAAGATATGGATTTAATTACACATTGTTTGCCCTGATTTTATATTTTCTTGCATTATGTTATTGTGTTACTTGTATATTCTCCATGATTGAGGACCTAGTTCCAAATTAGGTGTTGAATATCAAAATTTGTATTTCTCACGATTTATGTTCTTTTATCTAGATGTGTTGCTTTGTGGACACTTCAAAATTTAGGTTATATCGAGTTTCTTACTTGGATCTAAATGCATGGATAGATGTTGTTCTGAGATAGACGAATTATGTTTTCAACGATGGTTCAATTTTCTTAGTCTCAAAATGACACATTAGACTCACTTTATTATGGTTTGAGATAGACTGATTGGGAGGAAGAAAAAAAACTAAAATATGGATTCAGTTGCACTTTGTATGCCATGATTTTGTATTTTTGTGCATTCTGTTATTATCTTTCTTGCAAATTCTCTGTGATTGAGAAACTACTTCCAAATTTGGTGTGGAATATTAAATTTTATATTTTTCATCATGTATGTGCTTTTATCTAGATGTGTTGCTTTGTGGATGCTTCACAACTTAAGTTATATGGAATTTCATACTTGGATCTATATGCATGGATAGATGTTATTCTCAGATATACTGATTATGTTTTCATTTGGCGGTAGGATTTTCTTCAGGCAATGTGACACATTATTCTCACTTGATTAAGTTTTGAAATACATCGATTGATAGGGAGAAAAAACTCAAATATGATTTCAATAGCACTTTGACTGCCCTAAATTTATATTTTGTTGCATTCTATTATTGTCTTATTGTGCAAATTGTCTATGATTGAGGACCAAGTTCCAAATTATGTGCAATATGAAAGTTCTTATTTCTCTTTGTGTATGTGCTTTTATTTAGACGTGGTTCTTTGTGGATGCTTCAGAACTTGGCTTATAGGGAATTCCTTACTTGGATCTATATGCATGGATAGATGTTGTTTAGAGATAGACTAATAATAGGTTTCATCTGGTGTTTGGATATTCTTAGTGTCAATAGGAAATATTAGTCTCACTTGATAAAATTTTGAGATAGATTGATCGGCAGAAAAAAAACTAAAATATGGCTTCACTTGCACTTTGTTTGACCAGATTTTATTTTTTCTTGCATTTTGTTGTTGTATTAAGTTGCAAATTGTTTGTGATTGAGGACCTAGTTCCAAATTATGTTTGTAACATCAAAGTTCATGTTTCTTGTCATGTATTTTCTTTTATCGAGATGTGCCACTTTATGGATGCTTCAGAACATAGGTTATACAGAGTTCCATACTTGGATCTATATGCTTGAATAGATGTTTTCTTGAGACAGACTAATTATGTTTTCATATGGTGGTTGAATTTTCTTAGTCTTAATCAGACACCTTAATCTCACTTGATTATGTTTTTATATAGACAGATTCATAGGGAGAAAAAAAAACTCAAATATGGCTTCAATTTCACTTTGTCTGGCTTGATTTTACATTTTCTTGCATTATGTTATTGTCTTAAATTGCAAATTCTTTGTGATAAGGACGGAGTTCTAAATTATGTGTAGAACACCAAGTTCAAGTTTCTCATTGTTTAGGTGCTTTTATCTAGATATGATGCTTTTTGGATGCTTCCAAACTTAGGTTGTATGGAGTTCCTTACATTGAACTATATGCATGTATAGATGTTGTACTGAGATACATTGATTATGTTTTCATCTAGTGGTTGGATGTGCTTAGTATCAATCAAACGCATTAGTCTCACTTAATTTAAGTTTTGGGATAGACTGATTGGGAAGGAGAAAAAAACTCAAATATGGCTTTAGATGCACTTATTTTCCAACAACTCCTCATCTATTTATTATAACTCAACAAGCTACATATGTCAACCTCAAGAAAAAATCAAGGGAGGTGTAAAAGTAAAATCAACCACCATGGCATTTTGCATAACATGCTTAGAAAGTTTGGTGAAACTTCTAGGTATAAAGACCATGGACGAGTGGTTCATGCTAGTATTGTCGTGGTTCAAATGTCTTAAGTAGGGTTTGAATTTGGTAGGGGCTTCAATCATTGCATTGCACATGTCAATGCCTCATTTTGGAGTCTGAAAGAATCGAGGGGCTAGATAGCTGTAGGAAAGTACATACTTCCATTGCATAAAGGATCACCTATATCTCTACCTCTACTACACTTTTTGCATGACCTGGTTTCCTGCATGCTCGTACTAGGGCTCCAGAAATGGTGATGATGTACATTCCATATGCACATGCATTGGAACCATAGCTGAAGGAGGCATAAAAAAACTAAGAAGTTCTTGTTGTTAAAGAAAATGCATTTCTTATCTCCTTGTTTTATCACGTAGCTAGTGAAAGTTAGTTCTTTGACCATCTGAGCTCTTTCAATGAAAAATTTAGTGATGAAGCATGGATGCCTTTTCTTCATGTTATCAACCAGTTCATTCATTGATGTCCATAGGTGCAAACATGTGAGAGTAGGCAATGGATCATGGATGGAGCTATTGATGATGGAAGAATACTAGGAGTCTACATCTGACTAAATTTTTTTTCCTTCATGCCTATGTAGACCCACACTTCATTACTACGGGGCCAGTCTCAAAGGCAGTGAAGTATGGATTCATTGGCACTAATACATTATGGACATATAGCAGATGAATCAATGTGTCTTCATAGTTTCTTATCATTTAAAAGTAGTGCCTTTTGTGACATGAGCCATAAGAAGATCTTGATTCATTCAAGGATTTTGAGTTTCCAAAGGGTCTTCTAATATCCTTAACAAGTTACTTCCTTGATCCTCTGCAACCACCTATACACAAATCAGGAGGTGAAGCCATTGCACTCATCATTCCCTGCCCATTCGTCAGGGATTGAGAGGGGTGAAGGTGGTATTATATAACTAATTCAATTCCATGCACTCCTAGGAAAGTACTAGTGAATGAAACTGCAATCCCAATCACCCAATTCATTTTCCATTCAAGCTAACTTAAGGTCATCAAGACCTTCATGGATATCAATATCAGGGTGTAGGGAAATCACACTAGAATCATCAAACCTTGGATCACACCATGCATTGGTGTCTTGAACATCACTCACAATGCGCCTGCTATGCTACTTTAAAATAGAGAGGGATCTCCTAATGAAGGACCATGAAGATGAGAAATTGCCCTTTTTGATGATGTTGCCTCTTTCTGCATAATGTGGACCCACAACTTCTATGGACAATTCATAAATATCCATGCGTTCTTCATCATCAAGGCATCATTTTGGTCTCTAGCATCCCTGATGCCAAGTCCCTCAATGTCTTTACTAGAAGAGATCTTCTTCCACGATACCAAGGGTGTTTTATTCTGGTCCCTAGCACCATGCCAAATAAATCTTCTAACATGCTTGTTGATTTCATTTCAAACTAAAGGTGATATGAAAATTGATTACATGGTGTGTGATGGAAGGGCCTACATAGTTGCTTTGGTTAGTGTCATCCTTCCAACCGGGAAAGGTGATGCATCGTTCATCCATTCATCTTGGTCTTGATCGATTCTATGATCGTGACATGTATATTATGGTTGACTCTATGATGGATAATAGGTACCTCAAGGTATTTGTCAAGGTTCTCTATGGATTCTATTCCCTATAGTATAATTATTCTTCTCTTCTCTATGTTGGAGGTGTTGGTAGAGAAGAAATAGTGAGATTTATCAGTTGACATCATTTGGCCTGAAATAGAAGAAAATTCTCTGAGAAAATTCCTCATGCAATGCTTGTGTGTAGGAAGCTTCAACAAGGAGTATGATATCATCATCAAAGAGTACATATGAGAGGTGAGAGTCACTTTTTTTCCAAGAACATTGGTTTCTAGTTCCTGTTAGATATAGATTGATTAATTTTTTGAATTAGTCATTCCATGCTTAGAAAAAATACATAAGGGCTTATCAAGTCACCTTGTCAAACTCCTTGATTATCTTGGATAATTGGGAAAGGAACCCTATTCCATAAGATGGAGGAGTACCAATTGATATTATGTGCATATGAGGTCAATAGTGATGCTTGGAAGTCCCACCTTAGTGAGAGTATCCCGAATAAATGGCCAACTCATCATATCAAAGGCCTTAGACAAGTCAAGCTTTATTGTCATATGTTCCTTCTTCCCCTTAAGAAATAGGATTGAGTGGATGGAATATATATTAGAAAAGTAATATGTTATTTGTAATCCTTCACCCTCGAATGTTTTCACCCTCAAATAAAAATAGAATGTGTTGCGTCCAATCATTTAGAAAGGACTTAATCCTTTCAACTAAGACCTTGTAGATAAGTTTGAACCAAGTATTATTCAGATAAGTTGGGCGAATGTCGTTGTAGGTTTACACATTGCCAAACTTAGGAATGAGCACCATGAAGAAGCTTGCCATATAAGAATTAGTTGTGGCCATGATAAAGGTTGAGCATATAGACGTCACCACATAATTTCTGACACTCCTCCAATTATCTTGGTGGAACTCATTGTGTACCCCATTCAGCACAAAGGGACTTAGAGGGGCTCATCTTGAAGAGGGTGGCCCAAATTTCCTCATCTGAGGAAATGGAGGAGTGCTTGAGGTGTTATTCATCAGTAAGTCATGGAAATAGTCTAGTATACAAACTGAGACTTTGACACGCTTGCGAGGATGGTGAAAGGAGATGTTGAAAGTGTTACTATGTATACAAGATTTTGTAGAGGGAAGTCTTTAGAGATCCATGTCCCTTTCGAGCCCTTCAACCTATATTTGTTTTTCCTTTAACTTCGGGCACAAACGTAAGAATGGAAAGACTTTGTATTTCCATCCCCTAATTGGAGCCAATCAATGTAGGCTTTCTACCTCCAATCAGCCTCCTTACGCAAAGAATGCATTGGAGTTGTTCCTTGAGATCAATGCAACACAATTCAATATTGGTAGAATGCATAGATGGGATAAATACATGCAACATCCTCTATCTATTGAGTTATATCAATCTTTTGTCAATGTTATAAATTCATGGACTATGAGTCCCACAACATGATTGCCAGTTTAAATTTGTGCAATGCCTCCTGTAAAGGCTCCCTACTATCCCAATGATCAGTCAGCTATTGGGCAAAGTATGTCTACAATGTCCATCTAGACCTAATGTTTAAGATATGATTATTCCAAAAGATAGATGTGAGCTTGGATAAGAGAAGTACATTATGATCAAAATAGAGGCAATAAAAGATTGAGAATATAGTGGATTGGTTGCACTCCAACCACTTCTCATTTTCTACCAGGAGATCTAAGTCTCTCAAAAAACCTACCTCTATGAAAGGTGAACCATCGTCCACCCACATTCATATTCGTGATCCCGGTATTAAGGAAAACTTCATTAAAGTCAACACTCAATTGATGATCAAAGTACATGGTTCCCTCCTTCTCAAATAGTAAATAACATAGTGTTGAAATTCCTATAATAGCCCTATCATCAGTAACACCATTGGCAATCTCAGTGAGGCATTTCGGAAGACAATTGTGAGCTGACTGATTTGGACTCCCATATACAAAGGTGACTTGAGATCTATGGTTGATGTGACGTGGATAAATTGCATGTGGTTTAAGAGGACCTCTACTAGAACAATAGTGTAGATCCCAGAGGATCCAAATACCCTTGAGAATCATGGAATGATGATGAAACCCCAACGGGGTACATTAAAAAAGTAATTTATCACAAAGGCCAAGTAAGATATAGAAACTTCAAGTGATAAAGATAAAGAAGACTTAAGTAAACTCCTGGACAGCTAAGTTTTTCATATCAAAACAAGGGAGTATAATGGTGTTACAACAAGATCATGATATTAATGAGGATCAAAACCCTAGAATGTTTAGGGTTCTATCAATTCAAGGGATGTCAGTAGTGATCTGACTTTGGGTGTAGACAATACTATGAAATAAGATCATGAGATTAGCAATATGAGAAGTACACTAAAAATGATAGTAACCCAAGGTTTATGGGTTGCATATGATAAAGATAGATAAAAATAAGGAAATGATCAAGAATGAAGGAAATCAATTCGAGTTAAAATGTAAGTAGTGTGATCTGAAATAAATTCTTGCAGTGATAGAAAGAAAGATGACTAATTTGTACTTAGTTCAAATGTTTCAATGTTTTAGACATTTATCCTATATCATCAAAAGGAGTAGAATAAGTAAAAAGAAGCAAGTAGCATTGAATAAGAAAGAACTAAGAGAAAGTAAGTGGATTTCAATAGTATATGAATTTGTTTTTAAAGGTCGAAGGCATTATCGAGGGATGTAAATTTGTTTTACATATGGATCCAGTTGTACATGTGTGACCAATATACTAAATGAAAAGGGTGTTATGGTTTTAGTCATTCATACCAGTAATGAGACGATCTGATCCATAAACCACGATATAAACTCAGCGGAAGCATTCGATTAGCAGCGGAATGCAAAAAATCACCGAAAATTAAAACTTTTTGAGACAAGATCTTGAAATCATAAAAATTCTTTTATAGAACCAAGATAAACAGATTACATCTTTGTTAAATCACTTCTTGAGTGATTATACACAACCAGATACAAAATCTTAAGAGTCAAAACCAAAATCTCAGACCAACTAACTCCAAGGACCTGAGAGTACAGAGACGACATAGGACTATCTATCTACATGACTCAGCAGTTAGTATCTCCACCTGAGATTCACTGTTGCCCCTGGTGTTGTTGCTGCTGATACTGCTCACCCTCAGATTGGTTTCTTCGTCCTCAACGTCCACCTAAAAGTTAGAAACCTACGGAGTGAGACAATTATTTAAATAATTGTCCCAGCGAGAGTGATAACTATTCGCCAGAAGCTTTATTATAGCAATCAAAGAACAACATAAGGAATAAAAGCTTTTAAGATAATCAACAGCAGATTTTACATTTGAGTAGTGCATCATCATTTAAGGAATATAACGAACATATGTATACTAGGCATTTTAACAACAATCATGTATCTCGTAGTTTAACCTAAGCAGATATACTACACGGTGGATTATGTTTTACAAACATCATTATGCCCTACGGAGATGAGGTATACCACTCATACTCCAATCGATCACTATTAAGTCGCATCGGTATCATACCTAGGTCATCAAAAGAGCCGGACTCTTATGACCTCATCTTCCTCAGTCAGAGTGAGGATCAACATGCAGGACATCTAATGTCTCTGCTACTATAGCTCACCAGGGTACTCTGGTACTTCGCTATTAGAGTCACAGTGGCATTCTGTACTCTCTTCGCCATCGAAAGATTTCTTGTTTATCTCTCATCGATGCGGTATAAAAGATTTTCCTCAGGAGATTAGTGTTACATCACCCCGGCATAAACATATAGTGAAGGGTTGATAGATTAAGATACATCTACATCAATTCCTATACTAGGATGTAAGGATATTCACATCCATATTCCCCCACATACTCAAAAGTATGTGATCCAGGAGTTCCCTTAGGAAAACCTGTTTCACCATCATTTAACATCTGACAATGATGGATCTATGATCAGGGCTCTACATGGTATGATTATACTTGATTAGTTAGGTACATTTCCGTATTCTTTTAACCACAAGCATGTTTCCAAGCATTTAAGTATTAAAACACTGCTATATAAGAAGAATACTAAATGTATCAAATTTAACTCATATCAGTTGCCAATTGGATATTAGTTCATCATAAGTCATCTAATCAGCATGACCTTGATGTTACACATGGCTCTTACAGCCTATCATCTCACGTGATGCCACTTAACTTAAGCAACATTGCATATCACTTATTCATAAAGCTAACAACATGCTTTCAATGAATATGATATTATAATCCTTACCTGGATATGATCATTCTCTTATAAGAACATGCATGGTTAATTCAATTAACAACAATAAACAATTCTTATCAAGAGTTGTACATTTCATCACATCACCCTCAATTAGGGTTTACTATTCACATTACTTGTTATTACCCTAGAATTAGGGTTTACTATTCACTTCATGGTGAATTGAGCTCATAGCATCATCATGTATGAGAAACATCATCATTGATGCCTTCCAATTAGGTTAAGATTCATCAAACATCATAATTAGGGTTTTCATGATTTCACATAGGTGGATTATACCCTAATCATGCACATTCATATACATTCACTACTACAAAAATGTCTTTTAGCGTCGGTTGTTTAACCCCCTTTGGCGTCGGTTTCCGAGCGACGCCTATGTGGGCACCGCTAAAGGTCGAACACTTCGGCGTCAATTTTTTAACCGACACCTATTTAACATACAGGCGTCAGTTGTTTATAGAAAACCGACGCCAAAAGGGTTCGCGCCACAGAAAACAGCATCATCTAGGACACATTCTGCGTCGGTTATCTACTAAAAGACCGACGCCTATATGGAATATAGCGTCGGTGTTTAATTGGTAACCGACGTAGAAAGTGTCCTAGATGACGTTGTTTTCTGTGGCGTGACACATTTGGCGTCGGTGATCAACTAAACAATTGACGCTATATGTATTATAGGCGTCGGTTTTACACTAACAGGCGACGCCATTTCCAGTACGGCCGTGTCCACATTAGGCGTCGGTTTTGTTCAAAAAAACCGACGTTGTAGGTCTTTGCTGACGGTTTTCTGTAAATAACCGACGCCTATATCTTTTTTTTTTCATATCAGTTTGCAGGCCTGCTGTGGCTGGTCAGCAGGATGAGAACCTACAGTTCAGTTTTCTAAACTGCAGGTTTACGACATCCATTGATATCAGCCTACAAACAGGCCACAAACTTGCAAAATTAACAAAATAAAATTTCACACAAGTAGATACATTCAGACATCAATTCAATTCTCACATTCACACATATAGAAACATTCAAATACATGTATTAACATTCAGAAATATTTATTTACAAAGTATCATTCAGTATCGCTATCAACATCCCAATTATATCTTACAATTGCCACTGCTTGTATGGCTTTTGCCCATTCTTCTCTTATTTCATTTAATGCTTCCATCGTATATGGAGCATGTATATTTTTTAAGCGTTTACCTATAGTGTGGTCAGTTTTAAACACCTGCAAAGAGAATGATGTATATATATAAGTAATAATATAAAAATAAGATTGATATATTTCATACTAACTAATGAGACTATATATAATACCTCATGTATGGTATCGATGTCCAATGCGGCATGTTTGATAATCATCTGCATAAATCACATCACATAGTATGTGCATGCCCAGCCATTGTCTTGTGTAGCGCACTATAAATTGAAACATACAAAATAATACAACTAAGCACAATTCATATCAATAATATATACATTGGAGTCGGGAACTTACTTGTACGTTCTGCCAATTTATTGGCTGGTTCTTTTTCCTTGGGACCGTTCCTCCAACCATTTTGAATGCATCTAAACCCCTACATGTTAATATAACACAGTAAATTGCATAAGTAAATAGTAATGTAATAACAAATGTTAACAGATACAAAAATGAAATATTTCTCACCAGAATAATGGCATTCTCATTATGTGTCCAATATTAGTGTTTAATGTACTTCCCGCGGGATCTAGATAATAAACAGTGAACGTCCCGGGGACAATAACTAGTAACTCCCAATGTCTACCGCTAGAGGTAAAAAGTTAACAATTAATAACTCAAAATGCACAATAAAAATGGAATTTTCTTAAGTCCAAATTATAAATAAAGTAAACTTACTTGACATTGAATGGAGCTATTATTATCATCTTCTTTTGCTGACCAAAAATTGTAAAAGCATCTATACAATATTGTTGAACACTATCAGGGCCTTTAGCTACCATACTAATCAATGATCGAATAAAAAATCCCACATGATCAAATGCAAATTGTTTGCATTGATCTTCGACTAAGTAGTTGCAAAACATGTATTACGTATGCATTAATATATAAGAAACCAGATCACCGGATCTTACACAAGGTATATGGATGTATAAACAAGATCTCACCTTATCCATGTCTCTATCATTGATGTATTCAGCCAATCATACATAAACAGCTCAATAATATCTTGTATAAATAAAGAGCTATCGTATGATTGACCTGCATAATCTGCATCTAAAGAAACAATTATAGGGCAATGTATATTATGTGCCCGTAGCCAACATGCCATTCCCCTACAAGCAGGACCTAACGGGTATGTTAGGTCAGTTGGAACCCAACTTGGTAATGCAGGAAGTGGAGGTGGAGGCCTAGGTGCTCCTGGTGTCTTATTTTTAACATGTATAATAATTTCAGATCAGTTGACCTCATATATACACATTAACAGTCTAAATCAATGTAAATTTATCTTACAATTTCAGTAGTGTAGACGACATCTGCTTTGGGCCACAATATGACCCCGCCTTCTGCCTCACCAAGTGTATCAATATCTGGGTGGGCATATGGCAACGCAACTTCCCTCCAATCTGGTAATACACATATCGAGCTCACACGAATGTAGCCTTGCGGCATTGGAGTCCCATGAAATGTTGCCCCAGGAAGGGACTGGTAAGCATGCGCCTCTACAACAACATAGTCTTGCATTCTTAAGCGGCATGGCTTCAATGCCTACAAATTTACGTAAAGAATGTTATACATATATACATATCATCTTGAAAACATATCATCTTGAAAAGACTAGCTACAATGTCATAAACAATACTTACAACAAACGTGTTAGGCGATGGGTCTCCAGGATTACTCGCAGTCTATGCATCAGGAGAAGAGTGGGTCGCCATAGGCTGATTGGAAGCCTGAGATGCCTGCCACCGCAGCAATTCTTCCTTGACCTTCTCAGCAACTACATCGTTGACCTTCTTAGCAACTATATCCTTGACTCTCTTATTCTCCTATACATGGATAAAAGAAACATTAGCTTCTTATTATTGAGTTTCCTTTTGCAGTAACATTCTAAAAAAAGAATAGGTTACCTCTTCTTGAGAAAGTCCCGCTCTGGGTTTGCGCTGGGATGGCCCAAAGAATGCTTTGATGCCCACACCACGTCTGCACCCCTAACACATCCAGGATGCTCTGGGTACCCATAGCAACTGTCAATTCATCCCTTGTGTCCTGAGGGATGAACGTGCCTTGTTTCCTCTGCTCGTGCAGCTCCCGCTAATCACCATCAACAGAAATTGGTAAGTTAACACCACAAATAATCGATATTCAAACGATTGCTCTAAGAGTTGTATTTTACCATTTTTGCAGCCGCCTTAGCAGTTACGGGCTTTTTTATTTCACCCTTCTTGTTTTGCCTCCCAGCTATCCAGATATCATGGCGAGGCATGGGTGTGGCAGACTACTGAGTAGGAGCAGACTCCTGAGTAGCCACAGACTCCGCCTGTAGTCTTTGGCGAACGCTTTCATAGCCTTTTGGACCCATAGTCTGGTCATGCACATTCAGTGCACACCTTGCTTTTTGTGCGTCACTGAGGGCCTAGTTAGTATGCAAATTAATGATTTGGTTAGTAGCACTAAATGTTAATCTTGAATAGGTGAATACAATGTATATTAATTAAATTGGGAGTGACACCTAATACCTTGAATTCTTCATATTTTCTTGAAGCAACAAAATTGTCCCAATCTTCTTTGTCCAAGAAGTTCCATTGTTCAAGGGCTGACTTCTTCTTCTTATCACCCTCTTTTATGTATTCTCTGTTTAGATTTGTCCTATAATTCCTAAGCATCTTTCCAGCATGTTGCATCACACTTTTACGATGCAACTTCTCATCCAATGCAAACAGATTCTGTAAAATAGAAATGTTATTAACTAGTATCCAAAATAGAATTGCAAATAATAGAATTTGTAATCTACAAAATAGAATTGCAAATAATAATAAGTCACGCATAAATCCTTCCATATCAAGTCTTTTTTCCCCTGAGGAACTTTATGCCAATTATCATACTTAACACCACAATGGCTCCGAGTGGTACACCCAAGATAGTTTAAAAAATTATTGCGGTTCACTCCAATTGCATTTCCTCCACTATCAAACTCCACAACCAATTTGGATCCACTGCCACTTAGTGCTATTAACTTCTTCAACAGAGTGATGCCCCTTTTCTTGTTAAGTGTTTGGTGTTGCGCATCAAGTTGCTCCAGTTCTTCAGTGGGTACATGTGCATCATCAACCTAAAATTTGGCAAAAATAAACACACTGAATTAGCCCAATATAGAAATATAGGATATATGACATAACTAGAAGATAATGAATTTTATAGAAATACATGATATGTTTTTAGAACTTACATTGGTATCCTCACCATGCTCGTCATGGACAGCATGCTCATCATGGACTTCATGCTCATCATGGACATCATGCTCATCATGGTCAGCCATATGAAAATGTCATTAAAAAGGCAAACATTTAGCATTTGTATTAACTAGAAAAAGGCAAACATTTAGCATTTGTATTAACTAGAAAAAGGCAAACATTTAGCATTTGTATAAACATACATGTCTCTAAAATTGTGATCTTTTATCAATTAACAATCCTTCATTGTGATCTTCGCGCACATATAAGTCATCATTAGCTTTAATATTTTGTGGAGTTGGCAACCCAACTGAGAATGGACTGGAGTCATCATACTTATCATAGTACTCTTCTTCATCTATAGGATCTTCAATGAACTGTCTTTTACCATGAAGAACAACCGACCATTTATCATTTGCAGGATCATCGATATAGAATATTTGTTTCGCTTGTGATGCCAATATGAATGGTTCACCCTTCTCGCCAATCTTTTCAAAGTTCACCAAAGTGAAACCCAATTCATCCACTATAACTCCTTTGGTGTTATCAACCCAATTACATTTAAAGAGCGGAATTTTGAAATCTATGTAGTCAAACTCCCAAATGTCTTCAATGACACCGTAATATGACATTTTAGCTTCACGTGGACTCTTATCCTTTGCACTTGCAAAGTACATAGTCGACGCTTGAAGAGTGACCCCACTATTTTGGACGACACTCTTATCATCTTGGCGCTTTGTTTAATATGTCAATCCATTAATGTCAAACCCTTCATAAGACATAACATTCGGTTTTGGTTTAAAGGTGAGGCATTTGATAGTTTCTGTAATATCATTTGGTGTTTGAGATAGTTGATGTAAGACTTTATCTTCAAACCACTTAGTAAAAGTCTTATTATGCTCTCTAGCAAGCCACATTGAACTTGCTTGAGGATGTTGTCTCTTTATGAAATTGGTATGTTCCTCGATATAAACACTCACTTCGTCCATATTGTGTAAAATATACAAGTGAGCTTGTTCCAACTGCTCACGACTGATTACTTTCACCCATGATCCCAAAATTCCTTTTCCCTCCTCAATATTCTTGTCATTATCAGGAGTGTCATTACCACTGAGAAATTCATTGCAAAAATCCATAACCTCTCTCGCCACATAACCTTCAATAATACTCCCTTCAGGCTGATAACGGTTTCGAACATCACCTTTAAAAACGCTCATGTATCGTTCAAAGGGATACATCCAATGCAAGAAAACTGGTCCCAACATTTTCACTTCCCTAGTCAAGTGGACAACAAGATGTACCATGATATCAAAGAACGAAGGAGGGAAATACATCTCAAGCTGACATAGGGTAACAACCACTTCTCTTTGCAAATTATCGAGAGTATCAGGGTCAATAACTTTGCTGCATAGACTGTTGAAAAAGAAACAAAGTTTGGTAATTGCAAACCTTACTTGCTTCGGAAATATAGATCGAATTGCCACGGGCAAAATTTGTTGCATTAGAGTGTGACAATCATGAGATTTAAGACCTATCAACTTCAGATCTTTCATTGATACCAATCTACGGATGTTGGATGAGTAACCATGTGGCACCTTAACATATAGGACACGCTTTAGCTCCTTTGACACTATATCCAGACAAATTCCCATATGCTGGAAAGTCATTAATAGTGCAAAACAACATAGCGTGCAAACAAAATGTCTCTCTTGCTGAAGCATCATAGGTCATCACACCTTCAGCCCAAAGTTTCTTTAAGTCATCAATCAAAGGTTCAAGATAAACATCGATATCATTTCCGGGTTGTTTAGGGCCCGATATCAACAACGACAACATAACGTACTTATTTTTCATACACATCCAGAGAGGAAGATTGTATATAACAAGCATGACTGGCCAAGTGCTATGTTTTCTGCTCAATGTCCCGTACGGATTCATCCCATCTGTACAAAGCCCAAGTCTTAGATTTCTATCTTCTTCACCAAATTTGGGGTACAATAGATCAATCTTCTTCCACTGTGGGGAATCAGACGCATGTCGTAGGATCCCATCATTATTTTTCTTAACATCTGCATGCCACCTCAAATTTTTTCGCATCTTTCGGATTTGCAAACAAGTGTTGAAACTGTGATATTATAGGTAGATACCACAACACCTTGGCAGGAGAACCAGTTTTGGACTCCCCCGAAGTCGTCAATTTATACCGTGACACACCACATTTTGGACAATCTTTCAAATCTACATAGTCCTTTTAAAATAATACACAATCATTCGGGCATGCGTGTATCTTCTTGGCCTCCATTCCCATTGGGCACAACATTTTCGTTACCTGGTATGTTGAGATTGGCAGCTCATTTCCTTCAGGAAGCATTTCTTTCAACAAAGTCAACAATGAAGTGAAGCTTTTGTCGCTCCATCTATTGTTAGCTTTCAACTTATACAATCTCAACACAGCGCTAAGCTTCGTAAACTTAGCATAGCATGTGTATAACGGTATCTCAGCATCATGCACAATGTTTCTAAAGATAGGAGGTGGATCGGTGTGCTCTACCCTACAACTATCCAGCATCACATCAACGATGTCTGCTGGAACTGGTTCGTTCACATTTACGTCATCGGAGGCAATTTCTTCTTCCACCCAAGCACTGCTATCGACATATACTGGTTTCGATTTTGAAATCTCTCCATGCCAATGCCATTCTTTATAGCCTTGTACAATCCCGTTGCACATGACATGACTTTTGATTTCCTCACCAGTGTTGACTTTCAAGTTGTTACCGCAATGCCTACATGGACAGTAGAACCTATCTGTAGGTTTTTTCCTATGTTCCTCGGCAAATCTAATAAACTGATCAAGACCAGATATAAACTCGTGGGTGCAACGATTACGAATGGACATCCATGATCTATCCATTCTATGATCAAAGAGAAAACAAGTATATATTAGGAAACAAGTATATATTAGGAAAAGATTAGGGTATACACTTACATCCTAAGTGTATAATGTGATGTCATTCTTATATATAATAAATGTGTACCACCTATCCCATCCTTGAACACCTAATCTCACTAGTAAGTGTATAATGTGTATTGGGTTTTCAAGAAAATTTCGGCAGCATTTCCCCGATGTTCTCTAAGTACATATGTACTTAGAGAACAAACGGGGAAATGCTACCGAAATTTTCTCGAAAACCCAATACACATTATACACTTACATCCTAAGTGAGATTAGGTGTTCAAGAACAGTCCCAAACCGGGGACTATCCAAGATTTACTCCTAATGAGTCAATCTTGGACGGGTTTCTAGGCCAACAAACACATTTGATGTCATTCTTATATATAATAAATGTGTACCACCTATCCCATCCTTGAACACCTAATCTCACTAGTAAGTGTATAATGTGTATTGGGTTTTCAAGAAAATTTCGGCATCATTTCCCCACTGTTCTCTAAGTACATATGTACTTAGAGAACAAACGGGGAAATGCTACCAAAATTTTCTCAAAAACCCAATACACATTACACACTTACATCCTAAGTGAGATTAGGTGTTCAAGAACAGTCCCAAACCGGGGACTATCCAAGATTTACTCCTAATGAGTAAATCTTAGACGGGTTTCTAGGCCAACAAATACATGTATGTTGTCATTCTTTACAAATAATTTTAAATTTCAATAAAATACATAGTTACATATATGCATGTTCATACAATCATTATAATATAATTAGATTTGGGACAAAAACATATTAGAATTTATACATAATTCCAACTCTAATCAAATACATATAATGCATTTTTATCACAAGAATATAATCGATGAAAAAAAGTAGAGAAGGACCAACCTTGTCAAAGGGAAGAAGGCAGAGGCTACGGTGGCTCTGGCTGGAGGAGTAGCTAGCAGCGACGTCGGTGGAGGAGCAGCTAGCAGCGAGGCTGGAGAAGATGGTTGCGGCGGCGCGACAGAGGTGGAGGAGCACCTAATCTCAGGCATGGCGGCACTAGAGCACCTAGTCGCAGGCGCTGGAGCAGCAGTGGCGGCGGAGGAGGGGGCGCGGCAGAGAAGGGGGCGCGGAGTAGGGGAAGAAGGCAGCAGCAGTGGCGGCAGAGAAGGGGGCGCGGCGGCGGCGCGGCGGCGCTATCGTGGAGGAAGAAGGAGCTTTCGTGGAGGAGAAATCGGCGGCGTGGTCGGGCGACAGCAGAGAAGAAAAGGGAAATCGGCTCGCGATGAAATAGAAGAAAGGGGAAGAGTCAGGCGATCGTGGGATATTAAGTTCCCAAATAGCGTCGGTTGTTTGAAACAACCGACACCTAAACATCTTTAGCGTCGGTTGTTTGAAACAACCGACGTCCAATTGGAAAATATTTACACGAAATTGTTTGCCGGGAACCACTTTCAGCGTCGGTTATCAAAGGATAACCGACGCTGAAAGTGACACTTTTCGTGCAAATTTTCATCACACATAGGCGTCGGTTTCTATCTACATAACCGACGCTGAAAGTGACACTTTTTTTTGCGTGAAAATTGGATTTTGTGGGCGACTTTAGGAGTCGGTTTGTTATTAACAACCGACGCTGTATTCAAAGAGGTACCCGTGTCTGGCTGGTCTTCGAATATAGATGTCGGTTTGCCTAAATAACCGACGTCTAATATTGTAGGCGTCGGTTTTCCTAAAGAACCGACGCCCAAAAAAGCGACACTGAATGTTGTTTCTGTAGTAGTGATTGAAGGTACTTTACTTGAATTTTAACCATACTTGTGACCTTCTCTCTCCTCTTACTAATAAATGGTGATTACATCACTCTAGATTAGGTTAGGTCAAGTCATCATTGATTAGCATAAGCTAAATCACCACTATCATGTTATTAGGGTTTTGATTAAACAAGGTGTCATCCACTTGAACCCTTCAAGGGCACATTGGTAAAGTACACCATTGATCACAATCATGGTTCAATCTATTAATCACCAATCCTCTTAATGTCTTTAGGTATCATTAGGGTTTGGATTAGTCCACCATTGAACCAATTTAAACCTTCAAAGTACTAAGCAATCACAACCTTAAAGTCTCCAATCGGTTACATACCTTCAACCTCCAAACGGTCTTGAGACCGTTTGGATGAGTTGACCGTTTGAATAGGTTGACTTCCAAACCATTTGAGATTGGTCACCCTCAAGACCGTTTCAACTTGTTGACCGTTTGAGAGTGTTGACTTTGAAACCGTTTGGATGAAACGACCTTGAGATCGATTGGACCAAACGACCTTGAGATCGATTGGACCAAACGACCTTGAGATCGTTTGAGCCCAAACGGTTTTGAGACCGTTTGGCCCCAAATGTTCTTGAGACCATTTGGCCTCAAACGGTCTTTAGACCGTTTGGTCCAAATGGTCTCAAAACCGCATGGACCTCAAAGGTGTATCAAAGGTTATAATCGATTAGGGTTTTCTATGTTGAAGCCTTCAATTGGCCATAACCTTGTTAACCACTCATCAATTGAGCCAATTAGGGTTAACCTTAATCAATTGGACACCAAATTGACCCTCAATTGAAAGCCAATTAGGGTTGAATCCAACTCAATTAGGGTTTGCAATCGGTTAACCTTCAACATTGATCACCATGAGTCTATTTGATGTTGAACCTATCATTTGACCTTCAACTGGGCCCAAACTTGGCCCAAATAGTCTTGAGATCATTTGGACACTCTCAAAACGGTCTTGAGACCGTTTTCCCAAAGTTTGATCAAAATCTAAGTCAAGTTGATGAGGGTTGAACCCTAATTAGGTCTAAAATCAGCACTTTTAATCAATTCATCAACTTATTGTGATTGGACCCTCAATTCATCAAATTACCTTAACCCTAGACCTCCAAACGGTCTTGGGTAGTCACCAAACGGTCTTGAGACCGTTTGAGTGAATCCCCAAACGGTCTTGAGACCGTTTGGGCCCTTCAACCCAAAGTTCACCAAAATCTATCCTTGAAAACATCAATTGAACACGATTAGGGTTTAGAAGGTTGAAGTGCCTTCAACTTGTGGTTGGTTTGCAATTAGATCATGATTCTTTATATTTGATTAATTCAACATGTGTAAAACAGACCTCTAAATGGTCTTCACTTGGTCAACCCTACCAAACGGTCTTGGAGACCGTTTGAATCTAAACGGTCTTGCAAGACCGCATGAGATCAAACGGTCTTGAGACTGTTTGATTTCAAACGGTTTGCAAACCGTTTAGACCAAAAGGTCCAAGGTCATTTGGTAAAGTTACCTAGGAATTCACACCCATCATCTTCAACCTTGGGATAGGTCGGTTACTTCGTGGATTTACTTGCAAGAAAGCAAGGAAAAATGGGGAAGAAGAAGAACTTAACTACTACTTGCAAAAACATAGATATGCATAATCAAAGCAAGAGGTTTAGAGTTATAAAACCCACCTTAAACATTGTTCCTAGAGCTCCAAGCTTCCAAGCTTCAAGCCTTTAATGGAATCTTGAGCTCCACAGGTCAGCCAAAGATGATTCTCCAAGAAAAGGTTGGGGAAAGTCGGCTAGAACAAGAAACCTAAGTGATATAACCATAAAACCAACCTTATACAAGGAATTCCTCCATGAATCTGAGCTAGAAGATGGTCTCTTCTCACCTTAGAACAAGTTGGTCATCTCCCTGAGCTCCAGAGCTCTGCCTTAGTCGGTTGAGAAAGATGATAAGTGAAAGAGTGAAGGGAATACATTTACTTGGTTTGCAAAGAAAGAAGCTTATATAGCTTGGGTTAGTTTTCAACATAAGGACCTCTAGTTTATGGGTTTCTCATCTAGGTCCCTCCTTAACTTCTAAGGCACGTTCAATCTATCATAACTTAAGCAAAGCCCATCAAACTCAAGATCTAAGGGTAAAGAAATCCAACATGCAAACTAAGGTGCATATATAAAGGGTCTCCTTACTCATACTAGGTGATTCTACTACAAAGGTCATTCTTCTTATCTGATTATGTAATTGAAACGCCCCTTTCTTCATTTCTACTCTAAATGATGTCAAAAGTCATAAAAGATACTCTAAAAGGTGTATTTTACAAGTTGCACCCACATTTTGGGTAAATTGCACTTTACATCAAAATTAGGGTTTCAAGCACAAGGATTGCTCCACAAGCTGCATCTAGGTGCCCAAGCTTGGAGAATCCATCCTACTTCATCATATTCACTCATATGATGTCTCATCATCAGAGGAACATTTTAACATGTGTATTTTTGCAAGTTAACCCCTCTAATTGGGTAATTTGCACATAGGTCCATGTATTACAAAACAATACTACAACATTGTTTAAAAAGGACAAAATTGAAAATGTATGTTCCTCAGGAATTTAATTACATGCCAAAATATAATCACAAGTATTTAATTCCAAGATTAAGCAAAACACATAGGGTTAACTTATAACCTAGGTCAGGGATGTTACAAATCATCCACCCCTTACAAGGATTTCGTCCCCGAAATCGATAAAACATATTAGGAGAAAAGATCAGGGTATTTCCTTCTCATCTCTTCCTCTAGTTCCCAAGTGGCTTCTTCAACACCACGGTGATTCCAGAGGACTTTCACAAGACTTATGTCTTTCTTCTTTAGCTTTTTAATTCTGTTATCAATGATTGACTCTGGTCCTTCCTCATAAGTTATATCATCATTCAATTCTACCTCCATAGGTTGTAGAACTGACTCGGTATCGGGGTGACATTTCCTCAGCATAGAAATGTGGAACACAGGGTGTAACTTCTGTAACTCTGGTGGTAACTCTAGTTTATAGGCTACCTTTCCAACTCGTTCAATGATTGGATAAGGCCCCATAAATCTAGGAGCTAACTTCCCTTTCCTTCCAAAATGAAGAACTCGTTTCCAAGGTGAGACCTTGAGGTACACTCTATCTCCAACCTGGAACTCTAAGGGTCTATGACGTTTGTCAGCATAAGACTTCTGCCTATCCTGTGCAATCTTAATCTGTTGTTGTATCATTTTAATCTTCTCTGTGGTCTGCTGCACAAGATCAGGACCTAACAACTGATGTTCACCAGTCCCATACCAACATAAGGGTGATCTACAACGTCTACCATACAAAGCTTCATAAAGTGCCATATCAATACTATGTTGATAGCTATTGTTATAGGAAAACTCTATCAAGCTTAGGTGTAGATCCCAACTCCTGGTAAGCTGGAGAACACATGCTCTCAACAAGTCTTCCAAGGTCTGTATAGTCCTTTCCGACTGTCCATCAGTCTGTGGATGAAAGGATGTACTAAACCTTAACTTGGTGCCTAAAGCTCTGTGTAACTGCTCCCAAAAATGACTTGTCAACTGGGGACCTCTGTCAGAAACTATTGTGACAGGAACTCCGTGCAATCGTACTATCTCTTGAACATACAACTGTGATAACCTTTCAGCAGAATAGGTTGTTTTGACAGGTATGAAATGTGCTATCTTTGTCAACCTATCAACAATTACCCAAATGGAATTATGTCCTTTGTTTGTCCTGGGTAGGCCAACAACAAAGTCCATGGTCACATGGTCCCACTTCCACTGTGGTATGGGTAAAGGTTGCATTGTTCCTGCAGGCTTCTGGTGTTCATCTTTAACTTGTTGACACACAGGACACCTCAGAACAAACTCAGCAACATCCTTCTTCATCCCAGGCCACCAATACGTATCTTTCAAGTTTCGATACATCTTGGTGCTCCCTGGATGCATGGCGTACATCGAAGAATGAGCTTCTTCCAGGACTAACTTCCTCAAGTTATCCACATCTGGTACAATCATCCTTCCATGATAACATGCTACTTGATCATCCGAGTCATGGAAACCATCTCGTTTCTCATCACCATACTCCGATCTGATATGTTGAACTACAACATCAACCTGCTGTGCCTCCTTGATCTGCTCTCTTAGGGTAGGTTTTATATACATCTCAGCTAACAATCCAGCTAACAATGACACCTTCAACTGCACATTATCTTGTCTTAAAGAGATAAGCATATCTCTCCTAGAGCATACTAAGGAGTTTATTTGTGCCCTATCCATGGTTGATGTTGCTGATTTCCTACTTAGAGCATCTGCAACTACATTGGCCTTCCCTGGATGGTAATCAATTGTACAATCATAGTCCTTGATTAACTCCATCCAGCGACGTTGCCTCATGTTAAGTTCATGCTAGGAGAAGATATACTTAAGGTTCTTATGATCAGTGAAAATCTGGAATGTTTCTCCATAGAGATAATGTCTCCAGATCTTCAAGGCATGAACCAAAACAGCTAACTCCAGATCATGTGTCGGATAATTCTCCTCGTGTTTCTTAAGCTGTCGGGAAGCAAAAGAAATCACTTGCTTATCCTGCATCAACACACAACCGAGTCCATTCTTGGAGGCATCACAGAAAACTATGTATCCTTTGCCTTGCTCAGGTAGCACAAGTACAGGTGCACTTGTCAACCTCTCCTTCAGCAACTGAAAAGATTGCTGACACTTGTCACTCCAAGCAAAAGGAACATCCTTCCGGGTCAACTTCGTCAAGGGTAAGGCTATGAAACTGAAGTTTTTAATGAACCTTCGGTAATAGCTAGCCAACCCTAAGAAACTACGAATCTCTGTCGGTGTCTTCGGTTGTTCCCACTGTAGAACAGATTCTACCTTTTTAGGGTCAACACGAATACCCAAGGCAGATACCACATGTCCAAGGAAGGATACTTCCGGCAACCAAAACTCACACTTGCTGAACTTGGCGTATAGCTTATGTTCTCTTAGCAAAGTTAGAGCTTGACGAAGATGCTGTTCATGTTGCTGAGCATCTCTACTATAGACCAGAATGTCATCTATAAAGACAACAACGCACTGATCGAGGAAAGGTCGGAAGATTCTATTCATGAGTTCCATAAATGCAGCCGGTGCATTAGTTAGTCCAAACGACATAACTGTGAACTCATAGTGACCATACCTTGTCCTGAAGGCAGACTTGGATATGTCACTATCCTTAATACGGAGTTGATGATATCCCAACCTCAAATCTATCTTTGAAAAGACGGTTGCACCACACAACTGGTCAAAAAGATCATCAATCCTCGACAGAGGGTACTTATTCTTTATTGTTACTTTATTGAGTTGTCTGTAATCAATGCAAAACCGCATTGACCCGTCTTTATTTTTAAAAAACAAAACCGGAGCACCCCAAGGTGAAGTGCTCGGTCGGATAAAACCCTTCTCAAGTAACTCCTGAAGTTGTTTCTTGAGTTCTGCCATTTCAACAGGTGCCATCCTATACGGTGTCTGGGCTATGGGTTGTGTATCTGGGACCAAATTGATTTCAAAATCAATTTCTCGAGGCGGTGGTATACCTGGAAGTTCTTCAGGAAACACGTCTTCGAATTCCCTGACTACAGGAACTTCAACAGGGTTGGGACTCTCCATGGTAGTATCTACCACATGGGCTAAGAATGCATAACATCCTTGCCTCATCAGCTTATCAACAACCATAGCTGACACAAGACAGGTGGGTAGAATCTTTCTCTCTCCTTGAAAGATCCATGTGTTGCTTTCATCAGCAAACACAGCCTGCTTGGATTCACAATCCAAGACAACCCTATACCTTTCCAAGGTATCCATTCCAAGGATTATATCAAATTCTTGCATCTCAAGTGGTATTAGATCCACTTGAATGCGATGATCAGAAAAGAAAAGAATGCAGGGAGAACATACCTCTTGTAACACAGCAGACCCACTCAATAGAGTCTCAAGAAATAGACTATCTGCCCTATGACTAATTGTCATATTGCAGTTACGAATCACTCTTCGAGTGATAAAAGAGTGCGTAGCACCCGGGTCAATCAAAACAGATACAACACAGGATTTAGACATATCAGAATATAACAACTCCATCTGACCTACCACAACCCGTGGGTTCATCACTGCATCAGGTGGGTTCATTGCATAGAACCTTATTGTCGCCTGAGGTTGAGTCGATGCTGACGATCCAGCTTGGGACGCTTGTCCATGTCCTCTAGCTGCTCCTTGAAACTGTCTTCTCTGTGACCCCTGTTGACTCTATCCTTGAGGCTGTGTCACACTGACAGGCCTAGACCTACAATCCTTCATCAGATGTCCCACCTTCCCACAGTTGTAGCAGCTTCTTTCCAGTTGTTGTGGTCTTGGTGGTCCTGTGACCGACATTGATGCTGAACTACGAGTCTCTTGTAGTGGTAGGCTTCGTCCTCTACCTCTACTTGGTTTCCACTATGTCTGAGCACTAGATCTGGGTGGTGGAGGTGTAGGTGCAGAGAATCTAGGCTTCTTAAAGTCTCTAGATGAAGAACACTGGAACTACGGATATCTCTTATGGGTTTGCCTCTTCTCGGCTACGGACCTCTCTATCCTTCGAACTGACTCAACGAAGGTAGCGAACCTCTCCCGGTTCTCTAGGGCAGACACGGGAGTAGTCAAGTCGGCATTCAAACCCTTCTCGAACCTTCTGATCCTTTCTTCTTCTGTGGCAGCCATGTACGGACAGAACCGCAGCAACTCCATGAACTTAGCTTCGTACTCACTAATGTTCATCATACCTTGCCTCAATCTCTCGAACTGAGAGATCTTCTCATCCATGAAGGTCTTTGGAAAATATATGTTGACAAATCCCTATCGAAAGTCTTCCCACGAGATCTCTATTCCAGGCCTCTTCTGCTCTTCCATGGTCCACCAGTGACCAACGCTTCCTTTGAGAAGATAGACAGCATGTCTAACCTTCTCAGCTTCAGGGATGTTCAAGATTTTGAAGGCTTTCTCCAACTCGGTTAACCACAGATCGGCATCTGCGGGGTCAGCTGTCCCAAAGTATTCGGTGGCTCCGACATGACGAAGTTGCTCGAACGTCTTACCCATACCTTGTCCTTCAGGATGGACAGCTGCCCTAGGTGCAGGCATGGGCATCCTATCGGTTATATGTGTCATGGCAGTCATAAACTGCCCGAACATAGTTTGAACAGTTGGGTTACCCATGTCAGCTGGGTCAAACTGAGGTGGCTCCCTAGGTGGCTCAGGTACGGACTGTTCAATTTCTGGGTTCCTTGCACCTTCTCGAGGTGCAGCGACACTACTTTCTACCGCGTACTCCTCATGTGGCTCAGACATCCTTATATATCTTCTTCTCCTGAGGAGAAGAAGATTCTATTAGATAGGAAAGAAACACTAAGGATAGACTCGACATCCTAAGTCCTATGTCTCTATAGACTCAGCGAACCTAGAGCTCTGATACCACTAAATTCAGACGATCTGATCCATAAACCACGATATAAACTCAGCGGAAGCATTCGATTAGCAGCGGAATACAAAAAATCACCGGAAATTAAAACTTTTTGAGACAAGATCTTGAAATCATAAAACTTCTTTTATAGAACCAAGATAAACATATTACATCTTTGTTAAATCACTTCTTGAGTGATTATACACAACCAGATACAAAATCTCAAGTGTCAAAACCAAAATCTCAGACCAACTAACTCCAAGGGCCTGAGAGTACAGAGACGACATAGGACTATCTATCTACATGACTCAGCAATCAGTATCTCCACCTGAGATTCACTGCTGCCCCTGGTGTTGCTGCTGCTGATACTGCTCACCCTCATATTGGTTTCTTCGCCCTTGACGTCCACCTAAAAGTTAGAAACCTACGGAGTGAGACAATTATTTAAATAATTGTCCCAGCGAGAGTGATAACTCTTCGCCAGAAGCTTTATTATAGCAATAAAAGAATAACATAAGCAATAAAAGCTTTTAAGATAATCAATAGTAGATTTGACATTTGAGTAGTGCATCAACATTTAAGGAATATAACGAACATATGTATACTAGGCATTTTAACAACAATCATGTATCTCATAGTTTAACCTAAGCAAATATACTACGCGGTGGATTATGTTTTACAAACATCATTATGCCATGCGAAGATGAGGTATACCACTCATACTCCAACCGATCACTATTAAGTTTCATCGGTATCATACCTAGGTCATCAAAAGAGATGGATTCTTATGACCTCATCTTCCTCAGTCAGAGCGAGGATCAACAAGCAGGACATCTAGTGTCTCTGCTACTATAGCTCACCAGGGTACTCTGGTACTTCGCTATTAGAGTCACAGTGGCATTCTGTACTCTCTTCGCCATCGAAAGATTTCTTGTTTATCTCTCATCGATGTGGTATAAAAGATTTTCCTCGGGAGATTAGTGTTACATCACCCCGGCATAAACATATAGTGAAGGGTTGATAGATTAAGATACATCTACATCAATTCCTACACTAGGATGTAAGGATATTCACATCCATATTCCCCCACATACTCAAAAGTATGTGATCCAGGAGTTCCCTTAGAAAAAACATGTTTCACCATCATTTAACATTTGACAATGATGGATCTATGATCAGGGCTCTACATGGTATGATTATACTTGATTAGTTAGGTACATTTCAGTATTCTTTTAACCACAAGCATGTTTCCAAGCATTTAAGTATTAAAACACTACTATACAAGAAGAATACTAAATGTATCAAATTTAACTCATATAAGTTGCCAATTGGATATTAGTTCATCATAAGTCATCTAATCAGCATGACCTTGATGTTACTCATGGCTCTTACAGCCTATCATCTCATGTGATGCCACTTAACTTAAGCAATATTGCATATCACTTATTCATAAAGCTAACAACATGCTTTCAATGAATATGATATTATAATCCTTACCTGGATATGATCATTCTCTTATAAGAACCTGCATGGTTAATTCAATTAACAACAATAAACAATTCTTATCAAGAGTTGTACATTTCATCACATCACCCTCAATTAGGGTTTACTATTCACATTACATGTTATTACCCTAGAATTAGGGTTTACTATTCACTTCATGGTGAATTGAGCTCATAGCATCATGTATGAGAAACATCATCATTGATGCCTTCCAATTAGGTTAAGATTCATCAAACATCATAATTAGTGTTTTCAAGATTTCACATAGGTGGATTATACCCTAATCATGCACATTCATATACATTGAAGGTACTTTACTTGAATTTTAACCATACTTGGGACCTTCTCTCTCCTATTACTAATAAATGGTGATTACATCACTCTAGATTAGGTTAGGTCAAGTCATCATTGATTAGCATAAGCTAAATCACCACTATCATGTTATTCGGGTTTTGATTAAACAAGGTGTCATCCACTTGAACCCTTCAAGGGAACATTGGTAAAGTACACCATTGATCACAATCATGGTTCAATCTATTAATCACCTATCCTCTTAATGTCTTTAGGTATCATTAGGGTTTGGATTAGACCACCATTGAACCAATTTAAACCTTCAAAGTACTAAGAAATCACAACCTTAAAGTCTCCAATCAGTTACATACCTTCAACCTCCAAATGGTCTAGAGACCGTTTGGATGAGTTAACCGTTTGAATAGGTTGACTTCCAAACCGTTTGAGCTTGGTCACCCTCAAGACCGTTTCAACTTGTTGACCGTTTGAGAGTGTTGACTTTGAAACCGTTTGGATGAAATGACCTTGAGATCGATTGGACCAAACGACCTTGATATCGATTGGACCAAACGACCTTGAGATCGTTTGAGCCCAAACGGTCTTGAGACCGTTTGGTCCAAATGGGCTCAAAACCGCATGGACCTCAAAGGTGTATCAAAGGTTATAATCGATTAGGGTTTTCTATGTTGAAGCCTTCAATTGGCCATAACCTTGTTAACCACTCATCAATTGAGCCAATTAGGGTTAACCTTAATCAATTGGACACCAAAGTGACCCTCAATTGAAAGCCAGTTAGGGTTGAATCCAACTCAATTAGGGTTTGCAATCGGTTAACCCTCAACATTGATCACCATGAGTCTATTTGATGTTGAACCTATCATTTGACCTTCAATTGGGCCCAAACTTGGCCCAAACGGTCTTGAGATCATTTGGACACTCTCCAAACGGTCTTGAGACCGTTTTCCCAAAGTTTGATCAAAATATAAGTCAAGTTGATGAGGGTTGAACCCTAATTAGGTCTAAAATCAGCACTTTTAATCAATTCATCAACTTATTGTGATTGGACCCTCAATTCATCAAATTACCTTAACCCTAGACCTCCAAACGGTCTTGGGTAGTCACCAAACGGTCTTGAGACCGTTTGAGTGAACCCCCAAATGGTCTTGAGACCGTTTGGGCCCTTCAACCCAAAGTTCACCAAAATCTATCCTTGAAAACATCAATTGAACCCGATTAGGGTTTAGAAGGTTGAAGTGCCTTCAACTTGTGGTTGGTTTGCAATTAGATCATGATTCTTTATATTTGATTAATTCAACATGTGTACAGCAGACCTCTAAATGGTCTTCACTTGGTCAACCCTACCAAACGGTCTTGGAGACTGTTTGAATCTAAACGGTCTTGCAAGACCGCATGAGATCAAACGGTCTTGAGACCGTTTGATTTCAAACGGTTTGCAAACCGTTTAGACCAAATGGTCCAAGGTCGTTTGGTAAAGTTGCCTAGGAATTCACGCCCATCATCTTCAACCTTGGGACAGGTCGGTTACTTTGTGGATTTACTTGCAAGAAAGCAAGGAAAGATGGGGAAGAAGAAGAACTTAACTACTACTTGCAAAAACATAGATATGCATAATCAAAGCAAGAGGTTTAGAGTTATAAAACCCACCTTAAACGTTGTTCCTAGAGCTCTAAGCTTCCAAGATTCAAGCCTTTAATGGCATCTTGAGCTCCACAGGTCGGCCAAAGATGATTCTCCAAGAAAAGGTTGGGGAAAGTCAGCTAGAACAAGAAACCTAAGTGATATAACCATAAAACCAACCTTGTACAAGGAATTCCTCCATGAATCTGAGCTAGAAGATGGTCTCTTCTCACCTTAGAACAAGTTGGTCATCTCCCTGAGCTCCACAGCTCTGCCTTAGTCGGTTGAGCAAGATGATAAGTGAAAGAGTGAAGGGAATATGTTTACTTGGTTTGCAAAGAAAGAAGTTTATATAGCTTGGGTTAGTTTTCAACATAAGGACCTCTAGTTTATGGGTTTCTCATCTAGGTCCCTCCTTAACTTCTAAGGCACGTTCGATCTATCATAAATTAAGCAAATCCCATCAAACTCAAGATCTAAGGGTAAAGAAATCCAACATGCAAACTAAGGTGCATATATAAAGGGTCTCCTTACTCATACTAGGTGATTCTACTACAAAGGTCATTCTTCTTATCTGATTATTTAATTGAAACGCCCCTTTCATCATTTCTACTCTAAATGATTTCAAAAGTCATAAAAGATACTCTAAAAGGTGTATTTTACAAGTTGCACCCCACATTTTGGGTAAATTGCACTTTACACCAAAATTAGGGTTTTAAGCACAAGGATTGCTCCACAAGCTGCATCTAGGTGCCCAAGCTTGGAGAATCCATCATACTTCATCATATTCACTCATATGATGTCTCATCATCAGAGGAACATTTTAACATGTGTATTTTTGCAAGTTAACCCCTCTAATTGGGTAATTTGCACATAGGTCCCTATATTACAAAACAATACTACAACATTATTTAAAAAGGACAAAATTGAAAATGTATGTTCCTCAGGAACTTAATTACATGCCAAAAGATAATCACAAGTATTTAATTACATGATTATGCAAAACACCTAGGGTTAACTTATAACCTAGGTCAGGGATGTTACAAGTAATCCATATCATTTCTAAACAATTGTTGTTAAATCTAGTATTGTAGCTTATGAGTACTTTTTTGTTTGATTGGTGCAATAGGGAAACTCAAAACAACAAGGTAAACTCTCTTTAGTAATGCTGATGTGATGCATAATAATAGTATAGATTGAGTTTTATAAATTGAAATGGTTGGATCATATTTCCACTACCAAGGAACACCTCATAGAGTATGACAGGATTGAAAATGGTTTTTTGTCATTCTCTTTCCCATTATTGATTAATACATAGAAAACAAATTGATGTCATTGAGAATTCTTGTTTTAATTTTTTTTGTGATTAGAAGAGAAACAAAGGAGTCATTGTTGAAAATAATATTCAAATATGAAAGAAAAGAATATAGTAACACGTAAGATTTCATAGTTTCAAAAGAAACATGGAATGCACTTTTGGTGCATATTTATGTTTCAGGGACAAAACCTTTTTAAAGGAGGGAGAAGTTTTATGACCCAATCTGAGCTTATTGGTAAAATAGGGCTCTACCTAGATGATTACATGGTTAACTATATTGATCATTGTTTAACATTGATTAAGGATAGTAGTTCAATTCTGATGTGTTAGACCTATTAAGATCTCCAAGAGTGTTATTGTTTGAAATAAGTATGGTTTGAAAAGTATAAACTCTAGTCAACTAGAATTAGGGTTTTGCTCACCGTGGTCGTGCTAGGCAACACGGGCATGGTGCAAGAGGGCACAAAGACCATTCTGGGATGTAACAGGTGAGTTAAGAAAACATGTAATGAATTTGGAGTTGGAGGCTTTGGTAGAACGGTCGTGGCAGGAAACACATTTGTATAGGGGTGTTGGTTTAACAAGCATTCTTGGAGACACAGATGCTTTGAAGGTATTGAAGTGTTGGACAATTTTTGTACTCAAATTTGATAGAACCAAGGCACAACAGACATGGTGAGTATAACATATGTGCTAGGTCCATCTTAGTACGTCCGTGGAACCTTGCACAGGCGTTCTGGAGGTCTCCAAGTCATTTTGCTCTCGGTCTATTTTTCTATAGACTACAGGATAGTAGTGCACCGTTTTATTTTTATTTATTTATTGGTATCACATAATGATTTGAAATTGTTACTGGCACTCTAAAACTAAATTAAAAACAAAATTATAAATTTTCATAAATTTTTAAGGAGACCAGTTTGACCTATTGATTAAACAATTTACAGTAACATTTTAATGACGAAAAATTATGTTGAATCATATAACTAATTAAGATACTTTATCAAATTTGAAAGAAGAGAAAGAAAAGAGAAAGATACAAAGAAGGAAAAGACATAAAGAATCAATTACAAGGAATGGATCATATAATCATGTAAAATGCATATATGTACTCCAAAACAAAGGGAAAATATAAGAAAATAGTTAAGTATACAACTCGAACATAGAAGTGGAGAATTTTTAGAAGAATTAAATTAAAGAGAACTAGATGAACGTCTGAATTATAAGATTAGGACAAGAAACTCAGAAGAAACAAATGGAAGTGATGGGAATGACAAGCTCAAACAAGGAAAGAGGATTACATGATATAGAGAGAGCTTGGAATGTGTCATTTAATTATGGGCTCTAATGCATTCATCATACTACCTTTTGATTCAAAATCTTTATAGAGGAACAACCTAGTTTCCATCATATGTATGCAATAGGTTCCTAGTGATGAAATGGAACTAGATTTTCAAAGAAAAACAAAAGTGCAACTAAACAAAAGATAATGTCATATGAAGGTAAATTATGTTCAAAACAAAAGAGCTTGATTGAAACAGAAACTATGTTTGACCCCTTCATGATCCATTTAATATGAAATGAAGGACATATACTGAATTAAACATAACATTAAATGGGTAGAGAGAATATCAATTTAGAATTTCAACTTCTTATTAGTAGAAAGATAATAAGAATTATATGTGTCATGGAATACATAATCATACACATCAATGAGCAACGTGATCATAAGAGATAAGTAGACATTAAAGATGATAGGTGGAAGAGTAGCATATAGTAAGAAGATAATGGGAATTGAAGAAGGGTTTGAAACATGAGGAAGTAATATAAGTTGTAAAAGAGAGAGATTGTGAGATGTCACAAACTACTAGATAGTCTAGTCTTCTTGATGTTAACTAATTAAATATGGAATGACAAATGTGTTAAGTGAACACTTGAAAACTAGAATTCAAAAACTCAAAGTCACCTTCTCTTTTATATTTTCCGTAATGAGAGCAATGTGGAAATGAAGTGATAAGAAAATGAATTCTATATGGTACATAACCACCCTGGTAGACACATTTATAGAATATAATAATGACACAATATGCAATGATGATGTAACCCTAGAAGGGTAAATTAAGAAAGTAACCTATCACAAAGGCCAAGTAAGATAAAGAAAGTTCAAGTGATAAAGATAAAGAAGACTTTAGGAAACTTCTAGAGAGATAAATTTTGCATATTGAAATAAGGGAGTGTAATCATGTCACAATAAGATCATGTTATTGATAAGGATAAAAATCCTAGAATGTTTGGGGTTCTAGAAATTCAAGGGATGTTACTAGTGATCTGACCTTGAGTGCATATAATACTATGAAATAAGATCATGAGATTAGCAATATGAGAAGTACACTAGCAATGATACCAAACTAGGGTTTATTAGTTGCAGATGATACAAATGGATAAAAACATGTAAATGACAATAACAAAGGATAAGAAATAGAGTTCATATATAAGAAGTGTGATCAAAAATAAATTCTCATAGTGATAGCTAGAATGATGAATAATCCATTCTTACTTAGAATGTCTGAATGTTGTATACGTTCACCCTCTATCATCAAAAGGAGTAGGATATGTAAGAAGAAGCAAGAATTATTGAATAAGAAAGAAGTAAGAGAAAACAATTGTCTTTAAATAGTATATGAATTTATTTGTAAAGTTAGAATGCATTGTCAAGGGACGTAAATTTATTTTATATATAGTTTCAGTTGTACATGTGCAAGAAATATACTAAATGAAAAGGGTATTATGGTTTTAGTCATTCATACCAAGGATACATCTCAGTAATATACAATTGTTGCTAAATATAGTCTTACATTTTATGAGTGTTGTTCTACTAGATTAGTGCAATAGTTAAACTCAAAACAACAAGATGAACTCTTTTAGTAACTCTGATGTGACATAGAATAATAGTACATATTAAGATGTATAAATTGAGATGGTTGGATTGGATTGCCACTACTAAGGAAACAGCTTAGAGAGTATGACATGATTGAAAATGTTTGTTTCTCTTTCTCTTTCCTATTATTTTTGTTACATAGAAAATTCTTTTGATTTCATTGAGGAGTCTTATTTTAAGTTTGTTGTGATTAGGAGAGAAACAAAGGAGTAATTGTTGAAATAGTATTCAAATATGTTAGACAAGAATACAATGACACATAAGAGTTTAGAAGTTCAAAATAAACATGCAATTACTTTACTTGCGTACTTATGTTTCAGGGACGAAATCATTTAAGGGGGGGAATTCTTATGACCCCATCTGAGCTTAATTGGTAAACTAGGGTTCTACCTGGATGATTACATGGTTAATTAGACAGATCATTGTTTAACCCTGATTAAGGATAGTAGTTCAATTATAATGTGTTAGACCTAATGAGTACTCCAAGAGTGTTATAATTTGAAATAATTAGGGTTTCAAAAGTATAAACCCCACTTACCTAGAATTAGGGTTTTTGTCACCATGTTCGTGCTGGGAAACATGGTTGTGGTGTAGCAGGGAACAAAGACCACACTAGAGTGTAACAAGTGATTTAAGAAAAGGTAAAATGAATTTGGAGTTGGAGACTTTGGTAGAACAGTCGTGGCATGTAGCATAATCATGTAGGGGTGTTGGTTGCATTGGCATTTTTTGCCACACAGCCATTTTGAAGCAATTGAAGTGTTGACAACTTTTTACTCAAATCTAATGGAACAAAGGAACCATATACATGGTAAGTAGTAAGGCCATGTTGGGTCCATATTAGCACCACTTTGGAACCTTGCACTGGCATTCTGGAGTCTCCAGGTCATTTTTCTCTTGGTTGATTTTTCTACAGATTATAGGATAACATTGCACTGTTTGATTTTTATTTGTTTATTGGTATCTCAGAATGATGTAGAATTTTAGTGGAGCTCTGGAACTCAATGAAAAAAAACATTACAACTTGTCATAATTTTTTGACGTATGACCTATTAAGTAAACAATTTATAGTAACATTTTAATGATAGAAAATTTTGCTAAAATAAAAGGAAGTGTAAGTGGAGTCAATTTGCAATTGACCCAAGCACCTCAATTGATCTATATGAGTAACCTAACACACTATGATCCCCCATAATTGTGACTCATTTCATAGAAATGAAATCCTATAGAGAGAGGGAGAGTTATAGTTTGAATGGAGAAATGAGAGAAGATGGTGATCTAGGTTTTTTGCATCCTAGAGTTGACTAAATCAAGCAAGTTTGTCATCCATTTATATCTTTTCTTGATGATTCTTCTCTCTAATTTTAATATTATATCCCTCCTTATTTGATTTGAAATGATATCAAATCTTCATCTTTTCTCACTCTTTCTCCATAATTCTCCATTCCTAGGGTTTTCGAGATGAAAGGAAGCAAAAAGTAGTGATTTGCTAGGGTTATGAATTCAAGAACTTGTTATGTGGGGCTACATTTTTAAGGTTTCGCCACAATTTAGATGAGTGGGTACTTCTTTGAAACATTAAATTTCATGAAATTGGATTAAATCTACAAAAATTTTCAATTCCTTTGCATGCAACTACAAACTCTAAATCTACCTTCCAATCTAAGCTTATGAAAGATGATCTGGAAACATATTGTTTTCCTATTGTGATGAATTTCAGATGATAAAATCAAATTAGTAATGGATTCAAATCATCTAAAAATATAATTCCTAAACTTATTACCAAAGTTATACGAATATATCGAAATATAGGGTTTTTAGCTATGTCTGAAATTATTATATAATTGAATAAAGAACTTTATGTATTTGAATAACCTTATTATGAATGAATGTCTTTATTTAAATGATTTGTAAAGATGTGTTAGATACTATCTTAATTTTCATTTGATGATATCTCATTAAAGAGGGTGAAACCCTAGATGAATAGAAAATTGGAAGTTTGTGAATAAGCATCATGAAATTCAACTAATGTGATTCTTTTATCATTGTAACTTCATTTATTTAAGGTTATTCTTGATGCATTATATTCCAGTGAATGGCATGAAAAACCTAGTTTGGTTCATACTAGGGTTTCATATATATATGTTTGGTAGTATGAGAACTATTGAAAGCATTCTTTTATGAGTGAAAGTTTATGATGCATTAAATCCTTGTGTGAGTCATGTGATATGTGAATGAGGCAAATGAAACCTAAGGATATGGTATTTAGCGAATCAAGTATTTTCATATCAGTGTTCCTTAGTGTGAGATGTGATGATGCTCAATAGTTCAGTTTGTGGTACATTTTACAAAAGATATATATGAAATAAATTCTTTACAAAGCTAGACTTAGAAATGATTATATGATGTTTGAAATGTGAATTTAAAGAGTGAATTAGGCCTTTAGCTGGACTAAACACTATAGGATCCTCACTGGAAGCCTGTGCTATGAGGAGGAAACATGCTACCAGACCGGAGGTCTCACATAGGTCTAGGTAAGCCGGAGTGCACTAGTTGGGTGTGGGATCTAGGCCAGTAAGGGTGGACTCCTTATATGATTAGTATCCAACACCAATCGGGAATGTCAGTGGTACCTAATTTATGTCTTGTATTGATTAGTGGACATCTTTGGTAGGTTCACTGGTGCATAAAAATCCTGAGATCTTTGACTCCCCACCTAAGTATCCATGTTGAGAGGAGTCGAGATATCGGGCCGCTCCATTAGCCCTTTAGAGCTAGACATGGTGGGGCTCGTTGGATACGGGGTCTTACTCAACAAATAGGCTTAGGAACCCGGACACATTTCTAAGCCTTGTATAGTGAGATCATAGATTGCTGCGATACTTTCACATGTTATGGTACACCTCATGTGGGTTCAAAAGGCATAACAAGATGAATGAGAGGTTAATCAAGATTGTGCAATTATTCATTTATACTTTATATGTTTCTAAGTTACTAGTTCCCTTTGTGATTATTCCAACATGTGTAGTTATTGATTTACTCCTTATGCTTATCTAAAGTCATCCTGCCAATTATGTATTTGTGAAAGACTGATTCCTGTATAGCTCTTTGTTCTGCTTTAAATTTAGTTGATTTATAACATATCTCTGATTATTTACGTGGTTTAAACCATTTCTTTGAAGTAATCATTCACTGAACGAGTAGCCTCACCCCTATATTCACATTTTTAGGGGAAAAAATGTGGAATTGAAGAATGTATATGCCAGAGTAGGTCTGTCATAGGATCTAAGTATCATATTAGTTATGTTCACTCCATCCATGTCACTCTATGTCCTTGCATAAAAGTGAGAGTTTTATGTAAATGATGATGTGTAACTTCATTTCCTTAACAATAGAGAATGTATTCATTTATCATGTTGTGTGTAGATGGAAGCATGATAAATAAAATGAATTCTTAGATGTGTATGTTTATTGTTAAAATCATATTGGAGAAAGAAAGTTCTATTTTCCTTTATAATGTTAGTTATGTGATTGAATGTGAGACAACAAAGACATTGAAGTAATACATAGTTAAGGATGGTATTTGTATTAAGTTAAATCCTCATTTTACGCCCTAATGTCTTGATTAGTGGATATGGTGGGATGTGGATGTAAACACAACATTGGTGGTATTAATGCAATGTGATTAGTGCATATCAAAATTAAGTCAGATCCAATGACCACAAACTAAATGGGGGTTAGGCCTCACTTATGACTTAAGGACAAAGGATACAAGGAAGTTATGACATACATTTTGGAATATGAGCCAAGAGGAGAGGAGATGAAGGAGATAGTCACCAACTAGATGATCTAGGCACTTCTAAAGGATAGATTAACAGACGAAAAGTTGTAGATGGAAATGTTTATTAGAGGGGATCATCATGTCAAGTTCTCTATGAGTTTTTACATTAGTTTTTTTATGTTTAGCTTCTCCATCTCTCTTTATTCTTGTTGTTATATGATGGAAATCATGTGGGGACAAACACCCTTTGTTCCTTTACACCCCAGGAGTAGCCCGACATTGCACTGTATTCAGATTCATTAAGTTTATAATATATTTCCATTGTTCTTAATGTGAATCTTTGATCTTGTTAATTACTTACTTATGCCTCGCCACCATAATCAATGGAATAGACTGCTAACTTCATCGTGAGAGGGATTAGAAGTTGGAATAGTCATAGATTTATATATCTTATACCACACTTTGAGGGAAGCCTTTCGACCATAAAAGAATAACCCATAGAAACTAACTAATTGTTTGTAGTAATCCAGAGAAACTCACTAATAGTTTGCAATAAGTTACTAAAATGCTACAAGAGTGGGTTTTGTCTTATTCTATGCAGTGCATTACACTTGGGAGCGGGTAATGCTAGCTACACCTCTTCAGTTCATAGCAATGGTAAAAAGTTAGATGTAAAAAGGATCTTATATACAATGTGTGTCATGATGAAACCACTAGTCATAAGGAATTCATTAAATCTTTCTTACAACCATCTTAATTTAGTCTTTTAAATCTTTGTTCATAGTTAATACCAATGAATCAACACTTCTTTAGGTCTAACAGATTATGTCACATCTATTAGTAGTTTCTAGAAATGATTCTCTGAGTCCGACACTTGGACCACTTTGGTCTTTATTACTTAGACATGGAAAGTTGCCTATCATACACTCATTTTACGTGTGTCAGCTTTTTGACGTCATTGTCGAGTAATCAAAAACACCAGAACTACGAGTATTGTGATCGACCACTATAGGTCATTTCTCTTTATTTAGTTTTAATCTTTCTTTTTTAGAAGATCATAATTGATAAAATTTCTATTCCCAATCACTAGTATTTTTTGTTCTTTAAGTTCCATTTGCACTTTTAGGTACTAGTATATGGCCCATACTCAAACTATGGACTACAAAGGTTCAACTTTGTGATGTTCCCAGATTTTCAATGCCTTGATCCATTTTGTGACATCCAAATTGAAACCCTTACGTCAGTGAGGATCTCAATTCAAACTCACACACTAATCCAAGAAGAAAAAAATCAAGGGAGTCATAGGAAACCAAAGTAACATATAATTACAAGATGACTTATTACAAATTGATATTACACATTTAATAGTAAACTCTTACATATGCACATACTACCACTACAATAGGATCTTAAGACAATTGGTCCACTTGTACATCTGCTTGTCACACAACTCACAACTATGTTGGTCTTCAAGATCATATGTCTACAACCTAAATAAAAGATTACAAGTGGTACAAGTCAGCACAATATACTAAAGTATAGTGCTGAGTATGCCTATGTATCTTTTACATACCTTTCATTACTATAACTCCAAAACATATAAAATTATATACTTTCTTAATTAGAAAAATGTAACTAAGTCAGTGGTGATAGTTTCAAGGTCTGAATCGAAAGTTTGTGTTGAAAGTTCAAAAGTTTGGGGTTTCAACTCTTTAATGAATGTATACGATTATAATACATGAATATAAAATTGAAAATAGGAAAAGTTGATCTTGGAAACAACTAGATTCATGAAGAGTGTTTCTAAGACTCGTGTTTAAGGTATGTTTGCATCCCCTATTATTCTTATTGACCAATTATCCTACTTTCTTCTTTCTCTTTGTCCAATGGACATTAGCCTACTTCACATCTTATTCTTTTGGAAAACATGCTTCATGTGAAGTATCTTATTTGTTACTGATCTTGTGGTCATATTATTTGGTTTGACATTCTCTTGGAATCTTTATTATGCTTTGTTCATGATGGAACTCTATATGATGACATGTGATGTCTTTTACCCACTTGTGAGATGAATGTATAGCTGGTCACTTTTGTGGTGACTACTTTTGTATAATCTGACTATACTTTCTACTTGCCTTTACATTTAACATGTGATGTGATTTAGCAGTACTAAAGTAGTGTAATCACATTGGTTTTTTTGGGTTATGTGCCCTTATTATGTTTTTGGGATGGAGGTGGCCCCATACCCGGGTTTCAAATTTATGAGGTTTAGCCCACAATTTTTATATATTGGGAGTTTGGTTATGTGCCATTCTCTATTAGGTTTCAAGTTTACGAGGTTTGTCTACCATTATTATTTATATTGTTCTAGGGCTATGTTTATCTCACATGCATGCAGGATGATGTTTATGGATTATGGGTTATGTGCCCTAATTTCATATGTGCTTATGTGGCATCACTTTTATATGTTGTTTTAATGGCAAGTATCATTTTATTGTGATTCTTTTGATACCCATTTGGGTGGTACTTATTTTTTCTATGGGAAGCCTTTTATTTTATGCCCCTTTATTCCATATATTGCTCAAATTCCTTTTTAGTATGCACATATCAATCTTTGTTGATGTCTTCTATTTTTTTTCTTCTTGTTGGGGTATGCTTCCAGCCCTAGGTGAAGGGTATGGAGGACTTGCCATAAATATGTGGACCTAGCTTAAGGAGCTAAATCTTGGAGACAAAGTTGTTATGGTTTAGACTTCCCTCTACCGTAGATACGTATGTGGTGTCATACTTGTAAACCCTATGTGGGAGATTGAGATATACTTTTGTAATCTTTTGCTATACTTTGGTTGTTTTGATTATCATTAAATAAGATTTGAAAATTTTACACCCACTCCATCATACCTTTTGGGTGTGTTTGGACTGGAGGTTCTATTCTTCAAATTTTTAGTAGGGAGTGGATCCCCTCTGTAATGACCCTGACATGGGTTATGAGTTAAACCCTATTTGTTTTGGCTAATAAAGTTACTTAGAACTTTAATATAATCCTCTAAGGAGTTTTGTTGTCATGTGACACACTTATGTTCCAAGTTTGGTCCTGATTGAATGTTATTTGAGCAATGTTCCTTTATTTTGGACCAAAGTGCAATTTACCCAAGATAAGGGGTTACATTGCAATATGTCAGATTTTGAACATGCCTTAAGTGTTTTAGCATCATACCCTCTGGGACCCACTCTTTATATCATGGTATCAGAGCCCATGGTAGTCAGAATCTGACTATTTTGATTTTGTCTCCCTAATTAGAACCCTTACCTTGCATAGTTGCCCTCTAGGTGAGATGTTCACTCTAGAATTAATCTATGTTAAATATGTGATGAGGTTTTAGGATATCTTACCCTATCATATAGATTGATTATGATTTGTATCTCTTGATTCTATGAGGTTTGACTTGAGGATGCATTTAGGTTGAGGTGGTTGTCGGATGAAGAGTTCTTGTTATGGATATATTGTGACTTGTCTTTCACATTAAATTTTGGCCAACTTGTTGTTTTTACTTCACAATGTTTCTTATAGACAAAAAAAATATTTTCATTATACAATTATATGTACAAAAAATTTTGGATTTTATTGAAGTTTTCTTGAACTAAGTCACAATGAAGATTTTGAGAAGTTTTGGTAGTGAAACCCTAAACCTAGTGGTAACCCAAGTTTTGAAGTAGTGACTAGGAATATGTGAGATAATGTTAAGGTGTGAGGTACCTATCCTTTCTACCCTATGACTTTTTGGATCTTAGGGTTGAAAGGTTAGAGACACGAGGACCTAAAACTCAACCCTAGTTGGTTTCAACTTGTTTGTTGGATACATGTATAACATAAATCTCTAAAACAATCACAATTAAAAGATATGTGGGTAACCCCAAATGATGTTGTTAGTTTGACTTGTTAGGTTAAACCTTTAAAGGGGTGGAGAGTAGTTGGTTATTTGATGTTTGGATCAATATATTTTGAGGACGAAATCCCTTTTAAGGGTGGAGTGTTGTATACCAGATCTTGGACCCTATCTATGATCTTTGACCTTTTGGGATTATCCAAACAAGGTTGGAGTTAGATCTTAAAGGAGTTTGATATAGACCTAATGAGCTAATGCATGTATAAATCACCTTAATGTAACCTAATGTTCTCACATTAATCTTAGGTCAATAACGGACACATAAAATATGTCACATGAGGTAATATTAAGATATGAAACATAATGGAATAAGAAATAGATATAATAATGACATAATGAGTTAATAATGGCACATATATTAATTATGACATAACTCATTAAAATAAATCCAAAAAGTGAAATATAAGTTAAAAATTATGTTCATTGGGTTCCAATTGCCTTGGGAGTCAAATTTCACATTATTCACATAATCATAATTAATTTAATAAAATTAGGAAAGAGAAGATCTGAGTTTTTCCCTAAAGTATCAAATAAAATATTAAATGACTCCAAAAGAGGAAAATAATCTTGGATTCATAATCTACATAATAAATATAACCTTTGGGTGAATTTTCATCCAATTTGGTAGATGTTTGATTAAAAAGTGAAATCAGAGAGAGAAAGTGTGTAGAACCTTCAAAATATTAAATAAATGTACAAACAACTCCAACATGTAAAATTGATGGCAAATTCGTATCCTACACATTAAATATGACTTGTAGATGAAGTTTCATAAAATTTGGAGAATCTTAAAGTCATAAATACATGAGGAAAGAGAAAATAGTATATGATTTATTTAATACATCAAAAGTTCTATAAAGGAAAATCTAATTTCATAATCAGAATCTACATGCATTAATTAGCCTCTTTGCAAAATTTCATCCAATTTGGGGTTTGTTTGCACCCTCTTTGGAGGAGAGAGAAAATAGGGAATTAATTGCATTCCCATTTCAATTGGATTTTGATTTGTACAAAGTTTCTATCTGTCATGCGGTTGTTTAAGCTCGCTTAGATCTGGGCCATTCATTTCTTGATCAGATGGCTACCAACTCATCCTATACCTCTCGACAAAATAGGAAATAAGGCATGCTCCCACGTGGTACCTTCTGATCCGATTTTCTCAACCTACTCTCAACCTTTGCCCGTGATTTTTGTTCCTATGAGTTCCTTGTCCGATTCCTCACCACGCCCCATCTTCACGCAAGCACACAAAAACAACCACCGATCACTTTGTAATTCTCCTCCTCTACCAATTGGATCATTACTTCCTCCCAGTCACTGATCCTACTAGCATATCTTCTTCGGCGACCCCGTTGCAACCCAGCCTCCACCTCCATCTTCGGTGTAATTGGCATTGCGGTAAGCATCCTCAGAATCTCCCCTATGTTTTGGCCTTTCCAGTTTTCCCTATGGCCGCCCCAAACCACGTATCATATAGTTGTCACCTTCATGCTCGCCGGCGCTTCTCGTCATTGTGCCTTAGAGCGTCTCTGTCCCGGATTTCTCTTCTTACACATTCGCCTGACCATGTTGATTCTTCTCCGAGCTTTGAATGTGGTTCTATTTGCCGTTTCCCTTGTGGTGGATTATAGGTATCTTGCTTAGTTTCTCACTACTATTCACCATGGACAGAGTTCCCCCAACGCCTCCAGTAACCTGAGACCTTGAGTCTTGGCTTGTTGGTTGCGCCGAGTCCTTGCGATGTCAGCCAGGACGATTCTTTGGGGCGAAAAGGCTTGGATTTACGCTAACTGCTCTACCTGGTGCTTCACGTAGCCATGGTGCAAAGCAACCATCGTGAGGATGAATCCCTTCTAATGAATACCCCTTTTGCCCCTTATTTTCTGTTATGTTTTTATTCTCGATTAGGGGTATAATCGTCTTTTCACGCCATTTGTTTTTTTTCCTTTTTTGCGTTGGGGAAAATTAGCCAGTTGTTTGTGGGGCTGGATGAGTTGGAAAGCCCTGGTTGGGCCAACTCAGTGTGTGCTAACTCTCACTCTCTCTTTTCCTCTCTCAGTGCAAATTGCCTACGTGGCATCTTCTGGTTGGCTGGATTTCATTAAATCATAATTGTCCAAAATTAAAAATAAAATATTTACTGAACTCGAAAAAATCCCATCTTTCTAATAAAAATGATTTCAAAGACTGATTTTGAATTTTTCCAAAAGGATTTTTAGGAAATGTTTTAATTTATTAAAAATCACCAAATACATGTAAAAGTCTATAACTCCAAAATATATAAAATTATATGTTTTCTTAATCAAAAAATCCTAACGAAGTGGTGATAGTTTCAAGGTCTGAATTGAATGTTTGTGTCAAAAGTTCATAAGTTTGGGGTTTCAACTCTTTAATAAATGTATATGATTCTAATACATGAATATGAAATTGAAAATAGGAAAATTTGCTCTTGGACACAACTAGATTTGTGAAGAGTGTTTCTAAGACTCAGGTTTAAGGTATGTTTACATCCTTGATTATTCTTATTGACCAATTATCCTAATGTGTTCTTTATCTTGGTCCTATGGACATTAGCCTACACCACATCTTGTTCTTTTGTAAAACATGCTTCATGTGAAGTATCTTATTTGTTACTGATCTTATGATCATATTATTTGATTTGACATTCTCTTGGAATCTTATTATGTTTTGTTCATGATGGAACTCTATATGATGACATGTGATGTCTTTTACCCACTTGTGAGGTCGATGTATATGTTGGTCACTTTTGTGGTAACTACTTTTGTATAATCTGACTATACTTTCTACTTGCCTCTACATTTAACATGTTATGTGATTCAGTAGCACTAGAGTAGTGTAATTGCATATGTATTTTTTTTGGGTTATGTGCCCTTATTATGTTTTTGGGATGGAGATGGCCCCATACCCAGGTTTCAAATTTATGAGGTTTGGCCCACAATTTTTATATATTGGGAGTTTGGTTATGTGCCATTCTCTATTAGGTTTCAAGTTTATGAGGCTTGGCCGACATTGTTATTTATATTGTTCTAGGGCTATGTTTATCTCACATGCATGCAAGATGATGTTTATGGATTATGGGTTATGTGCCCTAATTTCATATGTGCTTATGTGGCACCACTTTTATATGTTGTTTTAATGGCAAGTATTATTTTATTGTGATTTTTTTACCTTGATACCCATTTGGGTGGTACTTATTTTTTCTATGGGAAGCCTTTTATTTTGATGCCCTTTTATTCCATATATTGCTCACATTCCTTTTTAGCATGCACATACCAGCCTTTGCTGATGTCTTCTATTTTTTTCTTCTTGTTGGGGTATGCTTCCAACCCTAGGTGAAGGATATGGAGGACTTGGTATAAAGATGTGGACCTAGATTAAGGAGCTAAAGCTTGGAGACAAAGTTGTTATGGTTTAGACTTCCCTCTACTGTAGATCCTTATGTGGTTTCATACTTGTAAACCCTATGTGGGAGATTGAGATATACTTTTGTAATCTTTTGTGAAGAATTGATGATAGTCATGTTTTTATTCCGCTGCTATACTTTGGTTGTTTTGATTTCTATTAAATAAGATTTGAAAATTTTACACCCACTCCATCCTACCTTTTGGGTGTGTTTGGATGGGAGGTTCTATTCTTCAAATTTTTAGTAGGGAGTGGATCCCCTCTGGGACCCACTCTATACAATATCTTTTATATACCTCTCATTACTATAACTTGACAATAAGATAAAACAAAAACTTGGCATTTAAAAATGTATGAGAATAACATATATAAACTGAACATCTTTGTTTTTTTGGTCAGTCAAAAGGCGTGTTACTATAAAACCGAAAAACTTTGGGCACTGAGTACCCCTTTACATCAAAAGGATATAAAGGCTCGACCAAGGATCAAATACCCCACACAGGGGGTATTACACTAGACCTAAAGATAACAAGAATTAATAAGAACATCAAATGAACAAGACTAAAACTAGGCATTCCTACCAGGAGAATGATTTATTACAACCTACAGATACATGCAATAAGCCCACCCACAAATAGTAAACATAGATTGCAACATGGCATCCACCAGGTAACCCTGCCTGGAAAAGCATCACTAGCTTCAGATCTTCTCAGATCACCAGAACCATCACATTCTACCAACAGAGATATGTGAGGCTAAGAGGTTCGAAACAATCCTTTCATTCTTGGCACGGTACCAACTGTCTAATAGAAGCACCCACACTGTGTGGTCCTATGCCAACAATTAGGGGATTCAACTAACTTCCAAACCAATCAACCAATCTGTTGATGTCCTGCAATAGGAGCAGCAACCAACTTCTTGCAAAGAGGCTACTTGTCAAACACCTAAAGGGTTTTCCTACACACAACAGAGGAGGGGAAATCAAGATGAATGATCTGACCCCACCAGCTCCTTGTTGTAGTCTTGACCAGGAACATGCTCTGAGGATCATATGGTCAAACACCTTGAGGGTGCTCTACCTCACAGTAGCAAGAGCCAGCCATGCCTGAAGAGCAAAGCTCCTGGGATCAATCGGTTAGAGCAGACTCGCGACAGGCAAACTAGAAGTTGGGGCCCTGTTTGAAGGAACCTTTCGTCGAGCACTTGAATGGTGACCAAACAGACAACAGCAAGAAGGAACACATTCAGGGACATGATGCTAGATCCCTAATGAACTCCCTCTATCTTGGACGCTGGTAAGCAGCATGGACCTACATCCAAGAATTGGAATACACACCACGTGGAAGGCATCATCAGGAGACACAAGGGCGAAACCCTAGCCTGATGGCGATCCACCCTAACGCACCATGGACCACAGCAACCGCGAGGTCGCACCAGTGTCGGGGATGATAGGCACCATTATCCATCACCAAACTAGCTAATCAAGGAACTCGTCGGGGGTCGAGGGGTCGCCGTCGGCCTAGACAACCAACCACACCTCGACCGTTGGAGTAGAAGGTGCCTGAGAAGAACAAGCGACCAACCAATTCTTCACATGCAATACCAGATCAACACACGTTGTCGCATACCATGGTGGGGACGATTACTCTCCAACCGTCTCTCTTGAATGGATTGAAGTCGACCAAGTCGATAGCCGAGCCCCCGTGAACCAGATCTCGACATAGGTGGCGTGACACTCCTCCTTCCACTCTAGGCCAGTCGAGGGGCCCCTGCGATCCAACTAGAACACCACAGAAGCCTCGTGAACCCAACTCCCTTTTCTCCAGTGAAGCCCTCCACCTTCTGACCATGCTTCTTGAAAGGGCCAAGGGGAGGGCACGCCCGAAGGGAACGACGCCCCTCCCCCCAGCCTCTATTCTTGCGAGTGAGTTATCAATGGGTAGTCACTGAACATCTTTGTTTATAAAAATGAACACATATTTTATCATTAATTTCCATTATATGTAAATTTTATCAACCACATGCACTATTTTACTAAAGAGATTTATTACTCACATGTACTATTCTTTCAAAGAGATGTATTACTTTCATAAATGCATTATTCTACCAAAGAGATTTAATGTTCACATGTACTATTCTGCCTAAGTGATTTAGTACTTTCAAAATGCACTATTCTACCAAAGAGATTTAGTGTTATCATATAATCGATGAGATATCTTATGTTTCTTGTGTTTGAGACTATATATACAAAATATCAAGTGAGGTATCATACAAGAATAATTATTTCATCCAATATCATATGTGAAGTATTTGTCCACACATAATACAACCATACCATATAGTAGGCCAAGTAAGAGATAAGGCGTACCTTGAACCAAGATATATCACAATATATAAAATATACCTAATTTCAACTATATCATGGTCAAACCCTAATAAAAACAAGATCATACATGCCATGTATTAGATTTTCCATTACCTTACATCTCATCTTAACCCTAATTATGTCTATTCTAGGGTTTTAGCTAGGCATTAAGATATTCCCATAAATACTTGTCTTTTCAACTTGGATTTGGATTACTTATCCATGATTTCATATTACTATAAATTATCTGAACATTTGGTTACATGGCATTTCATGCATATACTAACCCTAGATTGCATTTGTTAATCCAAGTAAAGGTTTCACACTACTTTATGAACAATTAACATGTAACATGATTTATATGCATCATTATGATCTCAGGATTATTTAAAGGGTTCCAGGTACTGATGTGAGCTTACAATGTAATTTCCAAGATTTTTTAGCATATTTGTAATTATTGCATATTAATTAGGGTTATTAATCCTAAATAGCTATATGAAGCAAGTCGCCTTATTACATGTCCAAACATGGTCATATATGACATGGTATGGATTATATATCATGTTTTAGAGTTATTAATACAATATCATAATTTTATATCATCATTTGGTATTTATAATACATGATATGAGGATTTCACAACTTACATGATATTCCTGATATTAGTGCATCAAAAGTTGATATGAAGGTTCCATAATACTCTACTCCTTTTCCTGATAATTTTGATACCTTATTTTTATTTTTCTGATATCAAAGATATTTATTATGAATTGTCTAAGATCTGTAGATTTCTACGGTATATTAACTTTTGTAGCCACTGACGTCTTGCGACGTGGCTACTTATTCTTTGTAGGGGCGGCTGGCTCTTTTGTTGCCTCCTGGGTTGACCCGTGGTCAGGGCCGACTTAGCAGGTTTGACTAAAAGCGGGACCCGATCCTCCAACCTTTTACACAATCGACTCTCGGCCTTTCATATCCACCCCCTTCTGCTTTGAAGAGTTACTCCTGGTCCATCGGTCGGCCTCTCTACAACCCAAGGCGTCGCCCTGATCTCCGGGCAGGGAAGCAGCTTCGGCGCAGCCTGCCGCTGCGGTAGACAAGGAAGGGGAAAGCGACGCCTCTGTTCTGCTTCACGCCTTTGGCCTCTCAAGCTCACCACCAGTGCTTCCGTGCGGCTCGGAGATCCCACCGCCTTTCAAGGTTCTCCTCTGGATAGAATCTGCTGTAGATCTCATCCTCGTTAACTAACGGTGATTCCTCCTTTAGATCCAGCCTGACTGATCGATCCATTGTGGCTGCTCGGATCCGGGCTCATGACTCCATGGTCCGGTGTTGCGTTCTGGTCGCCGCAAGCATCAGTAATCAACTCAGACTCTTCTGTTCACCCTCTCTCGTTTTCTAACTCCTCCCTCAAACCACCTGCAACTTGCGGTGGAGAGGCAGTGGAGAGGGAGCCCTCGAACTAGTAGCACTCAGCTTCGTATTACATGAGTGAGAGGTCAGGGGTCACAGATCATCTTTGCCACATCGAATACAACTGCCCCATCTATCCCTCCTCCCATCCCACGATCACTATGTAGTCAGGCCTTGTTCACGCAGCCAACACATAACACATGGGCGTGACGCGGCATTGATTAAAGACTTAGTCATATTTTTATTAATATACCAATATCTCACACCATCAAAAGCTTATAACTACAAGTAGGAACTTCCAAACATCATGACATCCGTACCATAGATTTATCATCATAAAATCTACCTCCCATTAAATTTTGATGCCAAGTTAATGCAATTTGATTAATTAAGTAATTAATCCAAAATGGCACATATTTATGGGCACTAATCATAATATTTACATCAGTGACTTCCGACTATTGCTAAGTCAATTGGAGTATTTCATATTATCAAACCCATTGGGAATATAAAGGCATCATTTACTGACAGCTCCGTTGGGACCAATTAAGCACCAGACATCGAATGTGGGAAGCTATAAAATTTATCTAGGATTGGTGGCATTAATCAAATCTCAGGCATACCATGGGCACAACTATGAGGACCCAATGGTACACATAAAACTTTATGGATAGTGGTGACATGCTAAAACTCGACATGGTCCCAACCATAGTGATTCACTTGTAGTTATTTTCATTCTAATCTGTCAAACAAGGCTAAGGCTTGGTTCCTTGTTTACCTCCAGAGTCAATCGAGACATAGGTTGATTGATGCATTCTTCTAGAGGCACTTTTCGCAACACTCTATCCAGTAGGAAAAATATATAACTTCAAACAACAAGCTGAAGAATCTTACTCTGAGGCATGGGAGAGATTCTTGAACATGCTAAGGAAAGTCCCTCATGATATTGATTCGTTTGGTCATGAAAAGACATTTTATTATGTCTTGTATAAAGGAGAGAGAATTACTTTTGATAGTGCATGTGCATGATTCTTGTTAAATAACTAGACAATTAGATGTCATGAGATCTTGGAGAACATGCTCAAGAATCAATCATGCAAAGAGGTTCATGAAACACCAACATCTTCCTGAAGTGCAATGGAATCACGGGAAGTATTGGAGCTGAAAGATCTGATGACACGTCCAATAAAGAAGCTAGATTAGAAATATGTAAACTCATCTTCTAAGGGGTGCGACCTGACAGTGGGCCCACTCAATGGTACAAACACGATCGAGCTGTGAAATAAATAAGTAGTGGAAAATATTGGCTAAATTGGATATTATTATAATCCCTCTGTTTTGATGATGACAAACATTTCATTCTTGTGGATCTAACATGCTACTTGATTGTTGTAGGAACAAGGTGGATGACAAACCTTTAGAAGATCTATATGCTCAAAATGCTTTAATTTCATGATTGTAATCAAATGTGAAAACTTGTACAAGTATATAATGTACAAGTACTTAGATATCATATAAATCAAGTGTTTAGATCTTCCCTAGCCAATCACAATACTTAGATAGGTCATCCCCTACAATAGTGTCATAACTGCACACTGATACATACACTTAGTACATAATTCAAAACATTAAAATAGAATCATTCTCGGTCGACAAACTCCTCGATCGAGACACTCTCGGTCGACAAACTCCTCGACCAAGAATTGACCCAAATAGCCGTTAGACATAACAGACAAGGTAGTTGGGAGTTGGAATCGAACTTTATATACACTTGCTTCAGACTGTCCCTCAGTCGACAAAGACTTCGACCGAAAAGACTCTCGGTCGACAATTTCTCGACCGATATTGTCTCTGTCTGCACTTTTCAGAATTAATTTACTAGGTGTAGTGGACAACTAACGGCTAGTTAAGCACTAAGAACCCCCTAGAAAGTGTCTAGAACGTCCTTAAGCACTCATAGGCCATTCCTATAAATAGGACATGCCTTAGGACACCCAATACACAGTTGTGCAACACTTGAGCATACATACTTGCAATTGGCAATCATTTCTTGTGAGCAATTGAGCAACTCTAGCATTTGCTAATCCTTCCCATTACTACAATTTCGTGTCCTGTATGCTAGCATCTCCTACCCACTACACTTCCACTTCCACATACATTGGTTAGGAGATCAAAATGCTTGATATAGGAAATCAAGCCTTGTGCTACAACGGTAATTGTAATTTCCATTTTCCCTTCTTGTTCTTTCTTATTGCTTATACTCTCCTTGCTACTCCTAGGGTTGGAGATTGCGGATTGGAGAGGGTTTGATCTTCTCGAAGGAGAAGGAGGACTTTGGACTACTTCAAGAAGGCTGTCTCAACGGGAAGCTACTTCAAGAGGAAGGCTACTTCAAGGGGGGGCTTGAAGTTACTTCGAGGAAGGCTGCTTCGAGGTTGGTGGGACTACTTCAAGGTGAAGGTTGTCCAAAGGGTGGTGAAAGTATTTGTAATTTTATGTAACATCCTTGCGAGGTAATAAAATTTAAATACTTTCAAAATCCCAATTGGAAACAATTGGGTAGTGGACTGACTCCCTTAGTTTTTGCTAAGGGTGGAACCACTCTAAATACCTTACCTCCTTCTTTAAGTTTCAATTATGGTTGCTTGAATTGAATTATTATTAAAATATTTATAAAACCCTATTCACCCCCCTCTAGTGGTTTTTCAATTGGTATTAGAGCAAGCTTCAAGGAGCTCTAATCGAGTCTTGAAGAATGGAGGGTGGTGGTGTCTACAACTGTAAGCAAAGGAGAAGCTTGGACCAATCTTCAACAAGTTGTAATTGGTGCTTAGGAACAAGACACACAACACCTAGCTATCCATGGAGGTTAAAAAAGGAAGATGTGCATAAAGAATGCCTTATTGCTACAACAAGTGAAGAGGAAAAAGAGGTAAGTCTTTTTTATTTATCTAAAGAAGAGTTAATTGCTAGTCTTCAAGAGACACATGATAAGTATATTGAGTGCAAGAAGAAATTAAAGAAATATAATAAAGCAAATGATGAGTTACATGCTAAACTTCTTGCTCTCACATCTGAAAATGAAAATTTTTATGCTAAATTAAGTAATCTTGGATTTGAAAAGGATAGTATTATTTCTAAAAATAGTACTTTGAAATCATCTCTAAGTGATTGTAAGGTGAAGATTTTTACTCTAGAAACAAATTATGATATTCTTTCTCTAGAAAAGGTTGAACTGCTTGCAAAGTTAAATGATTTTCAAACTCAACCTATCCTATGCACTCATCTAAATTATGATAGTATTGTGAAAGAAAGAGATTCTTTATTATCTAATCTAGATCAAGCAAAGTTAGATATCAAAAAGAGAATGGATGAGATTGCTAAGTTACAACAAGAAGTTAATAGCTTAAGAAATAATGATGTTCTTGATGAGATTCTAAAAAATTCTTCTAGTTATAATGGAAGGAGAGGACTAGGTTACAAGCCTAAAGGAAAATCCTATCAAAAACCTAGTGGGGGAAGGACACACATGACAAAGACTCAATCTATGTATGTATCTAAGGGCAAGTATACATATGTACCCAAGAACAATCTAGATCAAACTCATAAAAAGAGAAATGAGATTGATTCCATATGTTGCCATTATTGTTTGCATCTTGGACATTATTCCTTCTCATGTCCTTATAAGAAAAAGGATGTTGAGTTGGTATGGGTTCCAAAACCCCCAAACTAAATAAATCAAACTAAGTTGAGATATGACCAAAGACTCTAAATTGTATATATTTATGTCTATCTCAACTTAACATAATGATATAACAAATTGATTCAAGTAATTAAGATTTCTAATTTGAAAATACACATTTTTAAATAAATATGCAGAGACACATCTTTAATAACTTGTTTTAGTTTGGGTTCCTAAAACTTAGAGATTTGAATTTGATCAGTTGAGATTTGACCTAAAACGTTTCTTTGATATTTAAATGTCTTATCTCAACAAAACTGAGCTTCAATATTTATATTCTTGCAAAATTGTATTACCTTTTGCTTGCAAATAATTACTGAAAAACAATACAGAAACATTCTCGGTCGAGAAAATGTTCGACCGAGACAATGTCGATCGAGAATTAGTCGATCGAGCAGGTTACTATTTTTAACCTTGCAAAAATCTGATAAAACCTGTACAAACAGCAGAATACTCAGTCGAGAAAATCTTCGACCGAGATAAATTCGATCGAAGAAAAGTTCAACCAAATTATGTTATACTGAACCTGTTTAATTGATCCAGTTTGCTATCAATTTGCTATTAATGATTGATTTAATTTGCAAATCAAGAATGAATCTTGGAGACAATTCTTTAAACATTTTGATAAGCTTGCATTATGACTTATTAATATACTTTGATTAAACTTGTTACAAAACATGTTGATTTATTACTGTTTTATAATAATCCACATGGTTTGTCCAAAGTATTCCTTGGTCTATCTATATAAAAACCATGTGTCTTGAAATTTGATTTTAAATTATCATAATCATTGTATTATATATGCCTTTATTGTTTTATCATGATCATTGTGTTCCATATTTTACTTGGTTTGTCTCAAATAATCTTTGAACTCTATATACAAACCATGAATGGATATTGTTTTAAAAATGATCATTGTGATTCAGCTCATTACATATAAAGATGATGTTATCATTGAAAATGCCATTTTGCATAACAGTAAAACTCTATGGCACAAATGCATCTTGACATGATAAGATAATGATTATCGTGTGCATGGCTTGTATTATCCCAAGAAATAAATAAATAATTTTTGCTAGATGACACTATGGAAAGATAAATAGTTTGTTTCTTAGAACAAGAATATTAATATCTTATCTAGTTGTTTGTTCTAAGTAATCAAAAGCAAAACCTTGATTTTAAGAATGTGAGTTCTATGAGATATAAAACTTGTTCTTAATTTATACTCAAGGATGATTGATTCTAAAGAGTTAATCTAAAAATAAGTTTAACATAAGAGACTTGTTTAGAATAAAGAGCTATTTCAATGTTACATTTAAAATCTATTATAACCAAATCAAGAGCAAGTTACTAAATTCATTGCTTAAAATTGTACACATGATTGCTCTTAGGATATAATTTTGCATCATGGTGACAACATGACGTAAGGAAATTTCTATTGATGCAAATAATTTTTCTTATAAATAAATGATTGAAAGCTACATTCTTGCTATGATTGAATATGTTGTATATGTAGTTAAATTGCCTTTTTGCAAGAAGAACAATCTCTGTGGATATCAAAATGAAGAACATACATTCTGAAAATTTTCTTAGGATATAACTTTCTCAAAGAAAATTAAGATCAAAGACTTTATTGTGATGCCTATATTAATTTTTCAATTGATAAAACTTCTTCAAAATAGGTATCACTCAAAGTGCTTCAAATTGATATACATTTGATCATATTACATAAAGACTTTATGTTTCACATATTAATATGTAACTCAATGAGAGTTCTCAAATTGGAAATCTAAAAATATTGCCTCTTGGTTAAAATCAAGTTTGTCCAAGGGGCACCCTGGTCAAAGTCAAGGTCGACCTAAAATAAGCTTGACCAAATGCTTATTTGTAAATCATTTTCTTACAATTAATCTTAGTATATTGAAAATAAGACTTTAGTGCATAGCTCTCATAAAAGGTTATAACTTATTATGATCTAATTCCTATTATGACCTTAGAATCCTTAAATTATCTTGATTATAAGATTAAGGGGGAGTTCACACAAAAAAACTTTGTAAACATCTTAAAGAAAATTTGAAACAAGTTATGACCTTAGTATTTTTAAGGTAATCTTGGCTATGAAAATAAAGGAGCCTACAATATTCATGAATGTGATATATATCTTGTTATTAATGGAGTTCACTAAACAAATTAGGGCTTAACATCTCGTGCATTTGGTTAGAGATACATTCCTTGATTCTACTATAAGCTTAAAAGATTCTCATATCATTTCAGGGTTTCACATCCCTTGTAAAATGGATGAGAAATGAAAACACATATGCTATGAATCTAAAAGGATCTCATGTCATTTCAAGTCTTAACATCCTTTGCAAATGATTAAGAAATAAATTATGGCTAAATTTGACATAAGTATCAAATTATCAAATTAAGGGGGAGTAATAGAAGTCATACTTAATGATTATCTTGGTTATCTTTCTGAAATGGCAAAGGGGGATAAACAATATAAAATAAAAAATAAAAAATAAAATGAGTTTCATAATATCTCAGTGAGAATGGCTACAAAAGGTAAACTTCAGATATGAAACTCATATAATTTATATTTCCTTATTTTATATTTTGGAAATGTTTTGTCATTTTCAAAAAGGGGGAGATTGTTGGCTAAATTGGACATTATTATAATCCCTTTATTTTGATGATGAAAAACATTTCATTCTTGTGGATCTAACATGCTACTTGAGTGTTGCAGGAACAAGGTGGATGACAAACCTTTGGAAGATCTATATGCTCAAAATGCTTTAATTTCATGATTGTAATCAAATGTAAAAACTTGTACAAGTATATAATGTACAAGTACTTAGATATCATGTAAATAAAGCATTTAGATCTTCCCTAGCCAATCACAACACTTAGATAGGTCATCCCTTACAATAGTGTCACAACTGCACACTAATACATACACTTAGTACATAATTCAAAATATTAAAACAGAGTCATTCTCGGTCGACAAACTCCTCGACCGAGACACTCTTGGTCGACAAACTCCTCGACCGAGAATTGACCCAAATAGCCGTTAGACACAGAAGACAAGGTAGTTGGGAGTTGGAATCAAACATTATATACACTTTCTCTAGACTGTCCCTCGCTCGACAAAGACTTTGACCGACATGACTCTCGGTCGACAATTTATCGACCGATATTGTCTCTGTCTGCACTTTTTAGAATTAATTAACTAGTCATTGCTAAAGTAATTAGTGGAAAAATAACGACTAGTTAAGCACTAAGAACCCCCTAGAAAGTGTCTAGAACATCCTTAAGAACCCATAGACCATTCCTATAAATAGGACATGCCTTAGGATACCCAATACACACTTGTGCAACACTTGAGCATATATTTTTGCAATTGGCAATCATTTCTTGTGAGCAATTGAGCAACTCTAACATTTGCTAATCCTTCCCATTGCTACAATTTTGTGTCCTATAGGCTAGCATCTCATACCCACTGCACTTCCACTTCCATATACATTGGTTAGGAGATCAAAACGCTTGATATAGAAAATCAAGCCTTGTGCTACAACGATAATTGTAATTTCCATTTTCCCTTCTTGTTCTTTGTTATTGCTTGTACTCTCCTTGCTACTCCTAGGGTTGGAGGTTGTGGATTGGAGAAGGTTTGATCTTCTCAGAGGAGAAGGAGGACTTTGGACTACTTCAAGAAGGTTGTCTCAATGGGAAGCTACTTCAAGAGGAAGGCTACTTCAAGGGGGAGCTTGAAGTTACTTCGAGGAAGGATGCTTCAAGGTTGGTGGGACTACTTCAAGGTGAAGTCTGTCCAAAGGGTGGTGAATGTATTTATAATTTTATGTAACATCCTTGTGAGGTAATAAAATTTAAATACTTTTAAAATCCCAATTGGAAACAATTGGGTAGTGGACTGACTCCCTTAGTTTTTGCTAAGGGTGGAACCAATCTAAACACCTTGCCTCCTTTAAGTTTCAATTGTGGTTGCTTGAGTTGAATTATTATTAAAATATTTATAAAACCCTATTCACCCCCCTCTAGTGGTTTTTCAGAAAACATAACTATTTACAAAGGTTCATAATATTTCCATGTAAATAACTTGCTCACCCTAAGGGTGGTACATAAAATGGAAAGGTTGCAGTTATATACAGATAGGCCCATATGCATAGGATAACAAGGCTATATCAAGTAGTCCTTAAGTTCACTATGATCTCATGATCCTCATGAGTCTCTACCCTATAAAGCACCTACACCTAGGTGGAGGAAACACCCAGAAAATAGGAAACAAAAGGATATGAGTCAGCAAAAGATAAGTATGTACATCAAAAGACTAACTAGGGCATTGTTTATTTCAAAATATAAAGTAAGATGTTCCCATCAAAGAAGGGCCATTAAAGCTAGGTAAGTTTCAATGAGAAGTAACAAGAGAAGGAATTTCCAAAAGAATGAGGCAATACAAGTAAAGCATAAAACAACGATTCTTTCCATAATCAGTCATTAGTATCACAACAAATATTTGCATGCAGATATATTAGATTAAAGTAACTATAGTAGATCCATGACACCATTGAGTCATTGGCCTAAGTAAAATGGGGGGAGCACATCCTAGAAGAAAAATCATGCCTTTGTATATATAAGGGTAGACATGCATACCCCGAATATAAACGCATACCCTAATAGTTATGCATAAGCATCTACGATAGTTAAAATAGTCAAATTATCTAACATGCATAAATAGAGTGGCAAGATACATCTTTCACAAACATATGTGGCATGATTTAAGCACAATAGTAGGTGGGGTCATTAACCCAATTCAACATGATAATAGTAATTTTAGAAGAATAACAATAAGTTCAATTGAGAGTATATGAATTGTCCAACAAATGGAACAAGAGCAAGTATTGCAAGAGTTGCCTAAATGGGAAAATTTAGTCATATAAATGCCCTATCATAAATAGGGAGGAGTACATGCCTTCTCTTCATGACTATCCCTATCTCTAGGGTGAAGTCACAATTCATCCTTCATGACCTAAAAGTGTTTTATACAAACATTTAGTCCACAATTATTCATTCATAAATGAAAGTATATCTATACCTAGTATTGGTTACCTATATATAGGGTTTTTAAATCCTAGAAATACCCATACATAGAGTTAGGGATAGGAACAATTTACTTATTAAAAATACCCTTATTGGGAATACCTAAGGTTCCATATGACAAACCATTATATGTTTTAGTCATATACTCGTACTTAAACTTTATTATGTATATGAGTATATGTATATCCCATATGGTTATAGGCACTATAGTAGATGCTTATGTAGTCAAAACTCACATGTCATCAAATTGCCATTTTGTCAAATTATGCAATCACCAATATCTATGATTGTAGAAGTACTTACTTGTATTGTTATTTCTATATTATACCCTTTACAGTTATATGTGATTAGTATTCCTTAAATCATCACATGGACATGTGAATATATGGTTTCTAATTCGTAAATAATAGAATTAAGGTAATGCAATTACTAGGTTATATTATTATCATAAGCACATTCATATATATAACATGATGTAGTTAATATCTAGTTGTATATCTAAGAATAAGGCATTCAAACATGACAAGCTCAATCAGCTATTTTTTCTCAAGGAGTAAAATATGCATCTTTATGTTATTATGTGTTGTACTAGATAGATCCCCATGACCATTATCATATTAATATTAGATTTCCCAATTTCACTAATGGAACATAAGAATACTAACCTACAGAGTGATAGTTTCATTAATACTCCAATAACTCATCTTACTATCATTGAGAACAACCATGGTTTTGTTGATGCAAGTGCCCCATGTCCTCTTCATTGCATAGCAGTGTTGTCAGATAGGTCTAGATTCCATTCATTGATAGCAGACATGTGATCTAGTTTCAGACTTAGATTTTATGGAACAATAACCTCAAAGTGAGAGGCATTGGTCGAGGAGGGTATGAAAACCTCTGAGCTTCATATGCTTGGTCCATTATGGTTGAGGAGGTGGCTCAATGATATCTGGGTAGTCTAGGGCATCATTACAAGAGGTGGTAGCCCTGATTATCGTGGAGGTAACCACCATCATGGAGACTGGCGCACAGGAAGAGAAGGGTACTTAGGGCGGTTGGATTGTCACTGGAGAGAAGAGGGAGATGAAGGAGACTGAACTAGGACATGACAATTAGAAAATCTCGAGGAAGCTAGGGGAGCTAGAAACCTGGATAGGTAACTAGTGAATAGGATCTCAACATCGGGTCTTCATCTTGAGGGATTCAATTGGAAGGTTGACTGACATCAATGGAAGGAAGTTTGCTCTCCATACTCTATGCATTGATAACTAGGTGGAGGTAGATATGTCGATGATGGGTGGTGGTATGAGGGATCAAGGAAGGAGAATAAAGGGGCACCTAGGCACATTGTGGAGCATTAGGGGCATGCAGAGGTACCCTACATAAGCCCACAGTTAGGTGGCAGCGGTGATGCCCACAATTAGGTGGTGGTGGTGAAATAGTGACAAGGTTTGCATACATGTATGACTTGTTCTAGGTTTCAAGATGTGGTGTCATCATGGAGGCTGCGATGGTTGTAGGTTGATGAAGGAAGGAGGATTTCTTGAGTCCAGAGCATCAAGGGTAATGGTGCAAAGGCAAAGCAGTGCATCTCTACAGATCACCACATATTGGTCATGGTGTGGAATTGTGAATGTAGAGGTATACTCCTTGTTAGTCACCATCAAGAAACTAGTATGGTGTCAGAGTATATGTGATGACTACTAGCATCGAAACTGGCCATTGTTTACTGGCAAGGAGAGGTTGGCAACATAATATCTAGGATTTGGTTGTCATTAGTGACAACATATAAGAAGGGGGAAGAAGGAATGAAAGGAAGCAAAGGAACAATGGAGGTAGGTGCACACTACCCTTGGAGTTGAGGGCTTCTAGGAAAGAAGAGAAGGAGAAATAGAAGGATGGGAATGAAATGGATCATGCAAGTGCCATTCTTGGGGTGTTGGTGGGTAGCTACAACACAACGATGTTGGTGCATTATTGAAGAATGAAGCACGTCGGGTATGGTTTAGGGCACTGAAAAAAGGAGGGACAGGAAGACATAGGAAGCGGTAGTGACTTCCCTGAGTTATGGTAGCAGACCACGTGACATGGATAAGTTGGGCATTCTTCAATGTACGTCAGTGATGGATGTAGTGGCCTCCCTGGACCATACTGAAAAACCACTAGAGGGGGGGTGAATAGGGTTTTATAAATATTTTAACAATAATTCAACTCAAGCAACCATAATTGAGATAAAAAGAAAGAGGCAAGGTGTTTAGAGTGGTTCCACCCTTAGCAACAACTAAGGGAGTCAGTCCACTACCCAATTGTTTCCAATTGGGATTTGAAAGTATTTGAATTTTATTACCTTTTTAGGATGTTACACAAAATTACAAATACCTTCCTCACCCTTTGGACAGCCTTCACCCCGAAGTCGTCTCACCAACTATGAAGCAGCCTTCACTTGAAGTAACTTCAAGCTCCCCCTTGAAGTAGCCTTCCTCCTTGAAGTAGCTTCCCGTCGAGACCTTCTAGAAGTAGTCCAAAGTCCTCCTTCTCCACCGAGACGATCCTTCTCCACCTGAGAAGATAGCACCCTCTCCAATCTGCAGCCTCCAACCCTAGGAGTAGCAAGGAGAGTACAAGCAATAAGAAGGAAAAAGAAGGGAAAATGGAAATTACAATTACCGCTTAAGCACAAGGCTTGAATCCTATATCAAGCATTTTGATCTCCTAACCAATGTGTATGGAAGTGGAAGTGTAGTGGGTAGGATATGCTAGCCTATAGGACACGAATTTGTAGCAATGGAAAGGATTAGCAAATGCTAGAGTTGCTCAATTGCTCACAAGAATAGATTGCCAATTACAAGTATGTATGCTCAAGTGTTGCACAAGTGTGTTTAGGTGTCCTAAGGCATGCCCTATTTATAAGAATGGCCTATGAGTGCTTAAGGACGTTCTAGACACTTTCTAGCGGGTTCTTAGTGCTCAACTAGCTGGTAGTTATCCACTAATTGCTTTAGCAATGGCTAGTTTATTAATTCTGAAAAGTGCAGACAGAGACAATCTCGGTCGAGAAGTTTGTCGACCGAGAGTCAGTCAGTCAAAGTTTTTGTCGACCGAGGGACGGTCTGGAGCAAGTGTATATAACATTCGATTCGAACTCCCAACTACCTTGTCTGTTGTGTCTAATGGCTATAGAACCTATTAGAAGAAATAACCTGAAAGACTCTCGGTCGAGAAGTTGTTCGACTGAGCTTGTCTCAGTCAACAAAGAGTTTGATCGAGAGTGTCTCTATTTTGGTGGTTCTAGATGAATACTAAGTGTGTGTATGAGTGTGCAGTTGTGACACTATTATAGGGGATGACCTATCTAAGTGTTGTGAATGGCTAGGGAAGATCTAAATGCTTGATTTACATGATATCTAAGTACTTGTACATTATATACTTGTACAAGTTTTTACATTTGATTGCAATCATGAAATTAACACATTGTGAGCATTTAGATCTTCCAAAGTTGTGTCATCCACCTAGTTCCTGCAACACTCAAATAGCACAGTTAGATCCACAAGAATGAAATGTTTGTTATTTTCAAAACAAAGGGATTTTGATGATGTCCATTTAGCCAACAATCTCCCCCTTTTGAAGATGACAAACATTTCTAAATATAAACCAAATAACTTTAAAATGAGTTGAGTTTCATACTTGAGATTTACCTTGTGTATTCCTTCTCTTCTTTATGGAATGTATGCTTATTATTCCCAAAGAAGTGTGGAACATAAAGTCCAACTCTTAGGGAATATAGCAACTTTTAATGTAAAACCAAGAGATTATGAAACTCATTGATTGAGTATTTAAGATTTATATTATTTATCCCCCTTTGTCATTTCAAAAAGATAGTTGTTAAAATCATGTGTTAAAACTCCCCCTTAATTTGTTCTCCCCTTTCAAAAAGATAACCATTAAATCATTTGAAAGGATGTCCATTTGAAGCCAAAATATTAGGATCAGAAGAAAAAAACCAACCGATTTAAGAAGCACAAATGTCAAAGAAAACTTCTTCTAAGGGAGTAATTAGTAGTTGCTTCCTTATTTTATGAATTGATCTAATGGAAGTGGTTTTGTGAAAATATCAGCCAATTGATCTTTTATATCAACATGATTAAGGGATACATAATTTTTAGAGATATGATCCCTTAGAAAATGATGACGGATTTCAATATGTTTGGCATGGCTATGTAAAATAGGATTATGTGCCAAGTTTATAGTGCTCGTATTGTCACAAAAGATAGGTGTGGATGAAAATGTAAAACCATAATCGTTTAAAACTTGTTGCATATAAAGCACTTGAGTACAACAAGACTCGACTACCATATATTCAGCTTCAGTTGTAGAGAGGGCAACCGTGTTTTGTTTCTTGCTAAACCAAGATACTAAGGCTCTTCCTAATAAGAAAAAACTTCCGCTTTTGCTCTTTCGATCAATTCGACAACCAGCATAATCAACATCGGTATAAGCTTTGAAGTCCAAAGATTGTCCTTTAGGATACCATAGACCATAACTTGTAGTGTCGGCTAAATATCTTAAAATCCGTTTGATAGCTTGAAAATGAGTTTGCATAGTTTGTAATTTAAATCTAGCACAAAGTCTAATGGAAAACATGATGTCTGATCTAGAAGCGGTTAAATAAAGAAAGCTACCAATTATGGCTCTATACAAAGAATCATCAATGGGTTCCCCATTTTCATCTTTGTCAATTTTAGTAGAGGTACTCATTGGTGTGGTAGAATGTTTGCAATTTGTCATCCCAAAGCATTTTAAAAGTTCATTTGTATACTTTTCTTGGCTTATAAAAATCCCAGCGAGCGTTTGCTTTATTTGAAAACCAAGAAAGAAAGTCAATTCTCCCATGAGACTCATTTCAAATTCCTTTTGCATAATATTACTGAATTGTGTACATAAAGATTCATTGGATGCACCAAAGATAATATCATCAACATAGATTTAAACAACCAAAAAGTCAAATTCATATGTTTTGAAAAATAGATAGAATATGAATTTCCAATTGAAAAGCTATTATCAAAAAGATATTTTTTTAGTTGTTCATACCAATTTCTAGGTGCTTGTTTTAAACGATAGAGTTCTTTCTTGAGTTTTTATACATAGTCACCTTTTTTTTAGAATTTCAAAACCAGGTGGTTGAGCAACATATACTTCTTCTTGTATTATTCCATTGAGAAATGCACTTTTTACATCCATTTGGAATAGTTTGATGTTTTTTTGGGCAGCTATAGCTAGTAGCATTCTAATGGCTTCAAGTCTTTCCATTGGTGCATAAGTTTAATCAAAGTCTGTTCCTTCTTGTTGATTATACCCTTGTGCTACCAACCTAGCTTTATTTCTTACTACTTCCCCTGCTTCATTTAACTTATTTCTAAAAACCCACTTAGTTCCAATAATGGTTTTATTTTGAGGTTTATGAACTAAGTCTCTTACATCATTCTTAGGGAATTGGTTTAATTCTTCTTGCATTGCCATTATCTAATAATTATCTTTTAGAGCTTCAATCAACTTCTTAGGTTCAATTATAGATACAAATACCATATTCGCAACATCTCTAAAAGATGATCGGGTTTATACTCTATCCTTAGGATTTCCAATGATCAGTTCTTGAGGATGATCCTTAATAATTCTAGGGATGGGTTGTTGTGTCTCAATTTGTTGATCAATTTCAGCATTTTGATCATCTTTAATTGATATGGTTAGATTTGTTGGTATGTATGCCCTGAGAGCCAATCATGGGATGATTGGTGGGATACATTAAGATTGATTTGATTAACATCAAAGGAAAGCTTCCAATTCTTTCTGGTTCAGTCATATGAGATAGTGATAGAACAAATTGAATGTCTAGAGAATGACAGTACTCAATGACGTATGCCTTCAAGTTCATGACCTGAATGATGAGATCATACGGATGCTAAGAGTTTGTACATTCTTGTTATGTCCCTAGTCGGATGTCATTGTGGAAGGTAGATAGACAACAATGACACACAAGACTAGATTGTGGTGTTGGTTGATGACAGAATCTCATTAGTCATGATATAGAGATATCAAACCAAACACATAGGTACTTGTTAGAGAACAAGTGTACCAGACAGACCCACTGTGAGTTTGACACATGGAACCATGAGATGGTAGTCACAGTCAGTACTCACAGTGATGGTGGTGAGTGTGATTCTTTGACCTGAAATCACTACACTCAACACATGTCGTTGGGCACACTTTGACATCATCAAACGCAGTCCTGAAACATGGGTTGTTATAAAGGTGATGATTGGGTGGCTTTGACACATGGGGCTTTTGAGGGGTGAGTGATAGATATGGGATTTGTCCCTCCTGAGGGAGTTTGATATCCAAGGCCACTTGATGAGTAGGATTGAGATAGACGTGTGCACGCATGTGTGAATCAGTATGTGATATTGATGTCATACATATCTCGTTCAATCTACTCTGAGATCAAGAAAGTGAATGAACGTTGACAGGATGACTGTTCCATGCCTTGAGTTCATTCGAGATATCAGTGACAAAGGAATTATACATTCAGTGTAACACCATTCACGGATTGTAGGATGAAAGTTGTTCTCCAACTTTCTACTTTCACTTGGGTAGCAATGATGTGTGACTAGGCACCGCTCTTTGCTTGTGAAGTCATAAGTGTTATGGATTTTCACTGCCAACGTGAAATGGACCTGCAGGGTCACACACATAGGATTTAACCTGGAAGAGGAGTTTTGTCCACAAGCAACGTTTAGATTGATTACTAAAGGAGTTTAGTAGTTCAATTAAACACTCAATCAGTCGATGACTCAATGTCATATGGTTCAAGGTGTTGGACGCATTGATTGGAGTATTGGATTGATTGAAATCGCATTTGACTGATTCTGCACAACCTGTACTCCCAACCGATCGGTTCAAGTGTTGAACCGATCGGCTGAGGTTGCTGAACCGGTCGGCTCAAGAGTTGAGCTGATCGGCTCAAGCCCAGGGTGAAATGAGCGGTTCAAGTGTTGAACCGATCAGTTCAACTGGTGCAACCAAGCAAGTTGGGAAAGTCAGGTCGGTGAAAATTTTCCTTGCGTTTCACTTGCCCAATTTGATTGGAACAAGGATTGGTATTCGATACCAATTAGAAACGAAAGTTGGAAAGTCAATCGGGAACTGATCAGGACCACGAACCGACCGGTTCAGAAGTGAACCGATCGGCTCATGGGTCCCAACCGATCAGTTGGTGCTCCAACCGACCGTTTCAGGTCCCCAACTGACCGGTTCACTTAAGAACCGATCGGTTCAGGTTGCGAGATGGTTGCTTTTTGTGGAAAATCTCGAACCCTTCTACTCCTGCTTTTAGTCCCGTATTGTCGGGCACAGAGAACCATGTCCCATGACCCGCCTATATATATAGGGGTATTGGGGGCTTCTCAGAGTACAACTCAATGCAAGCCGGTTGCTTTGCGAAGTTGTCGTTCTCTCTGGTTTTGGTAACCGTGAGAGATCCCGAGCAAGTGCTTCCCGCAAAAGGGAGGTGCAGCAAGGGAAGGACAACTGTAGTTGCAACTGGTAGCAGGAGAGTGTGTTGGCGACTAGTACGTCAACAGGAGGGTGCGACTCCTTCCACTTCCTTGTGGGACAAGGAGTGTGGAGTTCTAGGTGGTCCGTGTGGACTACTACAGAGGCGGGAGGACACTGCCGCTCAGGAGGACAACTGTCATCTGACAGTCCGGTAGGAGGAGGAGTCGTCAGTCCCGGTGCGACCAGGAGTTGCACAGACACCGTCCAAGACCGGAGTTGAAGACCGTGCATTGCGCGAGGTATTGTCGCCGAGCAAGCCTCGGGACAAGGTATGATTCCACAAACCATCCTTTCCTATTATATAGACGTTGACGCGTTTCCTCGGTTTGGGTTGGGGGAGAAAATTTTTGTTTCCGCTGCCTTCTCTGTCTCCCCTAAAACCCAAAAGTGGTATCAGAGCCACGTCAGCTGTTCTATATTTTAGGAATATCGATATGATTGATTTTGGTTTGTCACCTTTATTTATTGCATACGATGCGAATAATATCGGCTTTATGCATGTCCAATCCTTAATCCACAAATCCCTAATCAATATATGATATGTATTATTAATGCACTTGATACGCGTCACCCTTAAACGAGTTTTGTGGTGGATGTGTGTAGCATGATTATGGCCTATAAACCCCTATATGTGTGTGGTTGTTTGTGGTTGCTTGCATCTCGGTCTGCGCACCGATCTTCCCTCTCTTATTCCTGATGTAACTCAAAATAATTCGAGATTCTTTCCTACCTTTGCTCCCCCCAAATGTAACTCGGGGTTTTCCCTTTTAAAGCAATGTAATAAATAGGATAGATTTTATTTCCTATTATGTCGAAGACCGACGAACATCAAGACGACAGCTGAAACGATCGGTTCAAGGCATGAACTGATCGGTTGACATTCCAGACGGTCAGTTCAAGGAGTGAACCGATCGGTTGATGACCGGTTCGAGGAGCGAGACGAGCGGGTGGCGGACATGACGAGATGCACGATGACCAGGCGAACCGATCAGTTGGAGGAGCCAACCGATCAGCTGGTGGCACCCAGACAACCGGCTGGAGAGTACAGATCATTTATGTGATGAGTTGATCAACTCGGATGGAAATGCACAAAGTTCATCTTGTACATGTTGCATGTGATGTAGACCTAGATGACCGTGATTCCTCTTAGCTCGAGGAATCACATTAGGATGGCCATAATCATCACTTTTTATCGTTTGTGCATGTTTTCTGTGGGATATAGCATGTATATGATACATATTATTTATTTTGGTGATTGGATATGTATATGTATATAAAAACCAAATCCCTCATTAAAATATTAAGTTTTAGATGCCTTCCAAATGTGACACATGTGAAAAGCTTGTTCGACCAAGTGTGGGCACGCCCTAGCGTGGTGCACCGTCTACCTCGTGGAAGCGTGAAGGATGAATGTGTGGGTCTGCCCTAGCAGGGTGCATATTCATCATGTTTGCTTTGGGTCGGACTTAACAAGGTGACCTAGATAGGATCTAGCACCTTGAGGCATGGAGATGATCATTGCAAGGAGTTGTATATGACATCTTATCAAGAGTTGCATATGATGCAATTGGCAAAAGTTGCCTACCTGAGAGATCTGTGTTATGGGTGACAGCCCTAGCTGGTCCATGGCTTAGAGGATTTCAGGATCTTGCCCACTAGAAGGTTGTACGCTGCAATCTTCCGAATTGATGGTGAGGGCTATCAATTTGAAGTAAAATAGTGGGAGCGATAATTAATTAAAGGCCTAATTTTATCGTCAACCTTTCAAATCAATCAAATAAGTCAAAAGAGTTTTGGACTAAAATTGCACATATTTCCTTTTGTTAAAATAAATGGTTAATCAACAAATCACTTTATTTGCGATCAGTCTTTGAGACCAACAAATTAAATGGGAATAATTCCACGACTGGTTAGGATGATGATGAGAAGTGTTCTCAATCAAAGAGAGAAAGCTCTAAGTCCTAGTTATACCAGAACCAGATGAACTCGATCCCACCACATCAATGGCTGAAAGTTTGCTTATGGAAGCATACTGAGGATGACATTGATGAGGAGTGCTTGATGTTGTGTTCTCTGAACTATGAGTTGCAGAGACAACATGAGACATATGATGTCTCTAAGATACTGTCCTAGTATGTCATGACAGAAGGAGATCCAGTAAGGTATTCACACACTCAATGTGATTGGGTATGTGGAAAACCTGATTAAGGAGGATTCCCTCTGAGCCAAGAGTTGGCTATTGGTATGATACTGCAAATGTTGTGAGAATCATACAATTCATGATAAGCTACAACATGAACAACTTTGACAAGCATTGACAGAGTTGTTGGACATGTTGAGAATAGTAGAGGCAAAAATGAAGAAAGACAAACCATAATATTTGATGTGATCAAAGAAAAGGTAAGTCTTAAAGGCAAGGGCAAGGACAAAGCAAAGAAGTGTTCTGATGCTAGCCAGCAGCCCAAGCCGTCTTCAGCCTCAAGGCACATGGGGAAAGGGTGTATGAGGGATTTCCCTCTATATCTGGAAGAACAAAAGAAGATGAAGGAGGGGATGAAGATCTCCACCTAAGGTATCAGGAAATGAACCGCTTCTTTATCTGAGGTATATGATACCAAGATATGGATATGTCATATATGATATGCAATATCCACAAAGAAGTGATGGCCTTTGCGAAAGGACCAAGAAAGAAATACCCATCATTGGAGCAAGTGTTGCTGCCATAGATAGGAGTATCTTTCAGTTTATTTCAGCCTAAAGGGCACGAAATAGAGTTGAGAACTGCTATTTCATATATTGCTAATAGATAGAAACACTTTATTATTGCATATTGTATGACAATGATGGCAATTAATAAAGTTGATGTTTCAATCTCAAAGATATGATCTTTGTGGCAATGCCTTGTTTATATTGTGATACATGGTATGTATAAGATAAAATGATACCTAAAGTTATTGATAACTCAAACGATCAAATTAGCATCAATCATGAGAAATTCATTTCTAGTTTCCATATGATGGATAAATCTAGACTCTTTTGGTTAGAGAACCAGTAAGAGACATGAATCTCTTGTACATGATTAATCAATCTTCACTAATGGTAGTGGGAGAATGATTGTCCTATTAGGTATAATACATGTGATGTATTTACATACCTATTGGAGCGAATGCTAATACTTCTAATGGTGTTTAGAGAAATACCAATATGAATATCTTGAAGTGTTCAAGATTTTCACAGATGAAGTGCAAATTTGGTAAAGTGTTAATTCTTGATGAGATCAATGAATGAAACACTTGAACCAAATGTTTGAGATCCTTACGAGTGATTATGATAATGTATCATAGTGAACTCATGATTAAGGCATGGTGATGTCTAAATGAAGAAGGAATCATACTCTAAGGAGTTAGAGAATGATTATCAAATAACTGAATTCTTCTTAATAAATGAATACCCCACACTAATAAAAGAAATCAAGAATCACAAGGGTTGTGAGTTCTTATATCTTTAACAGATACACCTCAATTATCTATGTGATCAGTTGTTCATGTGATGAGTCAACTATCAAGATGAATATGAGGAACCGATTCTTGAGTTATGGTTTATGACCATTACATCCTAAATGACATCCATGTGAACCATAAGGTATGACCTTGATGGTAGCACTCATTAGATCATATCCATAAGTGCAAATGAGTCTTAAGTGTTAAGACACATGGATAACATTTTGAGAAGGATGATGCTTGTTGATTGCAACTTAATGACTAAGACATTTGGCATATGGATACTAAAACCGCATTCCTATGAGGAATAAAACCAGGATGTGTACGTGACACAGCCTATAAGGTTTATGAATCCACTAATGCAAATGAAGTCTATAAGTTACAATGGACTAATCAATGTTATTGATTGAGTACAAGCAACTCAAAATTGGATATTTACTTTGATGATATAGTCAAAGGGTTTGACTGATATGTCAAAGATAAAGAAGGGATCTGTGATTTAGTGGGAGCGTATTCACATTCCACATATTGATGTGAAATGGAATTGTTCTAGAATGGAAATCCAAAAGTGGAAATTATCTTTAAGGAAGATAGAGATGTTTCCTATATGATAGGAATAGAGATCTATAGAGATAGTTCTCGACAAATCTCTTGACCTGGAAAAGAGAGAGCATACATTGGCAATCTGTACTGAAGGGTTCAGTATGCACAGATTCAGTGGGAGAAAACTTGTCCATGTTATATGGATATTAGTATCCCAAGGCCAAGTGTCCAATTCTTATGAAGAATGGGAACACTAAGAATAGATATGGATCTATCATGTATGTAATCATCCCATTGTCTTGCATGTATGACATGGCAAGAATAAAATGCATTCATCATGTTGTATGTAGGACATGACAATATGATGTGCTCATCCTGATAACTCGTATGTGGGACATGACGAGTGGATGTCTGTCTGATTCCAGTAAGGGTTACTGGAATATCATAAGAACTTGATAAGTACTTGGGAAGTACTAGTTCTATGGAGATAAGGAAGAGTTCGATGTAAAGAGTTACATGGATGCGAACTTCCGAAAGGACAGAAAATTAATCGCAAAATATACATAGGATGTATAAAAGTAAAAGTTTGTTGATAATTGGAAGTGTTCCAATAAAACCATTTAAAAGGGAAATGCCGAGTATCCGTGTGTTAGAGAACAACAGTGGATACTATATGGATCTGGAAGTTCATGAGATGAACTTATAGATATTCCACTCATTGATGACAAGTATGGAATCCTTGATCATGCAATGTGGCTAAAGGTTAGCAAAGGAATACTAGATCGCATATTACGACAACTCCATCTCATACGTGCGACGTAAAGCGAAGAGATGAGAGACATGCAATTTGTACATACTTTGGCAAGGTGTTGCCATTACTCACTATGTTGGCACTAGAGCACGGTAACATGTGGGACATGTTTGAAGATCACTATGAATATGATTCATGGGTGATTGGCTCGCAGTGCAAGTGGGAGTCTGTTGGTATGTATGCCCTGAGAGCCAATCATGGGATGATTGGTGGGATACATTAAGATTGATTTGATTAACATCAAAGGCAAGCTTCCAATTCTTTCTGGTTCAGTCATATGAGATAGTGATAGAACAGATTGAATGTCTAGAGAATGACAGTACTCAATGACGTATGCCTTCAGGTTCATGACCTGAACGATGAGATCATACGGATGCTAAGAGTTTGTACATTCTTGTTATGTCCCTAGTCGAATGTCATTGTGGAAGGTAGATAGACAACAATGACACACAAGACTAGATTGTGGTGTTGGTTGATGACAGAATCTCATTAGTCATGATATAGAGATATCAAACCAAACACATAGGTACTTGTTAGAGAACAAGTGTACCGGACAGACCCACCGTGAGTTTGACACATGGAACCATGAGATGGTAGTCATAGTCAGTACTCACAGTGATGGTGGTGAGTGTGATTCTTTGACCTGAAATCACTACACTCAACACATGTCGTTGGGCACACTTTGACATCATCAAACGCAGTCCTGAAACATGGGTTGTTATAAAGGTGATGATTGGGTGGCTTTGACACATGGGGCTTTTGAGGGGTGAGTGATAGATATGGGATTTGTCCCTCCTGAGGGAGTTTGATATCCAAGGCCACTTGATGAGTAGGATTGAGATAGACGTGTGCACGCATGTGTGAATCAGTATGTGATATTGATGTCATACATATCTCGTTCAATCTACTCTGAGATCAAGAAAGTGAATGAACGTTGACAGGATGACTGTTTCATGCCTTGAGTTCATTCGGGATATCAGTGACAAAGGAATTATACATTCAGTGTAACACCATTCACGGATTGTAGGATGAAAGTTGTTCTCCAACTTTCTACTTTCACTTGGGTAGCAATGATGTGTGACTAGGCACCGCTCTTTGCTTGTGAAGTCATAAGTGTTATGGATTTTCACTGCCAACGTGAAATGGACCTGCAGGGTCACACACATAGGATTTAACCTGGAAGAGGAGTTTTGTCCACAAGCAACGTTTAGATTGATTACTAAAGGAGTTTAGTAGTTCAATTAAACACTCAATCAGTCGATGACTCAATGTCATATGGTTCAAGGTGTTGGACGCATTGATTGGAGTATTGGATTGATTGAAATCACATTTGACTGATTCTGCACAACCTGTACTCCCAACCGATCGGTTCAAGTGTTGAACCGGTCGGCTGAGGTTGCTGAACCGGTCGGCTCAAGAGTTGAGCAGATCGGCTCAAGCCCAGGGTGAAACGAGCGGTTCAAGTGTTGAACCGATCGGTTCAACTGGTGCAACCAAGCAAGTTGGGAAAGTTAGGTCGGTGAGAATTTTCCTTGCATTTCACTTGCCCAATTTGATTGGAACAAGGATTGGTATTCGATACCAATTAAAAATGAAAGTTGGAAAGTCAATCGGGAACTGATCAGGACCACGAACCGACCGGTTCAGAAGTGAACCGATCGGCTCATGGGTCCCAACCGATCGGTTGGTGCTCCAACCGACCGGTTCAGGTCCCCAACCGACCGGTTCACTTTTGAACCGATCGGTTCAGGTTGCGAGATGGTTACTTTTTGTGGAAAATCTCGAACCCTTCTACTCCTGCTTTTAGTCCCGTATTGTCGGGCACAGAGAACCCTGTCCCATGACCCGCCTATATATATAGGGGTATTGGGGGCTTCTCAGAGTACAACTCAATGCAAGCCGGTTGCTTTGCGAAGTTGTCGTTCTCTCTGGTTTTGGTAACCGTAAGAGATCCCGAGCAAGTGCTTCCCGCAAAAGGGAGGTGCAGCAAGGGAAGGACAACTGTAGTTGCAACTAGTAGCAGGAGAGTGTGTTGGCGACTAGTACGTCAACAGGAGGGTGCGACTCCTTCCACTTCCTTGTGGGACAAGGAGTGTGGAGTTCTAGGTGGTCCGTGTGGACTACTACAGAGGCGGGAGGACACTGCCGCTCAGGAGGACAACTGTCATCCGACAGTCCGGTAGGAGGAGGAGTCGTCAGTCCCGGTGCGACCAGGAGATGCACAGACACCGTCCAAGACCGGAGTTGAAGACCGCGCATTGCGCGAGGTATTGTCGCCGAGCAAGCCTCGGGACAAGGTATGATTCCACAAACCATCCTTTCCTATTATATAGACGTTGACGCGTTTCCTCGGTTTGGGTTGGGGGAGAAAATTTTTGTTTCCGCTGCCTTCTCTGTCTCCCCTAAAACCCAACAAGATCTTCGATTTGATGAGTAATATCAACTATGTTATCACTTTGTTTTTGTTCTTCATGAAAAGTAATGGGAATGGATTCTTCAACTTTTCTAGAGATAGTGTTGTAAACTCTAAATGCTTTACTAGAAGTTGAATAATATCCCAAGAAAAAGGCTTTTTTTGATTTAGAGTCAAACTTTTCTTTATCATCTTTTGTGTTCAAGATATAGCAAGTTGAGCCAAAAGTATGAAAATAGTCAACCCTTGGTTTCTTAGTATACATGATTTCATATGGTGTTTTCTTCAAATAAGAGTGTACAGTTACTCTATGTAGCACATAACAAGATGTGTTTACTGCTTCAGCCCAAAATGTTTTAGGTGTATTATGTTCAAGAATCATAGTCCTAGCCATTTCTTGTAATGACCAATTTTTCCTTTCAACTATGCCATTTTGTTGTGGAGTGTGTGGATCAGAAAAATTGTGAGTGTAGCCTTGAGATGTACATAATTCTTCAAATAGATGATTCTCAAATTCTCCACAATGATCACTTCTAATTGTGCATATTTTGTTTTGTAATTGATTTTCAATCTTTGAACAAAATTGTATGAAAACTTGAATAGTATCATCTTTATTTGCAAGAAAATGTACCCATGTATATCTACTGTAATCATCAATAATAACAAAGCAATATCTTTTCCCACCAATAGATTGTGTCCTCATAGGTCCGAACAAATCCATATGAATAAGTTCTAGTGATCTACTGGTGCTAAGCATGTTTTTGGGTTTAAAAGAAGTTTTAGTTTGTTTACCCAAAGTACATGGTTCACAATTTTCAGATTGATCAAAAGATAACTTAGGAAAACCACGAACAAGATCATATTTAACTAGCTTTTTTATAACATATGAACTAGCATGACCTAATTTTCTATGCCATAGTTGTAAAGAATTTTCTTTTGCAAGTAAGCATTTTCCAACTACAGATTGCATAGAGTTAGGTCTAAGGATATATAGATTTCCAACTCTTTTTCCTTCATAAACAACATTTGTAGTGTTTTCTATTAGTAACTTGCAACAATTTTTGTTGAATAAAACATCATATTCACTATCACATAGTTGACTGACACTTATTAAATCATGGTGCAGACCATCAACAAGTAAAACATTCTTTATTTCAAGGTTTGTACCAATATTACATATTCTAACAATTTTACCTTTACCATTGTCTCCAAAAGTGACTGTTCTGCTTTTCTTTTCCTCCAAAGTTTGAAATGCATCCTTGTTCCCGGTCATGTATTTGGAACATCCACTGTCAACTACCCAATCTTGCAATAAAATATAGGTTTTGGTACCCATGTGATGGTCCATTATGGTTAGGTACATTTAACAACAAACTGAACATGATTTAACAAATTAAACTGAATAGATTTTCATTCAGTCGAAAAATACTTCGACCGACCTTGACTCGGTCGAAAATTTCTCGACCAGGATTGTTACTATTTTTAACTACAGATTTTGGAGTTGGTACAGGAATTCCTTCGGTCGAATAATTTCTCGACCGAGGAGTGTCTCGCTCAAACTATATGTCGACCGAGATTGTGTTTTTGTTTGTTTCAGCAATTTGTTTATGTTAATTTGGGCTTAAATTTTTGTAATTTGCCAAGGTACTATTCTATTTAGTTGAGATGAGACATTAAGATATTCAAATGAAGTGTTAGGTCAAATCTCAACTCAATCATATTAAATTTGCTAAGTTTGGGGTCTTGGAACCCATACTAAATCAACATCCTTTTTCTTGTACAGAAATGAAAAGGAATAATGTCCAAGACGCAAGCAATAATGACAACAAATATAATCAATTTCATTTGGAACATATCCTAAACCTCTTCTTCCACTATAACCAGAAGAGTTCTTTAGAATCTTATCAAGTTACCATTATTTCTCATGCTACTAACTTCTTTTTGTAACTTAGCAATCTCATCAGTTTTCTTTTGGATATATATCTTTGCTTGATCTAGATTAGATGATAAAGCATCTCTTTCCTTAACAATAACATAATAATCTAGATGATTACATAGGATAGGTTGAGTCTGAAAATTATTCAGTTTTGCAAGAAAATCAACCTTTTCTTGAGAAAGAAGATCATGATTTGTTTCTAAAGTAAGTAACTTCATATTGCAATCATTTAAAGATGATTTCAATGTCAAATTTTCAGAAGAAATACGATCCTTTTCAAAAGAAAGATTATTCAATCTTGCATATAGATCCTCATTAGTTCTAGTAACCTTCTTTAGTTTCTTTTTGCAATCAACATATTTGTCATGAGGAAACGAGCTCTGCCTTCTCTCTAACCCTCGCTAGGGCTTCCCCGTTGGGGGGAGGGGCGCCGATCCACTGGGCGTGCCCTCCCCTTGGCCCTTTCCCACTCTCCCGTCTACCCTCTTCTCCACTCCCAGCTTCTCTGGCCCCTGGCATTCCACCGGTGGTCTGCTGCTCGCCCATTGGTCGGCGACGTGACCTTTGTTGTGGCGTGTTCGTTTCTGAACGGCGGTCTGGGGCCCTCGATGCAGGGTGCTCATCGCGGATGCCTGGCTGCGGTGTGAAGCCAGCTTCGATATCCCAGATATGTGGGTGATTGAAGGCGGATCCCTGGTGGCGGAGAGAGTCAGGGAGGATGGGTCTCGTCCCGTCTCTCCAGGTTGAGGGTTCCTTCTCTGGTGGTTATGGAAGAGATACGATGGGGAGTTGACTGGATGTAGGTGCTGAGATCTGGAGGGCTAGCTGTGTGCCGATTCAATCGGCCTCCATCTAGTTCATGGGTGACTGGATGGAGCGAAGCTACCTTGCATAGATCTGGTGTCTCTGTCACTGGGGTTTCGTGCCCTATCTCTTATCCGCTTCTCCTCCTCTTCTCTTTTCTTCCCCGGCAAGAAGCGATTGCTCCGACTAGGGCTCTCACCGTCAAAGGGATAGGTGGTCGTGGCTCCTATGAAGGCTGTTGGCTGTGTCTGAGTATCCAGAAGCGTTCAAGCATCATGAGCTTGCTCTGGTGGTGTCTTGATGTATTGGGCAGCGTGGGCTCGCGTCCCCTCTGTTCAGTAGGTGGTCTCCCTCCATTTCACCGTCATCAAGTCATCTACGGGCGTGTCTGTCCGGTGTTTCCTGTTTCATCATATGGAACACCCTCAAGATGTTAGTCGAAATGTAACTGGTAGCAGCAGCATGAGGATTTAAGCTTGCTTCTCTGGTGGCTGCTTGTGCTTGGGATCGAAGAGGGGTGGATTGATCGTCTTCTCCTGTTCCTTTCTTCCTGCTTTTGCACCATGTTTAGCAGTCAAGGTCCCTGATAAGGTGACTTGTGTTTGATGAAGAGGGGCTGGATACCCACCTGGATCCCACACTTTCAGGGATTGAAGCAAACGCCAGTGGTGGATAGGTTGGTGTTTAGTTCAAGGACATCATTTGAAGGTCAGCTAATGGAAGGGTCCTGCATTGTGAATTGTTTTCTCTGCTTCAAGCTGGATTGGAACTCCTTCCTGGAGTTTGATGAGAAGTCTTGCTCCACTCAGGTGCATCTTGTGGCTGATGATGGTTCTCTTTATCAGTGTTGTGTTAGTCTGAGCCCAGGTGGTTCTCATCATAGGAGCACAAGTATGGATTTTAATTGGTAGCCTTCTGCCTGTCGGTAGAGTCTGCACTTTTTGTGGGTGTTCATATTGACAGTGGAGCTCCTCTACTGTGCTGGGTGATGGTCTTACCAATTTTTGTCTGTATGGTTGCTCTTGTGTTGTCTTCTGTGTCTGGGGTTTCTGATTTTGTTTTGGTCTTTTGCGTAAGACCTATGTTTCTTCTTTTTGTTTTTGTCTTGGTAATCCTTTTCGGAGGGTTAAGGGGTGCGCTTATGATGTACCTAAAGTTTTGGAATCACAATAGCAACAGAGTTTTTCACCGACCAAAAAAACATATTTGTCATGAGTATTTTGTAGGATAACAATTAGATCTTCTTTTGGCAAATCAAGAAGGCTTACCTCTTGAGAATCGTCACTATCAACTTCTTTGGCCATGAGACACTCTACATTCTCTTCTCCACTTTCACTATCACTTGACTCATCCCATGCAACTTTGTATACTTTTTCTCCCTTCTTCTTGGATGAGCTTTTCTTTCCTTTCTTTGCTTTAGGACATTCATTCTTGAGATGTCCCTTCTTTCCACATTCAAAACACCTAGGAGTAGAAGAAGAAGAACCAACAACTTTGTTAGATCTAAATCGTATGTATTTGTTACCATTAACAATTAACGCTTCTTCTCCTTCATCTCCATCACTTGTTTCATAATTTTATTGAGTGATGATCTTTGAAGCTTTTAGGGCCATATCTTTCTTTCTTCCTTGTTGAAGTTCATGCTCTCATCGTTCCTCTTCCTCCAAGGTTGCCTCATGTGCTTCTAAGTTGCCAATGAGTTGCTCCATCCTTATTCGGGTGAGATCATTTGCTTCTTCAATAGCAGTCACCTTGGGCTTGTACTTGGGAGGAAGAGACCTAAGAATTTTTGATACTGGATCTTCTTCGTTGATTACTTTACCTAAAGCATTTAAACCATTCACAATAGAAGAAAATTTTGCATACATTTCACTAATAGATTCATTTTGATCCATACGAAACTGTTCAAACTTTTGTTTAAGAATTTCGATTTTAGAATTCTTAACTTGAAAAGTTCCTTCATAGGTTATAGAGAGTCTATGCCATATCTCATATGTTGTTTCACAATTTGATATTCTATTGAATTCACCAATGAAAATTGAACAATAGAGTATACTTACCGACTGGGATCTCGGTCGATAATTCCTCGACCGAGAATGTCTCTGTCTGCACTTTTCAGGATTAATTAACTAGCCGTTGTTAGTGCAACTAATGGATACCTAATGGCTAGTTGAGCACTTAGAACCCCCTAGAAAGTGTTTAGAACGTCCTTAAGCATCCATAGGCCATTCCTATAAATAGGACAAGCCATAGGACACCCAAACACACTTGTGCTACACTTGAGCATTCATACTTACAATTGACAATTCATTCTTGTGAGAAATTGAGCAATTCCTACATTGGCTATACATTTCCATTGCTCTAAATTCGTGTCCTATAAGCTAGCATCTCCTATCCACATCACCTACACTTTCTTATACATTGGTTAGGAGATCAAAACGCTTGATATAAGAAATCAAGCCTTGTGCTACAAGTGGTATTGTAATTTCTATTTTCCTTCTTGTTCCTTTATATCTTTTGTACTCTCCTTGCTACTCCTAGGGTTGGAGTCTGCGGAGTGGAGAGGGTTTGACTTCTCCGGTGGAGAAGGTGGACTTTGGACTACTTCAAGAAGGCTGTCTCAATGGGAAGATACTTCAAGAGGAAGGCTACTTCAAGGGGAGCTTGAGGTTACTTCAAGGAAGGCTGCTTCGAGGTTGGTGAGACTACTTCTAGGCTGCAAAATTTTTTTCTATTGTAAATGGTTGGAATGCTTTAGGCAAAGTGATTAGTGAGGAAGACCAGGTGTCAAAGATTCTTAGATCCCTTCCTCCCAAGTATAAGCCCAAAGTGACTGCCATTGAAGAAGCAAATGACCTCACCCGACTAAGGATGGAGCAACTCATTGGCAACCTTGAAGCACATGAAGCAACTTTAGAAGAGGAAGAAAGACGAGAATGTGAACTTCAACAAGGGAAAAAGAAGGACATTGCATTCAAAGCATCAACCAAGATTAGTCATGACACAAGTGAAGATGATAGTGAAGAAGAAACTCTCATTGTAAACAGTAAGCAGTATAAAAGTTTTAAAACTAACAAAACTTCTAGTGTTTCTTCTTCCAGGTGCTTTGAATGTGGCAAAAAGGGACACATGAAAGGTGATAGTCCAAAACTCAAGAAAGGAAAGAAATCATCTCACAAAAAGAAAGAAAGAGCATATAAAGCTGCATGGGATGATTCAAGTGATGATAGTGATGATGGAAAAGAAGAAGTAGAATGTCTTATTGCTACAACAAATGAAGAAGAAGAAGAATAGGTAAGCCTTTTTGATCTACCAAAAGAAGATCTAATTGCTAGTCTTCAAGATACACATGAGAAATATATTGAGTGCAAGAAGAAATTTAAGAAATAAAATAAAGTAAATGATGAGTTAAATGCTAAACTTCTTGCTCTCACATCAGAAATTGAAGATTATGATGTTAAGCTGAAATCTGTAGAAGCAAATTGCAATCTTCTTTCCCTCGAAAAGTTAAACTTGCAAACTCAAGTAAATGATCTTCAAAAACAACCTATTTTGTGTACACATCTAGATTATGATATTATTGTGAAAGAAAGAGATTCTTTGTTATCTAATCTAGATCAAGCAAAATTAGATATCAAGAAGAAAATAGATGAGATTATGAAGTTACAACAAAAAGTGAGTAGCTTGAGTAACAATAATATTCTTGATAATATCTTAAATGATTCTTATCGTCAAATTGGAAGAAGAGGACTAGGTTATAAGACTAAGGGAAAATCTTATCAAAAACCTAGTTGGAGAAGGACACAAGTGCTAAAGAATCAATCCATATATGTACCCAAGAACAATTCAACTCCTAGAAAGAGAAATGAGATTGACTCTATTAGTTGTCATTATTGCTTGCGTCTTGGACACTACTCTTTTTCATGCCCATACAAGAAAAGGAATGATAATCTAGCTTGGGTTCCTAGAACTTAGAAGTTTGAATTTGACTAGTTGAGATTTGACCTAAACTAATTCTTGATATAAAAATGTCATATCTCAACACAATCAAGCTTTAACTTTCATATTCTTGATTTTTTTTTTGGTCGGCCAAAACTCTGTTGCTTTTTTTGTATTTTTGTTTGTAAATATGTACAATGCTTGTTGGAACTTAAACAAGTCCAACTAATAGGATCCTATCTTTACAGCTGAAAAAAGCTAACGACCCAAAGATAAGGATCAAACAAAGAGGTAGACAGGAAAGCACAAGGGGAACCCCACAAAAGGATCAACCAAAACTCCAAGAAAGGCACCTCTGAACTATACCTTAACAAGGAACTAGGGCCCCAAAGCAAACACAAACAGGTACAAAACCAACCCATCTGCCAATCAGCAGAACTCCAAATAGTAGCAGTAAACAACCGAACACCAGCAACCAAAAGAACAACAGAGCAACGAAGAACAAGCAGCACCATTAGCTCAAATCTTCAACAGACCTCCTAATAATCTTTTCCAAGCTAACAGAATCCCTTTTTATACTTTCATGGAACCTTATGTTCCTCTCCAGCCACAAATAATAAAGGATCGCAAAGAAGAATCTGTATTTCATCCTAACACTGCAGTTTAGAATATCAGTAATCTTCTTTGGGACTTTGTTAGATAAAGATCCAATAAAGCAATACTTCCAAACTTCAGTAGCATAGGAACAATTAAAGGAGAGATGTTCACCGTCTTCATAATCATTCAAACAGAGCAAACAGATAGAAACCACAGGAATCCCCATTCTTCTGCTATAATCCATAGTAGGAAGCTTGTTCAAGTAGAGCTTCCACGCATGTACAACAAAATTTTTAGGAATTTTACACTTCCAAAGCTAAGATAAGAACTCAACATGACACCCTCGCATCACTTTTGCCAAGAATAAAAATATCATCACTACCACAGATTTTGACATTCAAACTTCTGATACAATTAAGAATAGGGAGAGCAGCTCTATTATTTGGAAAGGACCACACACCATTCTTAATAAAGCATCCAATCTTATCATCAGAACCAATACCAGAAGTGGAAGAATTCCAGCAATAAGACATTCATATTCTTGATTTACTTGGAAACAATTACTGAAAACAATTCTGAAACAATACAGAAACTTTCTCGGTCGAGAAACTGTTCGACCAAGAACATTATCGGTCGAGAAATCGTCGACCGAGCAGGTTACTATTTTCAAGTTTGCAATAAATCTGATAAAACATGTACAAACAGCAACATTATCGGTCGAGAAATAGTCGACCGAGATAAATTTGGTCGACAAACAGTTCGACCGAATCAAGTTCTGTTGAACCTGTTTTCAATTCATTTAGTTTGTTATCAATTTGTTATTAATGATTGATTTAATATGCAAAATCAAGAATAAATCTTGGAGACCATCTTTGAAACAAGACATATTGATCTTTTTGCATCATGATTTAAGGTATAACATTATGAATATGAAATCCTTAAACATATTGCAAAAGTATTATATGAAGACTGATTTTTGAACAAACCTTATTCATTAATTGAAAAAAAGTTTATTAAGCCTTTTCATGGTTTGTCTTAAAAATTGAAAATCCATGAATCATGAATGAGATTATTTTGTCTTACATGGTTTAAAATTGAAAATTATGCACCATGATTAGTATAATCAAGGAAATTACTATTTTATCATAGTCCACATGGTTTATCCTAAATATTTCTTGGTCTATCCATGTAGAAACCATGTGTATTAAAAATTTAAATGGTCATAATCATTGTATTTCATGACGTTACATGCTTCCATCTTGATCATTGTATTGTGGATATACTTCTACAATTCAATCATAATTATTGTGCCATAATCATTATATTTTCATTGGTTTGTCTACAATAATCTTTGATCCATATATACATACCATGAATGGATATTGTTTTTGATCATTGTGATTCAGCTCATGTGAAGATGCCATTTTGCATAAACAGTAAAACTTCATGGCACAAATGCATTTTAAATTGAAATCTGCAGAAATTATACTTCACATATAAGTGTTCAAATTGGAAATCTGCAGAAATTGCCTCTTGGTTGAAATCAAGTTTGACAAAGGGGCGCTATGGTCGAAGTCAAGGTCGACCTACAATAATCTTGATAAAATGCTTATTTGTACATCATTTTACTGCACTTAATCTTAGCATCTTGATTCAAAATGTGTTTATCATATTGAAAACATAATTTTAGTGCATAACTCTCATAAAAGGTCAACTTATTATGATCTAATATTGATTGTGACCTTAGAATCCTTAAATTATATTGACTATAAGATTAAGGGGGAGCTCACAAAAACTATCTTGATTATAAGATTAAGAAGCTTACAAAACTTTGTAAACATCATTTGAAGCTTGTTATGACCTTAGTATCCTTAAAAGTAGTTTTGGTTATGAAAACAAAGAAATCTACAATATTCATGAATACGACATATATATTGTTCTTAATGGAATTCTCTAAACAAATTTGGGCTTAGCATCCCTTGTATTTGATTAGAGATACATAGATGTATTCTACTATAAGCTTAAAGGATTCTCATGTCATTTTCAGGGCTTAACATCCTTTGTAAAATGGATGAGAAATCAAAATACATATGCCATAGATCTAAAAAGATCTCATATCATTTCAAGGATTAACATCCTTTGCAAATGATTGAGAAATAAATTGTGTCTAAATTTAACATTAATTGGTTTGCATTAATCCCTTGATTTCAAACTGAATATCTTATTAAGGGGGAGCATCTAATTAGGATATTAAGGGGGAGAAATAAAAGTCATACTTAATGTTTATCTTGGATATCTTTTTAAAATGACAAAGGGGAGAAATAATATAAAATCAAAAACATAAAATAAAATGAGTTTCATAACATCTCACACTTTCAAAACAAGAGATACACACTTTAAAAACAAGAGAATGGCTATAAAAGGTAAACTCCAGGTATGAAACTCATATGATTTATATTTCCTTATTTTATATTTAGGAAATGTTTGTCATCTTCAAAAAGGGGGAGATTGTTGGTTAAATTAGACATTATTATAATCCCTTTGTATTGATGATGACAAACATTTCATTCTAGTGGATCTAACGTACTACTTGAGTGTTGCAGGAATAAGGTGGATGACACAACCTCGGAAGATCTAAATGCTCACAATGTGTTAATTTCATGATTGTAATCAAATGTAAAAACTTATACAAGATATATAATGTACAAGTACTTAGACATCATGTAAATCAAGCGTTAGATCTTCCCTAGCCAGTCACAACACTTAGATAGGTCATCCCCTAAAATAGTGTCACATCTGCACACTCATACACACACTTAGTACTTAGTTTAAAATGTTGAAACAAGGTCATTCTCAGTCGACAAACTTCTCGACCGATACACTCTCGGTCGACAAACTCTTCGACCGAGAATGACCCAGGTAGCCGTTAGACACAGCAGACAAAGTAGTTGGGAGTTGGATCAGAACGTTATATACACTTGACTCCAGACAGTCCCTCAGTCGACAAAACTTCGACTGACTGGGATCTCGGTCGACAATTCCTCGACCGAGAATGTCTCTGTCTGCACTTTTCAGGATTAATTAACTAGTCGTTGTTAGTGCAACTAATGGATACCTAATAGCTAGTTGAGCACTTAGAACCCCCTAGAAAGTGTTTAGAACGTCCTTAAGCATCCATAGGCCATTCCTATAAATAGGACAAGCCATAGGACACCCAAACAGACTTGTGCTACACTTGAGCATTCATACTTGCAATTGACAATTCATTCTTGTGAGCAATTGAGTAATTCCTACATTGGCTATACATTTCCATTGCTCTAAATTCGTGTCCTATAAGCTAGCATCTCCTATCCACAGCACCTACACTTTCATATACATTGGTTAGGAGATCAAAACACTTGATATAGGAAATCAAGCCTTGTGCTACAAGTGGTATTGTAATTTCTATTTTCCTTCTTGTTCCTTTATATCTTTTGTACTCTCCTTGCTACTCCTAGGGTTGGAGGCTGTGGATTGGAGAGGGTTTGACTTCTCAGGTGCAGAAGGGTCTTCTTAGTGGAGAAGGTAGACTTTGGACTACTTCAAGAAGGCTTTCTCAATGGGAAGCTACTTCAAGAGGAAGGCTACTTCAAGGGGAGCTTGAGGTTACTTCAAGGAAGGCTGCTTCGAGGTTGGTGAGAATACTTCTAGGTAAAGGATGTCCGAAGGGTTTGGTGAAAGTATTGTAATTTTATGTAATATCCTTGTGAGGTAATAAAATTTAATACTTTCAAAATCTCGGTTGGGTAAGCAACCAGGTAGTGGATTGACTTCCTTAGTATTTGCTAAGGTTGGAACCACTCTAACCACCTTCTTCTTATTATTTCAACTGTGGTTGTTTGAGTTAAATTACTTTAAAATAATCATAAAACCCTATTCACCCCCCCTCTAGTGGTTTTTCACCTCACCCTTTGGACAACCTTCACCCCGAAGTCGTCTCACCAACTATGAAGCAGCCTTCACTTGAAGTAACTTCAAGCTCCCCCTTGAAGTAGCCTTCCTCCTTGAAGTAGCTTCCCGTTGAGACCTTCTAGAAGTAGTCCAAAGTCCTCCTTCTCCACCTGAGAAGATAGCACCCTCTCCAATCCGCAGCCTCGAGAGTACAAGCAATAAGATGGAACAAGAAGGGAAAATGGAAATTACAATTACCGCATAAGCACAAGGATTGAATCCTATATCAAGCATTTTGATCTCCTAACCAATGTTTATGGAAGTGGAAGTGCAGTGGGTAGGAGATACTAGCCTATAGGACACGAATTTGTAGCAATGGAAAGGATTAACAAATGCTAGAGTTGCTCAATTGCTCACAAGAATAGATTGCCAATTACAAGTATGTATGCTCAAGTGTTGCACAAGTGTGTTTAGGTGTCCTAAGGCATGTCCTATTTATAGGAATGGCCTATGAGTGCTTAAGGACGTTCTAGACACTTTCTAGGGGGTTCTTAGTGCTCAACTAGCTGGTAGTTATCCACTAATTGCTTTAGCAATGGCTAGTTTATTAATTCTGAAAAGTGCAGATAGAGACAATCTCGGTCGAGAAGTTTGTCGACCGAGAGTCTATCGGTCAAAGTTTTTGTCGACCGAGGGACGGTCTGGAGCAAGTGTATATTACATTCTATTCGAACTCCCAACTACCTTGTCTGTTGTGTCTAATGGCTATAGAACCTATTAGAAGAAATAACCCGAAAGACTCTCGATCGAGAAGTTGTTCGACTGAGCTTGTCTCAGTCAACAAAGAGTTTGATCGAGAGTGTCTCTATTTTGGTGGTTCTAGATGAATACTAAGTGTGTGTATGAGTGTGCAGTTGTGACACTATTATAGGGGATGACCTATCTAAGTGTTGTGAATGGCTAGGGAAGATCTAAATGCTTGATTTACATGATATCTAAGTACTTGTACATTATATACTTGTACAAGTTTTTACATTTGATTACAACCATGAAATTAACACATTGTGAGCATTTTGATCTTCCAAAGTTGTGTCATCCACCTAGTTCCTGCAACACTCAAATAGCACGTTAGATCCAAAAGAATGAAATGTTTGTTATTTTCGAAACAAAGGGATTTTGATGATGTCCATTTAGCCAACACATAATTGTAGGTGGAAGTTTTTTTGTTTCATGGTGTGTGGCCATAGGGTGGTGAAGGTAGAAGCGCCACTATGGGGTGCGACCACACCCCTAACAACAACTGGCGGTGGACTCTTCTTTACCGAGGTATTGGGCAGATGGGTAGGGTTTACACTATTTCTAGGTTGAAGAGGGGAGTTATGAAGCATTGGGTGGTAGCTAGGGTTTGTAAAGGATAGGATGTTGATGGAAGATATAAGGATACGAAGGAAGAGAGGAAGGGAAAAGTGGACAAGGTCTGGACGTCCGTCATTCAAGGGGTAATATGTTGGTTACCAAAAAGGGGCTTTATCAGTTTCTAAAAAGGGAGAACGATGACATCGTATGTGAGACGGAGAGGAGTATCACACATGAGGTGTTACAAGGAGCTAACTAATGTCAGTGTAGTTTTAATTGGAGGCATTGATATATTTTAGGGTTTGTACATTCAATCAACTAATTAAGAGGGTAATGTAAGTCCAATTGACTTGAAAATAAGTGTCTCTGGTAATTAGGGAATGAGGAATTCGATTTTGGACTCAAAGTTACTTTTTGAAAGTCTCTTCTATAATATTTCATTACTTGCATTCTAAGTATTCATTTAATGTACTTATTTCTTTTAATAACACCAATGTGCCACAATATCTTATATTAATTTCGCTTATTCATCCTTTACTCTTACTAGTATTCTAGAGGATCAAACTTCATTATTTCTTTTTATTATATTTATTTTACATTTAAATCCGTCATGTGGTGTATATGTCACAGATCCATTTATTACCCTAAGTCCACACTCCTAATGGCTACACATCCAAAGGAGAGTGGACCTGGGCGTCCGTCCCTAGAATGGATCTCAAATTTCACACATGCAATATATATGTAAAAGCAGTAACACAAGTCATAACAAGATACTAAAAGGGGATAGAGAGACATGTACCCATTTCTAGATACAAGTATACCTATTTGTATTTCATTTCAGAGCTTAGAGTCTTGAGTGCATCAGATCTTCATTAGGCATCTACGAATTTGATAAACAAAATATATTAATTCCAAAGCATTAAGTATGCCAATAAAAGTCAAGGAAATAGTTTAAGAGTATAGTAAAAGTTGCTTGGCTAGAAACAACATATAGGAAAAAAGTAGAAACAAGACATGAAACACTTAGCGATATTCCTTTATACAACGTGTGTTTTAAGTGTATTTCCATTATACTCAACAACATAATATAGCCATTGACCAACTTCCCACTGGAAGGGTCCGTAAGGGTGCTCAAGATTAGCCAACCCTTTTATCGACATGGTCCGCCTTATCTTGACATCTCAAATAAGGCGCCCAACCTTGTGCCCTTACCCCGCGAATATAGGCAAGTACACCAGGTTTGTATAATGGTCAAGTTCAATTATGTTCAAGGTTTGTTCAAAATATTTCAAGAAAAATGAACATACTAATCATAGGGAATAGGTAGCTCAAACAAGTAATTAACTAGCCAAGCATTTATACGAGCATACATACAAACAAGCCAATACCATTGTAGGGTCAAGAGAGTAAGCGTACCTTATGAGTTATTATTCTTGACTAGGATTCTTAGGGATGATCCAAACCAAGGGAACCTCACAGAGAAAAGATATAGCATGGTGTCTTAGTTTAAAGGGATTTATATAATATATACATGAAATGTGTCATGTGGATGTTCTCCTAAACTTGGGTATCAAATAGTTCAAGTGGGGTCCCATCTTGTCAAACGTGCAAACATTGATTCAACATAGTCTAGGAATTAACACTAAACCTTAGGTCTAGATGAACCATCCACATTATGAGTACAACAAGATGAGGAAAAACTTTGATTTAGAAGTAGGGAAAGCATGATATTTTGATTTCCATCAATGTTAAACCATGTAAGATCATAGTTAGGCATATTAGATCAATGTCATACATTAAGGTCTTGAATTCCAAGTCATGGAAGCATTAAGTACACTAAGTTAGGATGTAGATCTAAAACATGATAGTTATACTGATTTAGAGTCATTAAGATGTTGTGGACATCATTAGGTTATGATCTAGCAAGGTTACAGCACAACAAACAACTTATGCATTAACATCACATTAATTATCATATATATATCATGAGTGTGTAAGAGTGTGATTAATAAAATTTCAGGTTATAAGGCATCACCAAGACTGATTTTAAGGTAAGCATAAAGGTTTGATCATTGTGGACCGTCATTGGTATAAGGAGTAAAGTTCAAAACATATAAGTACATGACATCATATTTTAGGGTATAATAGGAATCAATTCATATGAGCTACTAAAGCCAAACATAGCATGAGACATCAGTCAAACATGACACTCAACATAATAAAAAGTATTGATTTCTAAGTCATGTGATTATATAATAGCTAGAAGGGCTAAATAATCCATCTTGTTCAAGATATGTCATCCATACACACGAGGAGTGACATTTAGGTCAAGATAGTCATTTAGGGTACATACAAAGGGTCCAAGGCATCAACCATGTCAAGAGTGAAGTCAATTTTACTGATTAGGGATGCAATCATACTTTGGATCATAAAGAATCAAAGTTTTAGCATTTTATAGCATTAATCGCAATAAAAGGCTTCAAAGTAAGCATTTTTGGAGAAACGGGAGAGACAAAAGAAGATTTAGATTCCAAAAGTATTCCACAAGATAGATCTTGTTTTTTTTGATAAAAATGATATATTACATCATAGGATTTAGTTTAGGAACTAAGAAGATGTGATGGTTTGAAGATTAATGCATTAAAAGAGGGATTCAATGGCATGTACCCTTGATTTGGGCCGAGGGAGAGTGAGAAGGAAGTGCGTCGACTCACATGCCCAGGCCTAGTATGGCTTGTGGGTGAGCCTCTTGGAACTGACCATCCTGGTCATTGTCGACCGCTCACAACTCCCGCGATGGGTCTCACGGACGTCCACCACCGCCCATCCAAACAAATTATGGCATGTAAAAGGGGGAGAGGGAGAGAATCATCTCAACCCTCATATCAGCATCAAGCAGCTCGGTGTCATCCATCCCTTATCCTACCCTTCACTCACCTAGAGTAGGAACTCCTACGACGGCGTGATGGCGGTTTTCTCGATGGAGCCAGGCCAAGCCAGGGTCCCAGGCCCCGTTGTCAGTCCTAGATGAGCCAACCCCAATCTGGAAGGTGAGCTGTAGCTACATCTAGGGGTCATGAGTCATGATCGTGGCTAGGGAAGAGGTGCCCAAAATAGGTTGGCAGCAGAGCGAGGAAGAAAGCAGGAGAAGGAGAGGGGAAATAGGGTGATAGGTCCTACGAAATGAGAAGAAAGAGGGAAGGGGGTTCGAGGAGGCACTTTATAGACAAAGGAAGTGGTAATTTAGGGGTAGATGGCATGAAAAGGGGGCGCCAAAACATGGTGTAGGTAGAGATCTAGCGTCCTTTATGCTGAGGAATTGTACAGAAGTAGGAGAAAACTTGTTGGCCGTTGGATGAAGTCTGGATCCGAGGTTGAGGGATCCAAGGGATGATAATCCCTCACTCAAGAATTAGACTTTGCGATTGGTCAATAAGGTGCAGGCGGATCGCTAACATGGCAAGTGGAAAGCCTGCTTGCTGGACTGCGCACCCCATAAGGCCCATTAAGTCCAATAATTCAATAAAATCAAGGTTAAATGTCATTAAAAAGAGGAATTCCAAAAGACTATAACTCAAGATAGGATGATCTGATTGAGGTTTTTTTGGCCAATGGATTCATAATTGAATCCTCAACAATATGAAATACATAACACATAAAGGAAAGATCATTTAAAGGGTTCAGTTATGATTTCAAGTTGAGGATATATAAAAAGTATGACAGTTGGTTCAAAACTCAATATAGAGTCACACATATGTACAAGGTGATATTCAAACAAAGTTTACTTGTTAATTGCACATAAAATGAATCAATATAATCAAATTGAAGGTGAGGGAGGTTATTGAGTTAAACAGAGCAACTAATCATTCAAGAGGCACGTTATTTGAATGAGAGAAAACCCATGTTATCACAGTATATTTGTGAAGCATGTTGAAACTAAGTTTCTACTCATAATATCATTTTTTTAACAATGATTTATTTTATTTTGATAAAATGGTCCTAAGGAATGAGGAGTGATGAGTAAAATACCCAGAGTTAGGTATGTTACAACACTCCACCCCTTAAATAGGATTTCGTCCCCACAATCCACCAAGCCACAACCCAATATTCAAAGCTCTTTTTTTAACCAATTATAAGTTTTAAATTCACTAGATAAGTTAATATAGTGAGTCCTCGAATAACATACCCACATCACACTTGTATGAAAAATCCAACGTGAATTATATTACTCCATCCATCACACTTTATTATCTTCCCATACCCATGAATTGGTCTTGGAAATTTACAGTAAGATTGAGGATAATATTAACAATTTTAATTTGGTATGGTTATCTAAATTGTTAAGGAGGTTTGTCCAACCCACTATATTGATGTTTGGTACCCCTTCCACTATCAGTTTCCAATTCTAATACCCATTGATTTTAACTTTTCACTAATTTATGTTACAACCCTAATTATACAAGGCTCCACCCCTTAAAAGGACCTTCCTAACAATACATAGAGTCGAGAGCATAGTCGACTAGATTATAGCTATTATATGTGTTCTTTATGCCTAGGATTGGAGTGTTGAACATGCAAACCAAAGACTTCTTCACTAAAATTCTATCTAAACCTACAACTTCATTATGGTGGTGACTTGGTTCCAAAATCATCGATGAAATCTGAAAATAGTTATTTTAATAAATATAATTTAATAATGAAAATAAGTTTGATAGTGAAAACTTTGTGAAGGAAATCCAAAATGGTGCCAAAATCAATCGGAGAACCAAATCGACCACTTTTTACCATGTACCACACATACTATCACCCTAACATCACTTGATCTTCACTAAAGAGGTTTATCTACAAACCTCATCAAAGATTACAAAAAGCATATGCAAATTCTAAATGAGGAGGGGATACATGTTTCTTCTAGCATGCAATTAACTTCTAGTAGGTCCTACTAGGTACGACCTTCATTATTACACCATTCTCTAAATCATGACTTAGCACATCACATCCCAAAAAATTGCTCATTTATAAGATAAAGCATCCATAATAAGAAGAGATTAGGGTCTCAATGTCCCAATTGGTTTACATCCATGGTGTCATTACAAGCCCAGTTGAACTCGATAGCCAAACAACTTCTCGTCTCACACATCAGGTTAACTAATTACACTATGATGATGAGAGGGTGGTAAAAAATTTAATGATAAACCCTAGATGTACATAGCTCAGATAACCTTGGTGTCAATGTATATCCAAGGTTTCAAGAAGAAGAAAATATCCAGTATAGCTTCCAAACATGATTTTTCCTCTGGTGCGGTATTCCACACATGTGTGATCTTTCAAATTTATAAGTCCCCAAACAAGGTTCACTCACAACACTGAAATATGCTCACGCAAGCACACGGGGTCATGTTATAGTATAGATGAGAGGCAAGCAATGGGGGTCGATCCATAGGGAAAGAGGGGGCACTAGAGCTAGGTTTGTGTTGACTATGTTCCTAAAGCAGAGATTAGGGTTGAAAGGTTTTAAGTTGGGTTTGGTTTGATTACACTAAGCAAGCAGGAAAGTAAAGGCAATATGAAAACTAGATTACCAAAAACTAGATTATCCTAAGCAAGTTAGGTTTAAGAGGCTAGATTAAGAAATCAACTAAATAAGAGAAAGATGATCTACGCTACTCTAGCAATGCAATTGGAAACTAAGAACCAAGTTAAATACTAGAGCAAGCAAGAATCTAGGTTAATCATAATTAAAAAGACTAAGCAATTATCTAGAGTGAACAAAGACAATTGAGCTAAAATATCATTAGTAAGCTAAGATGACAAATTAGGTTTTAACCAATGTATTGGATAGGTGAGACGTTTGGGAATGCACTTTGATATTAGTTGGGGGAAGGTCAACATGTCATGCAATGCTCACATATCAATCTAGATTACCAAACCAAACAACAAGGCAAGTGTTATTAGAATATAACCTATACTACTAGTTTGAGAACTAGGGTTAGGTGTAATTCTAGTAAGACTTGGCAAGTATAGATTTGTAGGGTAAGTAGTTTTAGGGCAATTGAGAGCCAAGGGTATGAATGGGAGTAGAGGTGAGGGTATTTCACCTCATTTTACTTTCAATATAACCTTTAAGAAGCTCTAGGAAATTGTACCAATCACACTTACACTAGATACTTAGATCTCACACTCACTTGTAGAAGAAGGGAGATGCATGTAGGAACAAAGGGGGCTAGATAGGCATCCACTAATTGGACTTGGGAGCCATTCCTAAGAATGCTACATACATTCCAATTTCCCCTAGAAGTTAAGTGTCATCAAGCATCACAAAGCAAGCAATCTATGTTAAAATCACAAAGCACATGCCATATGATGGGAAATGAGATAGAAGCAAAGGCAATCATCATAGAATGAAATTATGTTCATTACAAATTATTTTCCCCCAACATGGTATCAAAGCCACATTTTAATCCCAAACAGCCCACCACTAGGGGCTTAGCTAGACATTCTCAAAGAAAAGATAAAAGAAATGAGAAGAAGGGGATATGACTCCATGGAGTTCAAAGTAGATCCTTCTCCATCACCTCCTAGCTGTTGTAGGGTGACCTCCCTCCTTCAAGGTGGATGATGGGTATGGAAATGAAGGGGATTATGGTAGAAAACCTAGAAAATAGGTTTCTATGGTGGAATTGAGGTAGAAATTGTGGATGGAGAGCACAAATGCAAGGGGAGTGCAATGAATGCTCAAGAGTGGGTGGAGAGGAGTAATGGCATCTAAGGAAGTCAACCTTCAACCTCCAGCAACCTCCAAGGCTTATATAGATGTCTAGGGGTTCTAGGGTTAAGTGGAGCAAAATAGGGATAGCAAGTGATAAAATTTGTGGGGCTCAATGGTAGCACGGTCGTGCTGGTCAGTACGGTTGTTCTGGCCACCTCCCAACACAACCATTCTGTCCAAAATGGTTGTTTTGGCCATAAAAATCAATTTTTGCATGTTCTGTGAAGAGTGTATGATTGGGGCATGTCCCAGAACGGCTGTTCCTTAGTAGCACAGTCATGATAGGGTCCTTCCCATGCATTTGGTCTTAAACTTGGTCATCCATGAAGGTTATTGCTTCAATACATTCTTTGACCACTTGGGGTATGTTGGGAGTGGTTTTGGCCTCATTTTGGGATCCTCCAAGCTTGGGGAAACCCTAGATTAGGCCATCTTCTTTTTGTGTCATCAAATAGTGGCCAAAGTACCTATATAACATGCAAAAAGCTTCCATAAGCCCATTTGATAATAATATGCATATAAAGGGAAGTAATGTGCATTATAACATGTCTAGGTGTGAATAAAGAACAAATTGGCACAAGATGAAGACCTAAAATAGGGTTGCATCACCACCCCAAACTTAAAACATACTTATCCTCAAGTATGCTCCAACTTAATCTCTCTCTTTAGTTTTCTTTCAATAAACAAGAATGATAAATGCATTGCGAAAGATGATTATTGATTAAATACTCTTAAAAGTGACTAAGTGCATGTGTTCCACCTCTATCCTCTCCACTTTCATAAACTAATCATGAAAAGAGCATTGAGCATACAAACTTCAAATATAGAGAATAGAAAACATGTCATAACCCCAATTTTTTTGGGCTTATATGGTTTGAAATGCTATTTCTCCAATAAAGTGTATGTTGTTGGATCAAGGACTCTAGGGGGGGTGAATAGAGCTTCACAATTCTCAAAAAATGGATTAGACCTTCAAATTATATTAAGTGCAAAAGCTAAAGTATACAACCAATTTGAAGTCCTAACTAACAAGCATAGTAAGGATGAGAGACAAGGAAAGCATACACTTAGACAATGTGGTTTAGAGTGGTTCCACACTTCAAACTAGAAGTGAGTCAATACACTACCTAGAGGTGCTTAATCTCTAGGACTTTGCAATCATGATACTCTTATATTCATTCATAAGATTACAAGACAAAAACCACATTCATCCAAGGACTTAATACCTCAAGCAAGGATCTTCAACCTACTGAAGGAACTTACCCACTTGAGCAAGGAGTCTTCAGCCTTCAACAAGGACTTACCCACTCCATCTTCAAGTCTTTGGCCTTCCAAGGATTACCTATCCTTCTTGAACGTACGCCTTGTCTATCTCCTTCACTCAGATATCTGGATCACCATGCTTTCTTCAACCTTGAAGAACAACAACTCCTTCTCCTTCACTTAGAGAAGATCTTCAAGCCTTTTCTTTAAATAGGAAAGGGGGTAAGAAGATGGAGGTGGAGAGCTTTACATGAATACAGGGAATAATTATCTTACAAGGGATCCTAACTCACTCATATTCATGGATTTGAGTTGAAACTAGAGAGAGAAACAGGCTCAAAGGTGTGCAGCACTCTCAACTATAGCAAGGACCAAGCATGTAGTGAATGAGCAGCCTTGGAATGAACTCCAAGTGGTCCTATTTATAGTTGGGGGTGCCCTTTGAGTTGGGGAACACTTAGGGCCAAATTATATCCCTTTTGCCCAAGGCAACAGATCTATTTTTGTCCAAACAAGTCACCAACGGTTAGAATCACTTTTTTTGCAATTTCCGTACAGTGCAATCAGTTGAGATTCAATTAAGGTAAATTGATCGATCAACTAAAAGACAAACCCAATATTCAAAACATCGGTCGAGTTTGTCTTGGGGAAACTCAACCGACCAATGAATATCACATTGGTCAGTAACCCGATCGGTCAAGTTCTGTGTATGCACAACTCGATCGATGCACTCTCTAGAAAATAGATCTAGTGGATCGGTCAAGATTGCAACTCAACCGATCAACAACCTGTGATTGATTTTTTGAAGTGCTTAAAAAATGATTAAAACTTGGTATAAAGTGTCCCAATAATTTTTCTCATCTTAGTTACAAGTCATATCATCAATACAAGTGATTACAAAATTCTTCTAAGGTCATTTACATGGATTTATGTAAAGCTTGGGCCCACTACCCAAGGATCTAGCAAGGTTTCAGGAATGATGACTGGCCCCACAGACCACCACTAGCCTTAACTGCTTGCTTTGTCCTCACTGACGTGCAAGTCGGGGTCAACTTCTCAAGTGGTTACCAATCCTAGTACTACTCCAAGTCGAGCACGCTTAACTATGGAGTTCTTTAGTGATGGGCTCCCATAAAAGGAGGTGCACCTTGGTGATATGGGTAGTCCAATCATTCCTTTTAAGATCATGTTATCCGAGGCCTCAAATCTGGGATGTTACAATCTCCCCCACTTAGACTCTTGACGTCCTCGTCAAGGCTTAACTATATGGCCTCATAATTTGACCCCATTTCAGTGCAGACCCACAATGGCCCATGGACACTTAGCTCTCGATCACGGAATACCAGTGCAAAGGTGGCTACATCAACCATGGACAACCCTTTCCTACAAGCCTGGACTGCACGACTCAAGACTGGCATGCCACATGCCCATGCGGGCCCCACCTACTAGAGGGGTTATGGCTCTGATACCATTTGTAATGCCTGGGCCCACTGCCCAAGGCTCTAGCAAGGTTTTAGGAATGATGACTGGCCCCACAGACCACCACTAGCCTTAACTGTGCACTTTGTCCTCACTCACGCGCAAGTCGGGGTCAACTTCCCGACTGGTCACCCATTCTAGTACTACTCCAAGTCGAGCACGCTTAACTATGGAGTTCTTTAGTGATTGGCTCCCAGAAAAGAGGTGCACCTTGGTGATATGGGTAGTCCAATCATTCCTTGTGAATTTTGATCCTTTTCATGTACCTAACGCCTGAAATCAATCTTGAATACACATATTAGATACATATGAATGGAATAGTTAAGTCATTATCAAAATATGGATAATGTATAACCTCTAGGTCAACATTCTCCCCCTTTTTGACAATGACAAACCATTCCTCAAACATATTGAAAAGGATATAGAAATTATACCTTTTCCTTGTGAATTAGGGGGATTTAAGATTTGAACAATGTGGATTGCTCCCCCTCAATCTATGCTTACTTTAACCTGCATAGTTAGTCTATCTACACAAATCAATTATAGCATACATGTACTATATGGTCATTTGCAAGTCACATAATAAAGCATATAATGAACAAGAAAAGGATCTCATAAGCAATAAGCAGTAGTATGATAAAAGATAGCAATATGATAGAAATATGATTGAGTTTCAAGACATTGAAGTTCTCTCCCCCTTTTGACATTATCAAAAAGTGAGGGGGTAGAAGAGGATAAAGATAGGTCTTCTCCAAACACAACCAAGCAAACATTCAACCATGCAATCTCATATCATATATCAACTAGAGATGAAAGAAACACACAAGCTAAGTCATAATTAAAATGTGGTGAAATAGGGCACCAACTCATAGGATAAAACTAATCAAAGAGTAATAGTGCACATAACATGGATTACAACTCAGAAGCATGTTCTCATAAAAGCAGCTACAAGCGAGAAGCAATGAAAATTGAAGATAAAATAGTTATCTCAGATAATGTGCCCAGATGTTTCTAATACAAAATAGCCTAGAAAGGTATATATGATCAACAAACTAGACTAAAAACTAAGAACATCTATACATCTAAGCTATCTATGTCCACAACATCATCATAATCATCTCCAGGATCGTAGTCCTCATCTTCATCAAAAGGTGCAGCAGTAGTGCCTTCATCCTTGGAATCAACATCAGAGCCATCACCATCATCAGAAGCATCCTCACCATCGTCATCAGTAGCAGCAGTCTCAGCATCAGCCTGGTCAGGCATCTCCTAATCCACAGAAGGACCAAAACCACAACTGGGCCAATGAGCATTCTGCTCATCCCAAGTCATACCAAGAGCATATGAATAGAGCTCATTGGCCTGAGGGAAGGAAGGAGCAGAATTGCCAAGACTGGAAAGCAGGGTGGCCAAGGGGCCAACAGGAAATGACAGGTAGATGGGAGAAGGACCACCAGCAGCAGAGGGTGTGGGAGCAACAACGAAAGTCTCAGGGGTAGGGTAGTAATGATGATATGCATAAGAAGTATAATCACTACCAGGGTATGGTTGGTAGGTGGGGTATGGGTGTGCACATGATAAGTTCATGTTTGACATGATTGAACATAAATCTTGGTGTAGATGCTCCTGGACCTGGAGGTTGTATGTCTGTTGGTGCATCATGTAGCCCATAAGGGTTTCATTTGACACATGAAATGAGGCACGACTAGGTTGGTATGGTTGATGAGGTGGATCTTGGGTAGATGTGGAGGCAAGGGCCGTAGAGGCAGAGGCTGAGGGTGAAGTACCAGGTGTGGTGGAGGCAAAATTAGGCACGAACTTCTGAATTGTAGTCTCACTAATACACAATCCCTTCTTGCCAAGCTTGTAATGGAAGTCAAAGAAGAGTGATTTCTCAGTGGTGAATTGTATTAAATCACAAATCAGGGCTGGATAAGGTGGATGGGTGCCATGGGTGTTCTTACCAGTGTCAAAACAGGTCATATGGTGGAGAATGTATCTTGACCATTTGACTATGATATTCTCTAGAATACAGTACATTAGGATCGTGGTGTTCTCTGCAATATCCGTTTGATTTTTCTTTGGATGGATGTTACAGTTGATCAATAGGGATAATATACACTTTCTGAGATCAAGGGAGGAGGAGGGAAGGGTGATGGATATCAGGAAGAGTAATCTCATTCTAGTTATAGAAACCCTCAGGATCCAAAAGGTCAAAATACTCGTTGTAATCCTTGCGCCAGGTGTCATTCTCATCATCTCTAGAAAAGAAGACATTCAGGATATCTTTAGAGATTTGAAATTTCTTCTCGGTGATCATGGAAGTAAGGATCACTTGAGTATTCAGTGGGGGTACAAGAGAGTCATAATTCTAACACAAGTTAGCATAAAATTTGTGAACTACTTTTGTGCTTGTCATGGAATTATGAAAGTAGTCACGCTTGACAGCCAAGGCAGATAGGTGATGAACAACTAACAACCTCGCCACTTGGTCTATAACAGCTTGACACCTAGGTCTAGGCTCAAACAAAGCTCTAAAAGGAAAAGGACTCCTAGGAAGAAGGTCCTTATACCTAGTTACAGTATCTATTGAGACAAAAAGGGTGTCATCAAATGGAACCAAGTGAGAAGACAAAGAATATGGTGGTACATTGCGAGGCGTGGGTCTCTTTCTTCTATGAGAAGCCATGGAGGTGAAAAGAAGGAGAAGAAGAGATCAAACACACAAAACAAACCACCAAAACCATTCATCAACTAAGGTTGAGCAAAGGGGAAGGTCTAGGGCAGCCTATCTAGGTCAGAAAAGGGCTAGGATAGGGAAGGTAAGGGCTTGGGTTGAGATCTTAAGGATAGAAGAAGGGGAATTGGTCAGCTATTCTCTAGTTGAGAGGGAGAATCGTCGGCCGAACCCAACTTAAGTTGGCTTCAGCCTGCTGATCGGTCGAGTTTTGAGAGTCGGAAACTTGACCGATTGGTCCATTTCAGAACAACTCTCATCCACAGATCGTTCGAGTTTGTCATGGGGGAAACTCGATCGATGGTCAACCTGACCTAAAATCATCAAACTTAGTTTCTAGCCATTTGAATGCTAATTAAATTTATTTTTCAAGTCCATTGTGTATATTGAACATACTTAGGCACATATCACTCATCATTGGGTACTATTTTGTGATAAAACAATCATTTACAAAAACTACCCAAACATAAGAGAAACCAAGGCTAATATGAACATGAAAAAGCAATTTTAGGCATGCAAGCATTCAAAGATGACCAAGATAGATTCAAAACATATAGGATACATGACTACTAGCTAGAAGGCATATCAGATTCATCCAAAGCAGTTATGAGAAATTTTGATCTAATAAAGTCAAATTTCTCTCTAGCTAGAGGTTTAGTGAAAATGTCTGCCAACTGATTTTCTGTGTCCACATGCGTGATATAAATATCCTTTTTGATAATGTGATCATGAAGAAAGTGATGGTGAACCTCTATATTTTTAGCTCTACTATGTAATATAGGATTATAAGAAAGATTGATTGTGTTGACCTAGAGGTTATATATTACCTATATTTTGATAATGACCTAACCATTCCATTCATATGTATCTAACATGTGCGTTAAAGATTGTTTGCAGACATTAGGTACATGAAAAGGATCACATATACAAGCCCTAGAATGGGCCAACTGCAAGCCAAATTGACTACAAATGTGCAATTTAGGATTTCTATGTAAATCACCTTAGAACATAAATGTAATCACCTGTAACGATGAATATGCTTGTAACTTAGAAGAGAAAATTGTTTGGGACAAAATTCACCAAGTGCTAATCACTTTTATTGCAAATTAGAAAATCAATTTCAGGCACTTGGTCGGTCGAGTTTCCCACCCTGAAACTCGACCGATCATCCTGAGTCGATTTTCTGAAGATTGCAATCGGTCGAGTTGTGCACTCACAGAACTCGACCGATTGGGTAGTAGGCCATTTCTAGTTGAAATGGTTGGTCGAGTTTCCTCAGAACAAACTCGATCGATCATTTGAACATCGGATTGCCTGCTACTTGATCGGTCGAGTTACACCCATTGATACTCGACCGAATGCACTGTACATAATTTGCAGAAAAAGTAATATGACCGTTGGTGAATTGTTTTGGGAAAAAATATAGCCGTTTTCTTGAAGAAAAAATGACCACTTTTGAACCCAAGTGTCCCACAACATAAAGGGACACCCTCAACTATAAATAGAACCCCTTGGACTTCATTCCAAGCTGCTCTTCCATTGCAAACTTAGTTCTAGCTTAGTTGAGAGTGTTCCAAGCCCTTGAGCCCCTTTCTCTCTCTACCTTCAAGACAATTTCATGAGAGTGAGTTAGGTCCCTGTGTATGAGAGCTATCCTTTGTGTTATGTAAATCTCTCCTTTCTTTCTTCCTACCTCCAAATCAAATTGAAGATTGATTGAAGCTACTTCTCCGAGTGAAAGAGGAGTTGTTGGTGTTCTTCTCCGAGTGAAGGGGAAGATGTGTTGCTGATCTTCAAGAGTGAAGATTGATCGTTTCTCCAACTCCCTTGGTGAAGGGAAAATGTGGGCAAGCTCTCCAAGTGAAGGAGAGGTGCAAGGCAAGCTCAAGTAAGATAGGTAAATCCTACAAGGCTGAAGACAAAGGTGAGATTGGGTAAGTCCTTTGAAGAAGGCCAAAGAATCTTGCTTTGTGGGTAAGTCCTTGGATAGGTAGAAGATCTTAGATTGAGTAATTAAGCCCTTGGTTGTGTGGTTTGTGTATATTGTAATCTTATCGTAATATATAAGAGGACCAAGTTGCAAATCCTAGAGTCTAACCAACTCTAGGTAGTGGACTGACATCGATCCTAAGTTTAGGATGTGGAACCACTCTAAACAACATGTCCAAGTGCATGATATTCATTATCTCTTATCCTTGCTTTGTATGCTAGAATAGGATATCAAATTGCTTCTTGCATTAGTTTTTGCACTACAATTAAATTGGTGGTCTAATCGTTTTTGTGAAGTGTGTGTAGCTCTATTCACCCCCCCTCTCTAGAGCCCATTGATCCAACAAGTGGTATCAGAGAAGTTCTTCTCCAAGCTACTTCAACAAGTAGGAGAAGATGGACGATTCGGCTCTTGGGTCACTCAAACTTGAAGGAAGCTTCTCCATGAGACCCCCGGTCTTCGACGACACAAACTTCTTATATTGGAAGAGGAGAATGCAATTCTATCTCCAAGGGGTGAGTTTCGAAATGTGGAAGATTGTCCATCTCAAGTATGAAGATCCAAAAGGGGACATCACCACATGGACGGAAGCAGAGATGAAGCATGGTCAACTCAATGCCAAAGCCGTGAGCATCACCTACGCCGCCCTTACACCATCAGAGTTCAACCACATCTCTTTGTGGGACACGACGCATGAGATATGGCACAAGTTGTGTGTCACCTATGAAAGGACCGAGCAAGTCAAGGAGGCCAAGGTCTACATGCTTGGTGGTCTTCTTGAGAACTTCAAGATGGGGAAGAATGAGAGAGTAGCGGATATGTACACAAGGTTAAATGTCATCTTGAATAGCCTTGCAGCCCTTGGGAGTGTCATGGATAGAGGTACAATCAATGCCAAAATCTTGAGATCTCTACCAAAGAGATGGGAGCCAAAGGTCACTTCAATAGAAGAAGTCTACAAGCTAAGTGAGTTATCAACCGAGGAGCTGGTTGGTAACGTTCAAGCCCATGAACCTAGGCTTGACAAGCAAGAGGAAGAGGAGAAAAGAGAAGAAAAAGAATCAAAGAAGATAAAGGACACAAACTTCAAAGCTCAAATTGAAGAAATGGTCCGACAACAACAACTTGCTATGAAGTCTCCCTGCCCTTCCTCAAGTGAAGATGAAGGTGTAAATGATCATGAAGCCAACTACTCAAAAGGGAAGCACTTCAAGAGCAAGCCCTCCTCCTCGACTCTAAGGTGCTACGAGTATGGTCAAAAGGCCACTACAAGAGTGACTGCCCAAAGGCCAAGAAGAGCCATCATAAGAGTAGCCACAAGAAGGATGACAAGTACAAGAGAGAAGCAAAGTATAAAAGAAAAGACAATAAGGAGAGAAGGTCCAAAGATGCAGCTCATGCGGCATGGGAGTCTTCTTCTTCAAGCTCCTCAAGCTCCGAAGATGGAGAATGCCATCTTGCCCTCATGGCCTCAACTAGTGAAGATGTAATTGAGGTAAGTGAGGTAAGCAAGGTTAGTGATGTTAATTTACTTGAGATATCTAAGGAAACTCTCATTGATATGCTTAATGAATGCCAATCATCTTTTGCTAAATGTAAATCTAAGAGGAAAAGATTAGGCAAAATAGTTGATGATCTCTATACAAAAATTGACATTCTTGATGAAAATGAAAAATTGCATCTTGATAGCATAGAATCCTTACAAGGGCAATATCTTGACCTTGAACTTCAATACAATGGAGTAGAGGTTGAGAATGGTACATATCTTAAAAATATTGAAAATCTTAAGATAGAAAACCAAAAGTGCCTAGATGAGCTTGATACTTTTAAAACTGAAAATGTAGAACTCAAGATTATTGATGATTCTAGGAGAGAAGAAATCTATGCCTATCAAAGAGAGATAGTTGTTCTTAAATCTGAAAATGCAAAATTGCTTGCTCAAATTAATGGTTTATCTTCTAGACCTATTTTGCCTAGAAATGAAGTTGCTAGCTTAACTCTAGAAAAAGATTCTCTTCTTACTAAAGCCCTCTGTCTTGAGGCCGACCTTTTGCATACTAGAGAAGATCTTTATAGTCTATCTACTACTGTTGTAAATCTTAGTGATGATAATGCTAAATTAAGATCTACTTTGCAAAGGTTTCTTTCGGGAAAGAAATCCCTAAATGATGTCCTAGAGCACTCTACCAAACAATTTGGTACTAGTGGTTTAGGATATAATGGGACTTCTCCCAAAGGTAAGAAGAAGAAGGGTAAGAAGAAGAGTGTGGAACCTCCAATTTTCAATGGAGAGTCTTCCGTCTCTAAAAACTCTATGGTTTGTGTTCATTGCAAATGTGATGACTATTATTCCACCTATTGTCCTTACAAGCCAAAGGGGACCAACCCAAAGATGAAATGGGTCCCCAAGCTAACCCCGGACCCCAAAGTTTGAGTTGGGTTCCGACATCCTCTTTTCTTGCAGGTTCAAAAGAAATGGATTGTTGATAGTGGCTGCTCTAAGCATATGACTGGAGAAATCAGCCATTTCAACAAATTTGTGAAAAAGAAAGGAGGATCGGTAACCTACGGGGACAACAAGAAGGGTAAGGTTATAGGTGAGGGTGATGTAAGAAATGAATTATGTATTAAAAATGTATTGCTTGTTGATGGCCTATATCATAATCTAATTAGTGTTAGCCAATTATGTGATAATGGTTATCTTGTACTATTTACTTCTTTAGAATGCTTGCTTCTAGATTCCCTGTCCTACAATGTTATATATAAGGGAACTAGAAATGGTAATCTCTATGTTATTGTTCACGATTCTCTTAAGCCCATACTAAATAGATGCTTAGTTGTGGATAAAAACGATCTTTCGCTTTGGCACTGTCGTTTGGGTCATGTGAATTTGCATCAAATGAAGAAATTGAACAAAAAGAACTTGGTTCGAGGACTTCCTAAATTGGATTTTGATAAGGATGAGGAATGCCAACCTTGCACACAAGGGAAACAAACCAAATCCTCCTTCAAATCCAAAGGAGTCATGAGTACCAAGAGAGTTCTTGAGCTTCTTCATATTGATCTATTGAGACCAATGAGAACTCAAACGCTTCGTGGTTCCAAGTATTGTCTTGTTATTGTCGATGATTTCTCTAGATATACTTGGACTTTCTTTCTCGTTTCTAAAAGTAATACACTTGATGTTTTCTCGATCTTTTATAAACAAGTTGAAAATGAAGCTTCTTGCCATGTTGTTTCTATCCGTAGTGATCATGGGGGAGAGTTTGAAAATGATCTTTTTGAGCATTTTTGTGAAAAATCGGGTTATTCGCACAATTTCTCTTCTCCTTGCACACCTCAACAAAATGGAGTTGTTGAGAGGAAGAATAGGTCACTACAAGAGATGGCTAGGACCATGCTTCTTGAGTTTGACACTCCTAAGAAGTTTTGGGCTGAAGCCGTTAGCACGTCATGTTTTGTGCAAAACCGAGTTTTCACACATCCGACTTTCAAGAAAACCCCCTATGAACTATGACGTGGTAGGAAGCCGTCTATTGATTTCTTTCATGTTTTCGGATGTCCTTGTTTTGTTTTAAACACTAAGGATTGTCTCGACAAGTTTGATCTGAAATCATATAAGGCTTTCTTCCTAGGCTATAGCACTACTAGCAGGGCATATAGAGTATTTAACATTGAACTGTCTAAAATTGAAGAATCTATAAATGTTAAATTTATTGAAACTAACCCTATTGTAGGCAAGCATATTGGTGATGATGATGTTGCATATGAAATAATTCCTATCTTAAAAGATCTCAACATCAAAGACAAAGGCAAGCAGGTTGTAGAAGAAGAAAAAGAAGAAGAAAAGAAGGATCCCACTCCCCGCTTTGCAAAGAATCACCCCAAGGAGTTGATCATTGGCAATCCGTTTGAGAGAGTGAGGACACCAGCTGCTCACAAAAAAGAACAAGCATATAGTGCCTTCATCTCCCAACTAGAGCCAAAGAACATCAAAGAGGCCCTTGGTGATGATGAGTGGATCCTTGCCATGCAAGAAGAGCTTGAGCAATTTGAGAAGAATCGTGTGTGGACTCTAGTGCCAAGACCAAGTGATAGAAATATCATTGGCACCAAATGGATCTACCGCAACAAGCTAGATGAGCAAGGAAAAGTGGTAAGGAACAAAGCAAGGTTAGTAGCACAAGGTTACAACCAACAGGAAGGTATTGATTTTGATGAAACTTATGCTCCTGTTGCTAGATTAGAATCTATCCGTATGCTACTTGCCTTTGCTAGTTATAAAAATTTCTTGATTTATCAAATGGATGTTAAAAGTGCGTTTTTGAATGGTACAATCGAGGAGGAAGTATTTTTTGCTCAACCTCCGAGCTTTGAAAATGACAATTTACCCAATCATGTTTATTTGTTGCAAAAAGCTCTCTATGGACTCAAACAAGCACCTCGAGCTTGGTATGAGAAATTAAAGAAATTTTTGTTAGATAATGGGTATGTCATGGGCAAAGTTGATTCTACCTTATTTCTAAAACACACTTCTAACCATTTTCTTATCATCCAAATATATGTTGATGATATCATTTTTGGCGGGACTGATCTTGATCTTTGCAAGGAGTTTAGTTCTCTTATGCAGAGTGAATTTGAAATGAGCATGATGGGTGAATTGACCTTCTTCCTTGGCTTTCAAATCAAGCAAACAAAGGAAGGAAACTTCATCAACCAAGGCAAATACACAACTAAACTACTCAAGTGCTTTGGGATGGAGAACATGAAGCCGATGGATACACCCATGTCAAACACCGCGAAACTTGACAAAGATGAAGAAGGTGAAAAGGTAGATGCGAAGCTCTATAGAGGTATGATAGGAAGTTTACTTTATTTAATTGCCTCTAGACCTAACATTATGTTTAGTGTTGGCTTGTGCGCTCGTTTTCAATCTTTCCCTAAGAAGTCACATCTCACTGCTGTTAAGAGAATTTTGAGGTACTTAGCCAAAACTCAAAATTTTGGTCTATGGTATCCTAAATCAAGGGATTTTACTCTTACGGCATATAGTGATGCGGATTATGCAGGGTGTTTGATTGATAAAAAGTGCACAAGTGGCACTTGCTTCCTCCTAGGACCATGCTTAGTGTCTTGGTTCTCCAAGAAACAAAGCACAGTGGCATTATCAACTACCGAAGATGAATACATTGCATCCGGGAGTTGTTGTGCACAGGTCCTATGGATGAAGAAAATGCTCCAAGACTTTAACATATTTTTTGATGCTTCTCCTATCTTTTGTGACAATACTAGTGCAATTAATCTATCTTACAATCCTATATTGCATAGTAGAGCCAAGCATATAGAGGTTCACCATCATTTTCTTCGTGACCACATTGCAAAGAAAGACATCTATATCACACATGTGGATACAGAAAATCAGTTGGCATACATTTTTACAAAACCTCTAGCTAGAGATCAATTTAATTTTATTTGATCTAAACTACTCATTGTTGATTTAAATGATATTGCTATGTGATCTAGCTAGTGGTCTCTCTCCTATATGCTTGCTCATGTCAATCTTCACCTTATGTTGCCTATACATGCTTGTTTCTACTTAAATTGTCTATCAACATGCTTAGTTTTATGCTTGTTTTTGGGTTTTATCGAATTTCGCGTTTTATCGCTAAATAGTGCCCAATGATGAGCTAAATGTGCCTAGGTATGTTTATTATGCATAATAGAATAGAAAAATAAATTTAATAGGCATGTATGTGGCTAGAATCTAAGATTTAGACTGCTAGGTCAGGTTGACCTTCGGTCGAGTTTCACCCCAGAAAACTCGACCGATCAGGAGCCGAGAGCTTGTCTTCAGTGGACCGTTCGATCGAGTTGTACACCCTCAGAACTCGACTGATCGACGGGCTGCGCCAACTTAAAAGTTAGGATCGGCCGACTATTTTCCCTTGCAACTAGAAAATAGCCGACCGATTCCTCATCTCCTGACCCGTGCTCTCCACCCTAGCCCTAAACCTTCTCCATTCCTAACCCTAGGGTGCCTTAGCAGCTTGCTCCTGACCTCCTCGGGCGTCGGTTGTGTGTTCTCGTTGGTTTTTGAGGTTCGTTTTGCTTGTGTGTGCGATTTCTCCTCTTGATTTTGCTTCCATGGCCTTCCACATGAGAAAACGTGTCGCCCCTAGCAATGCTCCAGCCTCTTCCTCGACCCAACTATTGATTCCTTTTGATAACACTACGTTTGTATCTCTTGAGGCGGTAAATAGGTATAAGGATCTTCTTCCTCGATCTCCTTTTCCTTTTCGCCCCTTAGTTGGTTCCACCCGTTTTCAAGACTATATCAACTCCATCGCAAAGCTTCTTGCCAAACACAACCTTTATGCCCTTGCAATCGAAAGTGAATGCTTCAATAATCAGTTATCTAGTACAAAAGCAGTTCACGAGTTCTATGCTAATCTGCGTTGGAACTATGATTCGATTGTTCCCCCGCCAAATACCGAAGTAGTCCTAACATCGATGATCGCCAGTCGTCGGTTTCAAATCTCTGAGTAGACTTTCAATCTCTATCTTGCCGGAGATGAAGAAACCACTACTTGGTGCCGAGGCTATGACGAGTATTTTGATCTTTTAGACCCGGAAGGTTTTTACAAACATCATGAATTGACTTTACCGGATATTCATCGATTTTTGAAGAAACCTGACGTGGCCTATAAGAAGCGGTCCACCCTACCCTCCTCCTCCCTTGACCTCCAGAGGCGCATCTTAGCCCTTGTGATTAACTGCAATATCCATCTGAAGCATAATCAAACGGACATTGCGGAAAACACATCGGTTTTGATGTATTGTTTGTTGAACAATATAGGTGTCAAGTGGGCTCGTTACATTCTACATCATATGACCTGCTTTGAAAAAGGAAAGAACACCAAGGGCACCCACCCTCCCTACCCAGCCTTGATCTGTGGTCTCTTCCAGTTTGCCACTGATAACTCACTCTTTTCTAACTTCCATTACCCGGTTGCTAGAAAGGGAGTGTACATTAGTGAAACCACTCTTCTGAAGGTTGTACCTGTTCCTTCCCTGCCCCTGGTGCTTATGGCTCTACCTCTTCCTCCGCCTCTACTTCTGGTGCCCCTCCCACCTCCACCCAGGCTCCACCCCCTCAGCCCCATCCCCGCCCTAGCCGTGCATCGTTCAGAGCATCCAATGAAACCCTTCTTGGATACATGATGCATGAACAGGCGTACAATTGCCAGGTCCAGGACCACCTCCATCAGGATTTGTGTTCGATCATGTCTACCATGAACCTATCCTACTCCTCACCCTACCCAGTCTACCAACCATATCCGGGTAGTGCTTATGCTTCTTATGCATATGAGCAGTACTTCCCTGCTCCACCACCGTTTGCTGCCGAGCCTTCCGCTGCTGCTCCACCTCAATATCCCTCTGGTAGCTCTGCATATCTGCCGCTACCTGTTGGCCCCCTGGCCTCTCTACTCGCTTCCTTGGGGGACTCTGCTCCGTCCTTCCCGCAGGCCAAGGAGCTTCTATCTCTTAGTATGTCGTGGGCTGAGCAGAATGCTCGCTGGCTCGGTCGCTCTTTTGGTCCTGCTGACGAGGAGATGCCCAACCAGGCTGAGGATGCAGACGAGGATGCTGATGCTGATGATGGTGATGTTGGGGATGCTTCTGACGAGGATGGTGATGATGGTGCTGGTTCTGCTGCTGGCACAGCTGACCCACCTTCGGATGGTGATGAGGACTACCACCCAAGCGATGGTGAGGAAGCAGTTGACATAGATAGCTTAGATGTCTAGGAGGTTGTCGTAGATTATAGTCTAGCATGTCTATTATATATATCTTTCTAGACTCTTTTGTATAAGCAACATCCTGGCACATTAGTCTGAGCTGTACTATTTTCTTATTCCCTATTTTTATCGCTTTTATGGTTGTAGTCGCTTATGAGAACATATGTCTGAGTTGGAATATCTTTGCTATACACTTTGGCTATTTAATCTGTGTTATCTTATGCTTGGTGTTTGTTGAGCTATATTTTGATTCTGACTTGGATTGTATGTTTCTCCTTCTGTGGTTGTATGTTATATGCCTTTACAATGTTGTCTATTATCTTTTGCATATATGTGTGGTTGAGTCTTGGAGAAGACCTAGTTTTTTCTCTTCTACCCCCTACCTTTTTGATAATGTCCAAAGGGGGAGAAATATCTCATGGTTTGAGACTCAATCATATTGTTTCTTGTGATTATACTATTGCTTTCTTGCCTAAGTGATCCTTTTCTTGTTAATTTTCTGTTGATCATGTGACATGCAAAGGATTACATATTACACGGATATTGGTTTTGCCATGTATAGAAAACCTAACATGCATGTGAGAGGAAGCATAGTTTGAGGGGGAGCAAATTCCAATTGTTCTTATCATGAATCCCACTAATTAACAAGGCAAAGGTATAACTTTCTTATCCTTTTCAATATGTTTGAGGAATGGTTTGTCATTGTCAAAAAGGGGGAGAATGTTGACCTAGAGGTTATACATTACCTATATTTTGATAATGACCTAACCATTCCATTCATAAGTATCTAACATGTGCGTTAAAGATTGTTTGCAGACATTAGGTACATGAAAAGGATCACATATACAAGCCCTAGAATGGGCCAAGTGCAAGCCAAATTGACTACAAGTGTGCAATTTAGGATTTCTATGTAAATCACCTTAGAACATAAATGTAATCACTTGTAACGATGAATATGCTTGTAACTTAGAAGAGAAAATTGTTTGGTACAAAATTCACCAAGTGCTAATTACTTTTATTGCAAATTAGAAAATCAATTTCAGGCACTTGGTCGGTCGAGTTTCCCACCCTAAAACTCGACCGATCATCCTGAGTTGATTTTCTGAAGATTGCAATCGGTCGAGTTGTGCACTCACAGAACTCGAATGATTGGGTAGTAGGCCATTTCCAGTTGAAATGGTCGGTCGAGTTTCCTCAGAACAAACTCGACCGATCATTTGAACATCAGATTGCCTGCTACTTGATCGATCGAGTTACACCCATTGATACTCGACCGAATGCACTGTACGGAATTTGCAAAAAAAGTAATATGACCGTTGGTGAATTGTTTTGGGAAAAAATATAGCCGTTTTCTTGAAGGAAAAATGACCACTTTTGCACCCAAGTGTCCCACAACATAAAGGGCCACCCTCAACTATAAATATAACCCCTTGGACTTCATTCCAAGCTGCTCTTCCATTGCAAACTTGGTTCTAGCTTAGTTGAGAGTGTTCCAAGCCCTTGAGCCCCTTTCTCTCTCTACCTTCAAGACAATTTCATGAGAGTGAGTTAGGTCCCTGTGTATGAGAGCTATCCTTTGTGTTATGTAAATCTCTCCTTTCTTTCTTCCTACCTCCAAATCAAATTGAAGATTGATTGAAGCTACTTCTCTGAGTGAAAGAGGAGTTGTTGTTGTTCTTCTCCGAGTGAAGGGGAAGATGTGTTGTTGATCTTCAAGAGTGAAGATTGATCGTTGCTCCAACTCCCTTGGTGAAGGGAAAACATGGGCAAGCTCTCCAAGTGAAGGAGAGGTGCAAGGCAAGCTCAAGTAAGATAGGTAAATCCTGCAAGGCTGAAGACAAAGGTGAGATTGAGTAAGTCCTTTGAAGAAGGCCGAAGAATCTTACTTTGTGGGTAAGTCCTTTGATAGGTAGAAGATCTTAGCTTGAGTAATTAAGCCCATGGTTGTGTGGTTTGTGTATATTGTAATCTTATCGTAATATATAAGAGGACCAAGTTGCAAATCCTAGAGTCTAACCAACTCTAGGTAGTGGACTGACATCGATCCTATGTTTAGGATGTGGAACCACTCTAAACCACCTATCCAAGTGCATGATATTCATTATCTCTTATCCTTGCTTTGTATGCTAGAATAGGATATCAAATTGCTGCTTGCATTAGTTTTTGCACTACAATTAAATTGGTGGTCTAATCGTTTTTGTGAAGTGTGTGTAGCTCTATTCACACCCCCCCTCTAGAGCCCATTGATCCAACAGATTGTACTAGTATTATCACAATAGATAGGAGAAGCATCAAAATGTATGTTAAAGTCTTGGAGTATTTGCTTCATCCATAGGACATGGGCAGAACAACTCTCAGCTACAATGTATTCATCCTTGGTGGTTGATAATGCCATTATGCTCTATTTCTTGGAAAACCAAGACACCAAGCATGGTCCTAGGAGGAAACAAGTGCCACTTGTGAACTTTCTATCAATCAAGCAACCTACATAATCGGCATCACTATAGCCAATAAGAGTAAAGTCCCTTGACTTGGGATACCATATTCCAAAGTTTTGAGTTTTGGCTAGGTACCTTAAAATCCTCTTAACATCTGTAAGATGGGATTTCGTAGGATTTGATTGAAATCTAGCACACAAGCCAACACTAAACATAATGTTAGGTCTAGAGGCAGTTAAGTAAAGTAAACTTCCAATCATACCTCTATAGAGCTTCTCATCTACCTTCTCACCTTCTTCATCTCTATCAAGTTTGGCGGTGTTGGACATGGGTGATACATTGGCTTCATGTTCTCCATTCCAAAATGTTTGAGTAGTTCATTGGTGTACTTGCCTTAGTTGATGAAGTTTCCATCTTTAGTTTTCTTGATTTGGAAGCCGAGGAAGAAAGTAAGCTCACCCATCATGCTCATCTCAAACTCACTCTGCATAAGAGAACTAAACTCCTTACAAAGATCAAGACCAGTTCCACTAAATATGATATCATCAACATAAATTTGAATGATAAGAAAATTGCTAGAAGTGTGTTTTAGAAATAGAGTAGAATCAACTTTGCCCATGACATAGCCATTGTCTAACAAAAAATTCTTTAATTTCTCATACCAAGCTCGAGGTTCTTGTTTGAGTCCATAGATAGCTTTTTGTAGCAAATAAACATGCTTAGGTAGCTTGTCATTTTCAAAGCCCAGAGGTTGAGCAACAAATACTTCCTCCTCGATTGTACCATTCAAAAACACACTTTTAACATCCATTTGATATAGCAAAAAAAAATTATAATTAGAAAAAGCAAGTAGCATTCCAATAGATTCAAGTCTAGCAACAGGAGCATAAGTTTCATCAAAATCAATATCTTCCTATTGATTGTAGCCTTGAGCCACTAACCTTGCTTTGTTCCTTACCACCTTGCCATTTTCGTCAAGCTTGTTGCGGTAGACCCATTTGGTGCCAATTATTTTCCTGCACTTGGTCTTGGCACTAGAGTCCACATTCGATTCTTCTCAAACTGCTCTAGTTCCTCCTGCATGGCTAGGATCCACTCATTATCTCCAAGAGCTTCCTTGATGTTCTTTGGCTCCAATTGTGAGATGAAGGCATTGTCTACTTGTTCTTTGTTATGGGTAGCTCGTGTATTCACCCTCTCAAATGGATCACCAATGATTAGCTCTTTAGGATGATTCTTTGTGAAGCGAGGAGTGGGATCCTTCTTCTCTTCATCTTCTTCTTCAACCACCTACTTACCTTTATTGTCAATGTTGAGGTCCTTTAAGATTGGAATTAAGTCATCCTTTTTGTTGTCCCCGAAGATCACTGATCCTCCTTTCTTCTTTATTAATTTGTTGAAATGGTTGATTTCACCTGTCATATGCTTTTAGCAGCCACTATCAACAATCCACCTTCTTTTGACCTGCATGAAAGAAGAATGTTAGTGCCCAACTCAAACTTTGGGATTCGAGGTTAGCTTGGAGATCCATTTCATCTTTGGGTTGGTCCACTTTGGCTTGTAATGACAATAAGTAGAATAATGATCATCACATTTACAATGAGCACATACCATTTGGTTCTTAGAGCTGGAAGTTTCTCCATGGAAGAAAAGAGGTTTCACACTCTTCTTCTTACCCTTACTCTTGTTCTTATTCTTACCCTTAGGAGTAGTCCCATCATATCCTAAACCACTAGTACCAATTTGTTTGGTAGAGTGTTCTAGGACAGCATTAAGGGGTTTCTTTTTCATAAGAAACTTTTGTAAAGAAGCTCTTATTTTTTCATTATCATCACTAAGATTAATGAAAGTAGAAGACAAGTTAGCAAGATCGTCTCTAGCATACAACAAGTCATCCTCTAAACAGAGGGTGTTAGTATGAAAAGAATCACATTCTAGAGTAGTGCTAGATACCTCATTACTTTGTAAGATAGGTCTAGAAGATAGATCATTTACTTGAGCAAGTAACTTAGCATTTTCATATTTAAGCAAAAGAATTTCTCTTTGATAAGCATAAGTTTCTTTTCTTCTAGCTTCATTAATGAGGTTAAGTTCTACATTTTTAGTTTTAAGAACATCAATATCATCTTGGCATTTTTGGTTCTCTCCCTTAAGAGTAGCAATGTTCTTAAGGTAGACATTGTTTTCAACTTCAACTCCATTGTATTGGAGCTCAAGATCAAGAAATTGCCCTTGCAAAGAATCAATACTATCAAGATGTAGCTTTTCAATTTGATCTAGAATCTCAATCTTAGCATAAAGATTTCTATAATCTTTCCTAGCCTTTTCTTTTTAGCTTTGCATTTAGTAAAAGATAACCGTCTAGCATTAAGTATATCAATAAGATTTTCTTTAGACAACTCATGCAAGTTAACTTCACTTACCTCACTTACCTCACCTACATCATCACTTGTAGAGGCCATGAGAGCAAGGTGGCATTCTCCATCTTCAGAGCTAGAAGAACTTGAGGAAGACTCCTCCCAAGTTGCATGATCTGTATCTTTGCTTCTTCTTTCTCTCTTCTCCTTTCTATTGTATTTGCCTTCCTTCCTATACTCCTTGTCTTTCTTGTGGATGCTCTTGTGGTGTCTCTTCTTTGCCTTGGGGCAGTCACTCTTGTAATGGCCTTTTTGGCCACATTCATAACACCTAGGAGTAGATGAAGAAGACTTCTCTTTAAAGTGCTTGCCCTTGGAGTATTTAGCTTCATGCTCATTTGGGTCTTCATCTTCACTTGAGGAAGGAGTAGGGGACTTGAGATCAAGTTGTTGTTGCCGAACCATATCTTCAATTTGAGATTTGAAGGTTGTGTCCTTGATCTTCTTGGAATCCTTCTCTTCTCTCTTTTCTTCTTCTTCTTGCTTGTTAAGCCTTGGCTCATGAGCTTGGAGGTTGCCAACTAGCTCCTCAATTGACAATTCACTAAGATTTTTCACTTCTTCAATGGATGTCACCTTGGCCTCACATCTCTTTGAAAGATATCTCAAGATCTTTGAGTTGATTGTGCCTTTTTCCATCACACTACCAAGAGTTTCCAATCCTTTTATGATGACATTAAGCCTTGTGTACAGGTCTGCCACTCTTTCATTCGTACCCATCTTAAAGTTCTCAAGGAGACCACCAAGCATGTAGATCTTTACTCCCTTCACTTGCTCTATTCCCTCATAGGTGACACATAGCTTGTTCCAAATCTCATGTGCGGTGTCCCATGAGGAGATCTAGTTGAACTCAGATGGGGTGAGAGCTGCATAGATGATGCTCATGACTTTGGCATTGAGTTGATCTTGCTTTATTTGGGCTTTCGTCCATGTAGAGATTTTCCCCTTTGGATCTTCATACTTTAGGTGCACCACCTTCCATATCTTGTAGCTTAATCCTTAGAGGTAGAACTGCATTCTTCTCTTCCAATAGAGGAAGCTGGTGCCGTCAAAGACCGGAGGTCACATGGAGAAGCTTCCCTCCAAGTTGAAATGTCCAAGTGCTAAATCGCCCATCTTCCCCTACTTGTAGAAGTAGCTTGGAGAAGTCCTGCTCTGATACCACTTGTTGGATCAAGGGCTCTAGAGGGGGGTGAATAGAGCTTCACAATTCTCACAAAACTGATTATACCTTCAAATTATATTAAGTGCAAAAGCTAAAGCATACAACCAATTTGAAGTCCTAACTAGCAAGCATATCAAGGATGAGAGACAAGGAAAGCATACACTTAGACAAAGTGGTTTAGAGTGGTTCCACACTTCAAACTAGAAGTGAGTCAGTCCACTACCTATATGTGCTTAATCTCTAGGACTGCAATCTTGATACTCTTATATTCATTCATAAGATTACAAGACAAAAAACACATTCATCCAAGGACTTAATACCTCAAGCAAGGATCTTCAACCTACCAAAGGAACTTACCCACTTGAGCAAGGAGTCTTCAACCTTCAATAAGGACTTACCCACTCCATCTTCAAGTCGTTGGCCTTCCAGGAGATTACCTATCCTTCTTGAACGTCCACCTTACCTATCTCCTTCACTCGGAGATCTGGATCACCATGCTTTCTTCAACCTTGAAGAACAAAAACTCCTTCTCCTTCACTGGGAGAAGATCATCAAGCCTTTTCTTCAAAGAGGAAAGAGGGTATGAAGATGGAGGTGGAGACCTTTACATGAATATAGGGAATAGCTCTCTTACAAGGGATCCTAACTCACTCATATTCATGGATTTTAGTTGAAACTAGAGAAAGAAAGGGGCTCAAAGGTGTGTAGCACTCTCAACTATAGCAAGGACCAAGCATGTAGTGAATGAGCAACCTTGGAATGAACTCCAAGTGGTCCTATTTATAGCTGGGGGTGCCCCTTTGAGTTGGGGAACACTTAGGGCCGAATTATAGCCTTTTTGCCCAAGGCAATGAAACTATTTTTGTCCAAACAAGTCACCAACGGTTAGAATCACTTTTTTATACAAATTCCATACAGTGCAATTGGTCGAGATTCAATAAAGGTAACTCGACCAATCGGCTAAGAGACAAACCCAATATTCAAACCATCGATCGAGTTTGTCTTGGGGAAACTTAACCAACCAATGAATATCGCATTGGTCAGTAACCCAATCGGTCAAGTTCTGTGTATGCACAACTCGGTCGATGCACTCTCTAGAAAATGGATCCAGTGGATCGTTCGAGATTGCAACTCGACCGATCAACAACCTGTGATCAATTTTCTAAAGTGCTTAAAAAGTGATTAAAACTTAGTATAAAGTGTCCCAATAATTGTTCTCATCTTAGTTACAAATCATATCATCGATACAAGTGATTACAAAATTATTCTAAGGTCATTTACATGGATTTCCTAATTAGCACACTTGTATAGCTTTTGACTTGAACTTTGACAAGCTAGGGCTTGTGAATTTTGATTCTTTTCATGTACCTAACGCCTGAAATCAATCTTGAATACACATATTTCATACATATGAATGGAATGGTTAGTCATTATCAAAATATGGACAATGTATAACCTCTAGGTCAACATATGCTTATGAGAATTGTATGATGTAAGTACTTTTTGTGGACTTCTTTGTTAATAATTCTTATACATGAATGGTTCATGGGCCTTATTGAGTAACAAGCCCAATATGTTTAAAAGAGAGTAATAATGAAAAGAAATCTAATAATAAGAGAAATTGAGATAATGTGAGAATAATATGGAATTCTATAGAAGGCTAAGTGTTTGTTTATAATAGAGTGGATTTCAGATCCACATGGTTTCTTATGATAAAAGGAATCCATATAAAGAAAAAAAGTGAAAGAGAGAGAAAAATATGAATAAACTATTCTTTAATGAGTGATAACTTGCATGTAAACAAAATACCTTTATCATTTTGAGTTTGAGACTCAAACTTGGTACTACTGTAGATAATTCTAATACAAGGTTTCCCCTAAAATTTTGATGAAAAAGGATAAACAATTAGAGAGTTATGGCTTTTGCAAGTTTTCCTAAAGTGAAAGGATAACCAATTAATTGTAGTAAATGCCACAATATTAATTAGATTAGATTTTCCTTTTGTTAGAATGTGGGTGATGTGGATCGTTGGATTTGAGATCCAACAATTCTGGTATAATCCCCATATTATTTGAAAATATGGACCAGAGAACAGTCCAAATTGATTTCCAATTTGTTTTATTCATTGTCAAGAGGCAAAGAGGAGTTGGGATTGGTCCCAACATCTTCAAAAGGTTCTGAGGATCACATCCATGCTAGAATTGGTGGCCTTTTGTGGAGGTAATAGGATTCTCCCAAATCCATTGAACCCCTAAAACTCTGCCCTATATAAGGGGGTGATATACAACACCAGAAAACCCACGACCGATCTTCATGAGACCGAACGAAGTAGACAAACTCGTTGGTGCCTTGAATTTGAGTTTTCACCTCGACCTACATCCTCGTATTAGAGCAGTCTTTTTCAGAGGTTGTGTGGCATCATCCTGGTGGTGGAGGGTAGCGAGTGAGGAATTGTGTTGGATGTCAATTCAGGAGGATCTAGGTGAAGCCATCGGCGGTCTTGGTTCGTGCACGGGAGCAACAGGGCATGAAGTCAACACTTGAGTTGACCATCTGCGCACATGAAGAGGTGAGTTGAGGTTGAAGATGACTCACTTTGAGCTTACTAAACTACCCTGACTCTCCTTCAGTACAGGTAAGGGCATATCTTACCTTTCTCTCTATTTTTGTTTATATGAGCATGCGTCCATGCCGACAGTCTGTGCCAATTTTGCAAGGCCCAATTGGTCAGCCCAGCTGAGGTGGCAGGCTCACATTGGCCAATAAGAGATTAATTAGCAAAAATTGTAATTAATTATTGGTAACTCATATTGCAACAAGTTATATATGAAAATAGATTAGAAGAATGCAAGGAATACAATAAAAATATTACCAAGGCCTAAATATGCTTGTAACTTGAAAAGTATGTAAAGATGATATCTTTAATGGTTTCATTAATGAAAAACCGTGGGGTTTTGATGTTAATGAGATTTAGTGAAATTATATGTGTGATTTAAGTTGATATTAACCTATTGATAATAAAAGAGAGATTAAGATCTAAAAATATGATCGACATGCTTAATTGACCTAATTTAGGGTTTCATGTATATGATGTGCATTAATGGGCTTAGAAACCATCATCTAGGTTTTAATGACTTTTAATGAGTTTTATTTCGAAATCTTATGAATGAGATGAAGTTAGGTTGATTCTAAGACAAATTGGTAACAAAGACACTTTAATATGAATAATTAAGTAATTAAGGTTTTAAACATAGAAATGTTGTTTTAGGGTTTAGTTGACATAAAAAGGAAAAGTTGAGAAAGAACCCTAAAGAAACCCTAATTTGAACTTAGAAACCCTAGGAAGCATTCCCAAGTCAGTAAAGTGAGTTCTTGATGAAGTATGTAGTAAATAGGTTGTACATGCTTTTTCATTATTATGTTGTGCTTCTGTGATTGGCTTGATTGATTGCTTAGATTACCTGATTGGATTGGATTGTGCTTATCTCCTATGAGATCGTCAAATTAGGTATGTGGTTATTTATGATTATCCACTTTAGTTTCCTGACATTTTTTGACGTTTCAGTGATTGCATGGAAATAACTATTTGGATGACTTTATTTCTACAATCTTGAAAGTGAATATGATTTTCACAATTTAAGTATACATATGACTTTCCCGAACCTACATACCATCTCTAGATGTAATATTTGATAAGACCAAGCCCTGGAGGGAAGGTCAGAGGTGGTCAAGCCCCGGAGGGAAGACCATAGGGCACCCAAAAAGGTGACCCATAAGGTACCAAGCTCAGGATGGAGAAGGTAGCTTAAAGTCCCTTGCAAGGACTAAACCCTAAGAGAGGGTATCCCATAGGATGAGTAAAAGTGGTTGGAAAGTTATATTGAAAATGTAATCTTGGATTGTTCACAGCTATTTGATGTAATTATAGGTTGTTATGAAATATGTGTGAGATATTGGTTGCCACCACATACTAGTATATTCTTTATACTGAAAGTGATATTTGAAGAATAATGCTAATTAAAGAAAGGAGGCTTTAGTTAGATAGAACTCTACATTGCGTAAAGTTCTAACTCCTATTTTTGAATGGTATGTGAAAAGTAAACTTTTATCCTTCTTTAAGCTTAATCTTTGGTAGAATTTATTAATTATTTTTTATTATTTGCAAAACCATTGATCCTATATTGGGATAGAGGCTCTAGCTTCTTGGTCTTCCTTAATTGGGGCTTACTAAGGAGTGTGGTCATTACAATTGGTATCAGAGCCCGATTTTCTATTTAATCTCTAATAATTATTAAATTTTACAAAGTCTTTAGAACCCAAGGGAGTTATTGGAGGATTTTCCAATGATGGAGGTGTCTAGAAAAGGATCATGATCTGGGGGCTGGCAAGATTTTCCTCCGCCCCACTAGTCAGTCTACGAGGACTTCTGAATTCTGTGTGACTGCCTGGCCAAAATTGTAGGATTTGACTGGAAATAAGATACCTCTAGGTCTTTTCTCATTTATCTTCATACCTTCTCTACCCCATTCATTGAATAACGTTAAGAGATTAGTGTTTCTCTCTCTCCACCCCCTCCTGAGTTTAGGGTAAACATAATAAGGATTAAGGAATCCTCCACCAAATAATAAAAAGCATGTAAGAAAGATGTCATGGACATAAGTTTTGATAATTAGAAACTTCGACTAAGATTATTTACATTCTTAGGTCGTATGGCATGTATTGTTGTTCCCTTGGGAGAATGATGAGGTTAAACCATCTCATAGGATGAGGAGGAGAGGGATAGCCTTAGAGGAAGAAGCCTCCAGAAAGAGGAAAAGTCCTGACACATCCTCTAGGGATGATGCTCAACCCAAAAACCTTAAGCAGTTGATAAAGAAAGAGATGACACGATGAGTTGGATATCATAGTTGACCATACATGTGTGTATGTGGGTTAGACATATATTCTTTACATAGAGGTTTTGAGTACGCATGAGAAACATAGACTATGAGTGGTTGTTTGACCCCTAGTGCCTTATGGCAACCTGACCTTGGGTGGGTCGTGCCTGTTAAGGGTGAGGGATGGATCCCTCATTGAGAAGGTTAGTAGTGACTATATAGGAACCCTAATAGGCATATATGAAGCAGAAAAGAGGCATGCGCCTACGTAGAAGTGGGTGGCAGCAAGGCTGGTAGCATGTTTTAAACATAATCTAGAAGGGTCATGCCTGATAATTTATGAGATAGGCATGCAGAGATTTGGATCATCTTGGTCGGACATAAGTTTTGATAGTATGTTTTACCCAAGTAGGATAGATGTGTATCCTTAAGAGCTTGACCCATCTTTTTAGAGAGAACCTCCAGTGGTAGAACCAGTTATAGGGTTAGCTCCATAGAGAGGGAGAGACCCCGATGAAGAAGGTTGGATACCTAGACTCTGAGATATAAGGAACCATGCAGATGTTTGGTATGATATGGCCTGGAATAGATGACCCTAAGTAGATGTATGTGGTTTCCTCTTGTACGATCCTTAGAGGCCTGTCATACCTCATATTCCTTTAGAGGAACCAAACCCTAGAAAAGAGAAAGAGGCTCCCTGAACAAACGTATAGATGATATGAGGGCCTACCTTTTAGGTGTAGGAAAGAGAGTTCTAAAGACCCTAGAAAGGTATGGTATGATAACAAGTTGTGAGGCCTCCCACTCAGTTGGTTGTCCTTGTGTAGGACTCTAAGGGTTGTTCATGTGGAAGAGGGAGTATATGCCATATCATGTATAAGATTGGTACATGTTTGAGAAACTAAGCATGCAATTTAGATAGCTGATGCATAAGAGGTGAGCCTGGGGTTCCTGGACCCTAGAGGGGAAGTAGGAGTACCTGGTGCACATAATATTCAAGAGGCTATTTGAATTCATAGGAATTAAGCATGGAACCCCCCTACTTTTAGTAGAGTAAAAGGAAACCCCACTTGGACTGAGATATATGTTGTTGAGCCACTCATATAAGTTGGTGACATATGTAGATATGATATTGGTCCAACCTTGAGGAATTATGAACAAGTATGACATGCCAAGGAATGTAGAAATGGTTTAATAAGTTGTCTACCTGCTAGCCACATGCATAGGTAGCATGATAGGAGATAAGTGTATACATGGTGGTATAAACCTTGGATACAAGAACGTTTTGTGACATTTGTTACTATCAAGTGATAGTTTTCTCCCATCCTGGGAAGGGATCCTTCTTGTTGGGATGAGCACCAACTCTTGTTTAGGTTTGAGGTAACCTTAAGAGGTCACTTATAAGAGCTTTATGAGTTAAGTGTAATAGTACATTATATGAGCATGAATCCATAGACCCAAGTGTGACATTATCTAAGGGGCATGAGGATATGTTGCCATGGAGGTAACCTGTTGACGCGGGATTTTATCGCACTAACAAACTCACTCGGGGTTGAGATCCTCGAGCTTTTACCAAAACCAAAGTGCAATAATACCACCCGTAAGCGAACGAGTCTTATCGCAGTATAGTTAAGGATCGAACCTAAATGACAACATTTTTAAGAATCTTTGTTAATCGAATCTAGCTCGAGTTAAGGCTAATATCTAAAATGATTGGTCGATTTGAGGTTAATTAAACTAATAGCAAGAAAGTAAAGGCTGAATTAAAGTTGGATTTAGATCAATGATATGGAATCGCTGGGATGGTATCGGGTTTCACCACCGCTACGCATGCAAACACATTCAATCGCAAATAATCTAGGCAAGATATAACAATCCAAATAGAGCTACAGCGGAACCCCCCATACGGGCATTAGGTTCGTGTAAGCATCACCTTAGGCATCAGATGTCTCATCACCATCCGGATCACTTACTTATGGCTCTGAAGATACAAAAATCCAACGACGGTTGTGGGCCCCCTATATAGGCATTAGGCACACAGAAGCATCAGCGAAGGCTAGATGGTTCGTCCCCTCGCGAATCATACACTTACAACCTTGAATAAATCTCATTCTATTTCTAGTTTAAGAGTTAACCGCATTAATTGATAAACAAGCAGGTGATAGATCTACAAACTAACATCAACGATAAACAAGACGATACAAAATCCAACTAAGGCTGTGGTCCTCCCTGAGGGATGTTTAGACCATACAAGCGTCACCGTAGGCTATATGTCTTGTCCCCTTACAGATCATACACTTACGACCTCAAGGAATCCTATCAGAAGTTCTCATCAAGGAGTCAAACTTGTAAGCCGCCATTCCATCCCACATATAGAAGAGTTCGCAATATGGGAAAGAACAAGATGAAAGCAAGGAGATAATCAACTACTAACATACCAATTAACAACAAAATGGAAAGTCATATACATTGCCATAGAGAGTTTAACAAAAGAACATGATTTGCATGGGCAGCGGGGCTAGTCCCCACACCCCAGTGAAAAGGTATTACTCGCTCATGATGCGAGAAATAAGAAAAATAAGAAAGAGAGAGAAATCCGCCATGAACTCAGTGCAGAAGGTAGTCGCAGCTTTGTGAATACGACCTTCTACATCATGTCGGAGCAGATCTGGATGCGAACGGGAGATGCCAAGATAGACCGGAAAGTCTCCCTTGATCTGTCTTCCTTCTCTCCTCAGCCTCCTTGGTTGCAACACGGGCAGTAGGTGGAATGAAACTGGCATGGATGGCACTATATTTGGATCAGACCTGTGTACAGGAAGCCTGTCGGTGTCCTGAAACCGATGCCTCAAAAGGGGACCCTACTGGTCCTATTTATAGGCACAGGGCTGTGATTCCAGCCCAAACGGTTTCACGGATATTTTTGCTCAAACAATTTTGTAAAATTTTAACCAAACGGTCTTGAGAATTAGAGGAGCAAACGATCTTAGATTTTAAAGTCCAAACGGTTTCACATACCGTTTGCTTTCCTCCAAATGAACCTGTGCAAAAAAGGGAAAACAGTTTGTAAACCGTTTGACATCAAACGGTTTGGAAACTGTTAGTAATCAAACAGTCGTTGATTCGGTCAACGCTTTAGCTAACTCAAACAGTCTTGGAATTTGGATCTCACAGTTTGAGGTCCGGAAGGGGGCCAAACGGTCTTCACTGACCATTTGCTCGTTAAACGGTTTTGGCCAGACTCTCCTCCGAACGATCCATGATTTTGTTCGGTCTTGGATTTGCAAATCCAAATGGTATGTTATATCTTTCCCAAGTAGTCCTTGAGGTGCCCTCCTCCATTCGGTCTTGGCAGAACCGAGTAGACCGTTTCCTCAGTCACGATCCCAGATCAATTAGTTCCTTTCCACCAGAGATAATGGCTGAAGTGTGAACATCAGGTCTAGGCAGTGCCGACGTTGGTGGAGGCGTGGTGGCCGGAAGGTGGAGGGAAAAGAAAACTTCTTGATGGAGGTGGTAGTGCTGCTACGGTTGTCAGCCTGTTCGGAGGTAGAAGATGACACACCACGGCCGTGTTGCGGCACCACAGTTGTGGCGATGTTGCTGCCCCACGACCGTGCTGCCTTGCACATGTGTGGTGGGTGACAGATTGGGCTCTGATAGCGTTGTGCCACGGTCGTGGCATGACACCACGGTCGTGGTGGGGCTACTGCCCCACGGCCGTGCTGCCTCACACGGGTATGGTGGGTGAGAGAGAGAGTCGATGTTGGTGGTGTGCCACGGCCGTGGTGTGACAAAACGGTCATGGCAATGTCAGTAGACCATGGCCGTGGTGGTTCAAAACGATCGTGGTCTAGATCCTGCTTCAAGGTTTTGCAATGCTCAATCCCTCACGGCTGGGTTATGCCTCCGATCAGCCTCTTCTAGTCTATCAATCTTGAGACCGAATGGGCTCAAACGGTCTTGAGACTGAATGGGCTCAAACGTTATTGAGACCAAATGGGCTCAAACGGTCTTGAGACCGAATGGGCTCAAACCGAATGGATGGAGTCGCTTGGTAAGATCGATTGGTCAGAACCATGGGTGAGTGAGGATGGGCCCCAGCTGATTGTTCAGCTTTATCAAGACCTCCACTAAATCAACATAAATTCAGTTAAAAACTTGATAATCGAATCAATTAAGTAATTTTGCATATTATGATGCATTTTGATATTTAATGAGTGAAATTAAATGTGTTGAGTTGAATTTGTCCAAAAATGATAATTGAATTCTCTGGTGAATATGCATTCATCAAATCACCCCAAACTTAAACGTTGCTTGTCCTCGAGTAACACAAAATCTAAAATAGTCACTAAATGAATACTTTCAATTCATGTGATTGCTTCATCTTCACATCACCAATATTTTCTTTCTTCTCAATATGACTCAATATTTCAACCTCCTAATACCACTAAACACATCTTACCATATCTTCATTCCTGAGTTCATTTTCTAAAATCACTTCCTCCTCACTTTTTTCAACAACAAGCATGTCAAAGAGTTTTGTAAGAGTCCAGAGACACCTGTAGAACAACAAGTGTGCATTTGATCTGATACTAGTATTTTTCAGGATAGGGTAGGCGATCATTGTGCCATTAGGTAGAAAAGGGAGTGAAAGGTGGTATGGAAGGAAGAAGTAAATCTCTACTCTATTCGACTTGAGATTTTTATTTTATGATGTGCAATTTCATTTATTGCATATTTTGTGTGAATCTCTCCTCTATTCGACTCGAGATTGCATTTCTTTTTGTGTGAGCTTTGGCATCTTTTTGTGTGAAAATCTCTCCTCTATTCGACTCGAGATTGCATTTTTGGTGGTACATCCCTATTTATTTGTTAGGGGTATAGAAGAAGTGGATATAGAGGGAAGTGGCGTGCCACCCCGAACTTAGGGTATGGCACAACTTTTGGCTATTTTGTTTCTTTTTTTATGGATGGAGGGATACAAAGATGGTAGAAGAAGTGTAGAAGAGAGTTCAGATCAGAATGCAACTTGATTTACAATTCAGTGCACCGGGTCGTTCTCTTTATCATACTCTGCTCAAATAATGACTTGATGAGAATCCAGTGGGGATTCCATGATATTGTTCCACAAATCAGTTCGGAAGCACGACGTGTTTGATCCCTATCAGTTTGATAGACACTTATCATTTTTGCAAAAGTATCATGATGTTAGGAATCATAAGCTTCACAAGATGATTTCAATCAAAAGGCTTGTTTCAAAAAGTGGTCCTTTTGAGGATTTACTTTGAATAAGGAGGATATAATGAGTCAAAATGCATAACAGTTTAGTTAGTGATTTTTTCTGAAATAGGAAGTGTCAAAAATTCATCAAATGTTTGTTCAATTTCTTTGAAAAACTTTGAAAATTTTGAACATTTTTATCAAGAATGTGACAGTGAGAACTTAAGTAAGACGTATGAAAAGGATGGGTGTAGGTGGAAAGTGAAGTACGTACCACCTACCCTCCACCGCAAACTTAGAAATTTGCTCATCCTGAGCAAACTCTAAATCCGATATGGAGGGAAAATTTCATGTCGTTTGGACCACTGGATGTGGTTGCATTCCAGACAGCGCGCGTCCTCCATCTGAAAATCTAAAGAAAGATTAATCAGAACTCAAGATGGCATATCACGATGTGAATTTTATTTGGTGCACAATTATCTAAAAGGTGAAAAAAAAATTAAGGAAACATTTCTAATTCTAAATTGAAAACTAAATATGAATTTATTTATCAGGTTGCCTCCCGACAAGCGCCTTTGTTTTATGTCGATGGCTCGACTTGATATTTTTGACTTCACGATGGTTCCTTTGGATTGGAGAGATCTATTATTTCTTCGGAGCTCATATCTGCTGTGGTGAAATATCTTTTCAAGCGTTGGTTGTTCGCCACAAATTCACCCGACTTTTCACTCCATAAAGAGAAAGCACCTTGTGGGGAGATGCTTTTGACGATGTATGGTCCAGACCAGCGTGAGCGGAGTTTTCCTGGGAATAACTTCAACCTTGAGTTAAATAGCAGAACTTGGTCTCCCACTTGTATGTCTTTTCTTTTCAGATGTCCATCGTGCCAAAGTTTTGTGCGTTCTTTGTAGATTCATACATTTTCATAAGTTGTCATCATGAGTTCATCCAGTTCTTAGAGTTGCAGAATCCTAGCTTTGCCTGCTTCTTTCATATCAAAGTTTAGTTGTTTAATTGCCCACCATGCCTTGTGTTCTAGTTCGACTGGCATGTGGCAAGTCTTTCCATATATTAATCAGAAGGGTGTAGTCCCGAGGGGAGTTTTGTAAGTAGTTCTATAGGCCCATAATGCGTCGTTGATTTTTACTGACCAATCTTTTCGATTGCGGCCTACAGTTTTTTCTAGAATAGCCTTTAGTTGCCGATTAGAAACCTCTACCCGTCTGCTCGTTTGTGGGTGGTAGGGCGAGGCTACCTTGTGAATAACTCCATACTTTCTTAGCAATGCTTCAAAGCTTCTTTCAAGAAAATGGGAACCTCCATCGGATATCACCGTGCGTGGGACACCAAAATGGGGAAAATAATATCCTTGAATAATTTGATGACTGGTTTGGAATCATTAATGACGGTTGGTATGGCTTCAACCCATTTTAAGACGTAGTCCACCGCCACTAGGATGTATGAAAATCCATGAGAAGATGGGAATGGACCCATGTAGTCCACCCCCCAAACATCAAATATCTCTACTTCTTGCCATAGATTCAGCAACATCTCATCTCTCTTTGTTATATTGCCTGATCTTTGACATTTGTCACATGATAGGACAAAGTCATAGGAATCTTTGGATATGGTTGTCCAGAAGAATCCACATTGCAAAACCTCCAAGGCAGTTTTTTTTAGAACTCATATGCCCTCCCACTGGTCCTGAGTGACATTGTTCTAAAATAAGTTGAGCTTCTTCTTCGGTGATACATCGTCTATACAACCCATCAACACATAGTTTGAAAAGGTACGGCTCATCCCAGTAGTAATGTTTCACATCATGCATAAATTTCTTCAGTGTATTTCCGGTGCATTGAGGATGAATAACCCCAACAGCGAGGTAGTTCACAAAATCCGAGTACCACGGTATAACTTCTGAGACCTTCAATAGTTGATCATCCAGAAGGGAATCATTAATCAGAATATTTTCAATATCCAGAGTGTGGATGCGACTGAGGTGATCTGCTACCACATTTTCTATACCCTTTTTATCTCTTATCTCTAAATCAAATTCTTGCAATAAGAGAATCCATCTGATTAACTTGGGTTTTGTATCTTTCTTTTCCAGAAGGTAACGAATGGCAGCGTGGTCTGTGTAGACAATGACCTTCAAACTGATTAGGTAGGATCTGAACTTGTCAAAGGCATACACGACTGCTAGAAGTTCTTTCTCAGTAGTTGCATAATTCCTCTGGGCTTCATCGAAAGTTTTCAATGCATAATATATCACATAATGTTTCTTCTCTATACATTACCCTAAAACAGCGCCCACAGCATAGTCACTGGCATCGCACATAATTTCAAAAGGGTAGTTCCATTCGGGAGCTCTAATGATGGGTGTTGTTGTGAGAGCCTGCTTTAGTGTGTTGAAGCTTTTGACACATTCTTCATCAAAATTGAATTCAACATCTTTTAGTAACAAATTCGTCATTGGCTTGGTTATCTTTGAAAAATCCTTTATGAATCTTCTGTAAAATCCTACATGACCTAGGAAAGCACAGACTTCTTTTACATTTGTTGGAATGGCCAGTTTAGAAATCACTTCAATCTTGGCTTTATCTACTTCAATTCCTCTATTGCTGACCCTATGGCCGAGGACAATGCCTTCCTTTACCATAAAATGGTACTTTTCCCAATTCAGTACAAGATGTGCTTCTTCACAACGTTTGAGGACCAGGGAGAGGTGCTTTAGACATGAATTGAATGAATCTTTGTATACAGAAAAATCATCCATAAAAACCTCCATAATTGTTTCAGTAAGACCAGCGAATATGGCAGCCATGCAATGTTGGAAAGTTGTGGGTGCATTATAGAGACCAAACGTCATTCTTTTAAATGCATATGTTCCGAATGGGCGGGTAAAATTTGTTTTCTCTTGCTCATCTGGATGTATGGGTATTTGATAGAATCTAGAGTAACCGTCAAGATAACAAAAATATTCTTGATGAGCCAACATTTCTAGGACTTGATCAAGGAAAGGCATTGGAAAATGATCTTTTCGAGTTGCCTTATTTAATTTTCTATAATCTATGCACATCCTCCACCCTGTGACTGTTCGAGTGGGGATGAGTTCATTGTTTTCGTTCCATATAACAGTTGTTCCACCTCTCTTCGGGACTACATGCACTGGGCTCACCCATGGCAAATCTGATATCGGATAGATTATTCCAACTGTGAGCAGTTTGATGACCTCGCGACAGACCACTTCCTTCATATTTGGGTTCAATTTCCATTGATTCTCAATAGTAGGCTTGTGATCTTCCATCATAGGGATCTTATGCATACACAACGCTTGACTGACCCCAGTGAGGTCACTCATTTTATAACCGATGGCTTTCTTCCTTTCCCTTAATTCCTTCAAGAGTTTATCTTCTTGTTCAGCTGTTAGATTGGAATTTATAATAACTGGGCAAACTTTGAGATCGTCTAAAAACACATACTTCAGTCCTTCGGGTAGGGGCTTCATTTTGGGAGCCTCTGGGTTTTCGCATGTTTCTTTTGTAGTTTCCATAGCTTGGAGTTCTTCACTAGTGGCTTCAACATCTTCTTTAGCAGAGTCAAGGGATTCGATGCAATCCTTTACTTGTTCATCAATTGGTTCATCAACTGATGGGTTTGTTAGAGCAACTTCTAAAGGATCGTCTGATTCATGATGCTCTTGATTCAGAAGTGACATTTGCTCAATGCAGTCAATCAGATAGACTTCTTCTTGCATACTTGGTCTTCTCATACTTTCAAAAACTTTAAATTTGAGAGTTTCTTTGCCTAATCTGAGCAGTAAGGTACCAACTTCAACATCAATTAGGGCTCTTGCAGTGGTGAGGAACAGATGACCAAAGATGAGAGGATATATGGCATCTTCTTTAATGTTCATGGTGACAAAATCACACGGGACATAAGAGTCCTTGCCCACTTTGACTGGGACATCTTCAATGATTCCCATGGGAAGAGTTACCGAATTATCTGCAAGTTGTATGGTCATGCCCGTTGGAAGCAATTCTGAAAACCCTAGTCTTTTGCACAGGCTAAGTGGCATAATAGAGATGCTTGCACTGAGATCTTCCAACCATTTCTTGCATGATGAGTCGCCAATGTGACATGAAATTCTAAAGGATCGCGGGTCTTTTTGTTTCTTGGGCATCTTGCTCAAAATGATATCAGATGTAGTTGTCGCCAGTTTTACTATCTCATACTCTTCAGTTATATACTTCCTTGTGAGAAGTGACTTTAAGTAGTTAGTCCAGGCTGGTATCTCAGCTAGAGCATTGAGAAAGGGGATATCAACATCAAGCTTCTTCATAGCTTCTTTGAACTTATTGAAACGAGTATCCAACTTGGTTTGCCTTAGACGAGCTGGGAAAGGTATACGAGGCTTATATACAAGAATATCAGGTTCTGGTGTTTCAGTTTCTTCATCAGTAGGTTTCTCAGGATTTCCCTTATTTGTCTTATCAACTTGAGATTCTAGTGTTGTTGAGTCTTGGGCAATTACAGGTTTATTCTCGTCTGTAATAACCATAGGCATCTTTATAGGGGGATCTGAATAGTATTTTCCTGACCTGGTGATGACTGCCTTCAACTGTTCTGGATGCTTGGGGCTATTCTCGGGTTGGTCGGCAAAGACTCCAACAGGTGGCTTTATGCTAGCTGCGAGTTGAGCTAGTTGAGATTCAATAGCCTTCTATTGGGCTTGCTGGTTCTCTATCATAGTTTGCTGAGTTTGCAACATCTTTTCAATGGCTGTTAACTTGTCCTCAGAAGAGACATGTCCTTCTTGCTGTCCTTACTGTTTATTTAAGATTCTAGTAGTGAGAGTTGTTTTGATAATTATTGTAGTTCCTATTCTGAAAGTTCCCCTTGAAATTTCCTTGATTCCCAAAATTCTTTTGTTGATTATACTGGAATCCTGGTGGGCCTCTTGGTTGATTGTTTGTACCAAATTGATGTGAGTTTACTACTCTAGAGGGGTTTCCATATTGAAAACCTGGATGATTCCTATTCTGATTCGGATTGTAATAACTTTAACAAGGGATGGTATTAACAACGTTAAGATTTTCCATTTGGCCATTATCTCCTTGGCCACATACGTTTCTCAAAATAACATCGTAAAGAACATTGCATGATAAGGTGGAATGATCAGTTCCTTTACATGCTTCACAAAATAGGGAAGCAGACTTGACTTGTTCTGGTTGTCGAGTGGGTGAACGTCCTCTTCCAATGGCAGCGAGAGATGATTCAATATGGTCTTGCTTGGCAACTAAGAGTTTTAAGGTTTCAGCGATAGATTTTTATTCGGGAGTAGCTTTGGCCATAGCTACTTTCAAAACTCCTTTACCTACAGATCTACCCCAATTTGCTTGATTTTCTACTCCCAGGGTGACGACTCTCCATGTGCTATCATAACTTTGACGTATGAAATTTCCTCCAGATGAGGAATCGAGGAATCTCTTAATATCACCATCCACACCCATATAGAAAATCTCAATGAGTTGGTTCCTCTTTGTATCTATCCCAAGCTTCAGCAAGGGTTTCTCCAGGAATTTGAGTGAAATTTGTTATTCGCCCTCTGATTTCATATGTGAGAGATGGATGATAGAATTTTTCTAGAAACACATTTTGTAGTTGTTCCCAGGTGGTGATGGGTATTTCACTTTGCAACAAACTGTACCATCTTATGGATCTATCAGTGAGGGAATACTTGAAGAGACGGAGTCGAATGGCATCGTCTGTGACTCCATTTTGTTTTGTCATAGCATATAGATCAATAAATCTCAGAAGATGTTACTGGCTATCTTCACCTTGTTTTCCATAGAATGGGTTGTTCTGAAGCAGGGTGATCCAATGCACTCTTATCTCGAAATTAGGAGTGTTGATGGGAGGAGGTTGTACTGGATGATGAACATTTGCAGCTTTTGGGATTGAGAACTCTCTAAGATCTTTTTGTAGTTCAACTGCTTGCGTTGCTGCTTGCACTGCTAGGATTTCATGTTGAACCACAACCCTAGTGTCTTGCATGAGCCTCTCTCTTTGTGCATTGATGGCTTGAGCCACCCTTTGGACTACCTCTTCTTCTTGAGCCATCCTTGCTTGATTTTCTCTTATCTGACAATGGAAAGTTCTGTCTATCTCGGGATCAAAGCTCGATGTTTTTCCGAACGGTGCATGCACTACGCCTTGGATTGTACCTGAGATAGAAAGATTATGAAAGTGAGAACCACAGAGTAGAGTCAGATTTCAAGTAGATGATTGATTGTGTCAAAAGAAAAAGCAAAATCCTAATTAGTCTTAAAAGAACTAGTTTTGACTAATTGATTTCGTTGTCCCCGGAAACGGCGCCAGAATTTGACGTGGGATTTTATCGCACTAACAAACTCACCCGGGGTTGAGATCCCCGAGCTTTTACCAAAACCAAAATGCAATAATACCACCCGCAAGCGGACGAGTCTTATCGCAATATAGTTAAGGATTGAACCCAAAGGACAACGTTTTTAAGAATCTTTGTTAATCAAATCTTGCTCGAGTTAAGGCTAATATCTAAAATGATTGGTCGATTTGAGGTTAATTAAACTAATAGCAAGAAAGTAAAGGTTGAATTAAAGTTGGATTTAGATCAATGATATGGAATCGCTGGGATGGTATCGGGTTTCACCACCGCTACGCATGCAAACACATTCAATCGCAAACAATCCAGGCAAGATATAACAATCCAAATAGAGCTGTTGTGGAACCCCCCATACGGGCGTTAGGTTCGCGTAAGCATCACCTTAGGCATCAGATGTCTCGTCACCATCCGGATCAGTTACTTACGGCTCTGAAGATACAGAAATCCAACGAATGTTGTGGCCCCTCTATACAGGCGTTAGGCACACAGAAGCGTCACTGAAGGCTAGATGGCCCATCCCCTCGTGGATCATATACTTACAACCTCGAAGAAATCCCATTTTATTTCTAGTTTAGGAGTCAACCGCATTAATTGATAAGCAAGCGGGTGATAGATCTACAAACTAACATCGACGATAAACAAGATGATACAAAATCTAACTAAGGTTGTGGTCCTCCTTGAGGGATGTTAAGACCACATAAGTGTCACCGTAGGCTAGATGTTTCATCCCCTCACGGATCATACACTTACGGCCTCAAGGAATCCTATCATAAGTTCTCATCAAGGAGTCGAACTTGTAAACCGCCATTCCATCCCACATATAGAAGAGTTCGCAATATGGGAAAGAACAAGATGAAAGCAAGGAGATAATCAACTACGAACGTACCAATTAACAAAGAAATGGAAAGTCATATGCATTGCCATGGAGAGTTTAACAAAAGAACATGATTTGCATGGGCAGCGGGGCTAGTCCCTGCACCCCAGCGAAAAGGTACTACTCGCTCATGATGCGAGAAATAAGAAGAATAAGAAAGAGAGAGAAATCCTCCATGAACTCGGTGCAGAAGGTAGTCGCAGCTCTGTGAAGAAGGTGCGGCCTTCTACATCGTGTCGGAGCAGATCTAGACACGAACGGGAGATGCCAAGATAGACCGGACAGTCTCCCTCGCTCCATCTTCCTTCTCTCCTCAGCCTCCTTGGTTGCAACACGGGTAGTAGGTGGAATGAAACTGGCATGGATGGCACTGGATTTGGATCGGACCTGTGTACATGCAGCCTATCAGTGTCCCAAAACCGATGCCTCAAAAGGGGACCCTACTGGTCCTAATTATAGGCACGGGGTTGTGATTCCAGTCCAAACGGTTTCACAGATATTTTTTCTCAAATGGTTTTGTAAAATTTTGACCAAACGATCTTGAGAATTAGAGGAGCAAACGGTCTTGGATTGTAAAGTCCAAACGGTTTCACAGACTGTTTGCTTTCCTCCAAACGAACCTGTACAAAAAGGGCAAACGGTTTGTAAACCGTTTGACATCAAACGGTTTGGAAACTGTTAGTAATCAAACGGTCGTTGATTCGGTCAGCGCTTCAGCTAACTCAAACGGTCTTGGAATTTGGCTCTCACGGTTTGAGGTTCGGAAGGGGGCCAAATGGTCTTCATAGACCGTTTGCTCGTTAAACGATTTTGTCCAGACTCTCCTCTGAATGATCCATGATTTAATTCGGTCTTGGATTTGCAAATCCAAACGGTCTGTGATATCTTTCCCAAGCAATCCTTGAGGTGCCCTCCTCCATTCGGTCTTGGCAGAACCGAGCAGACCGTTTGCTCAGCCACAATCCCAGATCGATTAGTTCCTTTCCATCGGAGACAATGGCCAAAGCGTGAACAACAGGTCTAGGCGGTGCCGATGTTGGTGGAGGCGTGGTGGCTGGAAGGTGGTGGGAAAAGAAAACTGCTCGATGGAGGTGGTAGTGTTGTTGCGGTTGTCAGCCTATTCGGAGGTAGAAGACGACACACCACAGTCGTGTTGTGACACCACGGTCGTGGCGATGCTGCTTCCCCATGGCCCTGCTACCTTGCACGGGCATGGGGGGTGACAGATTGGGCTCTGATGGCGTTGTGCCACGGTCATGGCATGACACCACGGTCGTGGTGGGGCTACTGCCCCATGGCCGTGCTGCCTCACACGGGCATGGCGGGTGAGAGAGAGAGTCGATGCTGGTGGTGTGACACGGCCATGGCGCGATAACATGGTCATGGCGATGTCATTAGACCATGGTCATGGTGGTTCAAAATGACCGTGGTCTAGATTCTGCTTCAAGGTTTTGCATTGCTCGATCCCTCACGTCAGGGTTATGCCTCCAATCGGCCTTTTCTAGTCTATCGGTCTTGGGACCGAATGGGCTCAAACCTAATGGATGGAGTCACTTGGTAAGATCGATTGGTCAGAACCAAGGGTGAGTGAGGATGGACCCCAGCTGATTGTTCAGCTTTATCATGACCTGCATTAAATCAACATAAATTCGGTTAAAAACTTGATAATCGAATCAATTAAGTAATTTTGCATATTATGATGCATTTTGATATTTAATGAGTGAAATTAAATGTGTTGAGTTGAATTTGTCCAAAAATGATAATTGAATTCCCTGGTGAATATGCATTCATCACATGTATGGGGCCAGACTGAGATATGTAGGTCATCGTGATTCCTATGAAGGGATGCAAGGTTAACCATGAGTGCCTAGAGAGATGATCGAGTTTAGGATGAGTATTAAAGGATGATATGTGCTTGAGTATCAATAAAGGAGCTAGGAGCTATGATGGAATTCTAAGTCAATATTAAGGTCGAAGAGGGATAAGACCGATGGAAGTAGGAATTGTTTGTTACTTGGATGCACATGACCATAGGGTCAGGCAGCAATAGCTACCTTTGCCCGAGGACCATGGGTTAGGAGGTTGGCCACCTTCATGAGTTCATGGGGCCTAAGGGGGTAAATGTGAGAGGCACTCCCTAGATGCATAAGGGAAAGATCACCCCAAAAGTACCGGCACCCTAGAGACCTTGAGGTAATGACTAAGGATTGAATATAAGAGGGATGTTAAGACCCATAGGTTATGAGAAAAGTCTTCTCATGGGTTTAGACACATAAGTGAGATGTTCATGGTGTAGAGTCATGAGAAGTAAGTTTCAACTTAGACCGGAAAGTGTAATGGCAATGTGTGATGCACCATCTCTACTCTTAGGATGGGATGAACTTTGTATTTGGATTGCAGCTAAATGCTTAGTTCATCTTGTTATGAGTGTGAGAGATAGGACAAAGTGCATTCCATATACTAAGGATGAAGGTGATATGAGTTTAAACCTTTCTATGATGACTAAGGATGGATGAAGTACCACACCTTTTTGAGAGTATATTGGATAGATGGTATGAAAGCATAGATGAACTAAGGTATTCATCATATGAGGACAGGCTTGTCTAGAGCAGTTTGGATTTTATGAGTTACACATTTAGGTTTGATAATTGAGATGTTGGAAGCAAGAGCTCAAAGTTTTATTGACTCTGATAGACCTAAACCCAAGACAAGGATGATGAGTGGAATATATGAAGGTTATGTCTTCACCATCACCTAGCACATAAGGAAGCTAATTTGATACCATACACTCTTAGCCAAGACACAGCTCAGGTATACAGTTGTCTTGTTTAGCCGATGGAGAGGCTAGAAGTGGTTTCTAGGTGGACCCTACGATCGTTGGAAGACTAGACATGTATGGCTAACATACAGATACAACCAGACCTGTTGGTCAAGATGAGACCTCAAATACACCTCTCAGGAAAAGTAGGTGGTGAAATCCACTATTAGATTATTTTAGGGTTTCTGAGGTTTCACCCTATAAGAATCATGTGGTGTAAGAAGCTCATGATTCTAATCACACCACACACCCTGGTACTACCAAGATGGTTAAGGTTTACAATGGTACTTGGAATATGGAAGAATATAGAGGTGTATGTAGCTAGTGGCCATACATGCCAAAGGGTAAAGGCTGAACGCCAGTAACCCAGTGGATTGCTACAGATAGTGAGGAGTCCTTGAGGGGTAATGGAAGCATATCACCATGGACATTGTGGTGGGTATCCCCTGGACCAAGAGAGGTCATGATGCAATATGGGTTATGGTAGATCACCTTACCAAGTTGACACATTATCTTGCCTAAGAGAGCACTACCAGTGTGACAGATCTGTTTGAACCATATATATGAGAGAGAGATAGTTCAACTGCATAGTAACCCAAGTTCAAAAAACTTCTTGAGCATGGCTTTAAGTTCACTTTTATGTTGTGGAGCTAGATACATGAAGAACTGGAAGATTAGTACTACATATCACCCCTGACTGATGGACAATCAAGAGTATATGATCCAGACTTTATAAGGTCTGATGAGACCATATGTGCTCATTTGGGGTGGATCGCAGGAGCAGTACCTTCCCCTAGTTGAGTTTGTTTGTTATGATAAGCACCAAAGCCAGCATCAGGATGTATGAAGCTCTATAAGGGAGCCTGTATCGGTCACTGCTTCACTAGGATGATGTCGGTGAGAGGACCTTGTGAAGGTCATAGAAACCACAGTATATGCCGATGAAGTTGCTTTTATAGAGTAATGGCTAAAGAAAGTTGAGGATCAATAGGAGTCATGTACGGATGCAAAGCAGACTGACTTGCAATTCACTGTGGGCGAGCATGTTCTTTTGAAAATTTGACCCCTTCGAGCTTTAGCTAAGAAAGTTGAGTCCCCGATACATGGGTCTATTTGAGGTATTGAAATAGATAGGTGCAGTTGTTGTTGTTTAGCCTTACCCCTCAGGATAATATGATGTATGATGTATTCCATGTGTCTGATCTAGAACACTATGTGATGTACCCGAGCCATGGGATGAGAAATGAACCTATTGAACTCTAAGGGAGGCTAACTTACCCTGAGTCACCTATGAGGGTACGAGATACCGAGGTGAGAGAGACATCAAGAGTAAAGAATAGAGATGATAAAGGTTCTTTGGAAGAACCATGGAGAGGATGAAGCCATATGGGAGCTGATGATGGACATGGAAAAGTCTTATCCTAATTATTTTGTATGTTTGGTGGAATTTTGAGGGCAAAATTCCTATTAGAGGGGAAGGATGTTACAACCCCAATTTTTTGGGGCTTATATGGTTTGAAATTCTATTTCTCCAATAAAGTGTATGCTTATGAGAATTGTATGATTTAAGTACTTTGTGTGGATTTCTTTGTTAATAATTCTTTTACATGAATGGTTCATGGGCCTTATTGAGTAACAAGCCCAATATGTTTAAAAGAGAGTAATAATGAAAAGAAATCTAATAATAAGAGAAATTAAGATAATGTGAGAATAATGTGGAATTCTATAGAAGGCTAAGTGTTTGTTCATAATACAGTGGATGTCAGATACACATGGTTTCTTGTGATAAAAGGAATCCAAATAAAGAAACAAAAGTAAAAGAGAGAGAAAAATATGAATAAAGTATGCATTAATGAGTGATAACTTGAATGTGATGAAAATACCTTTATTCTTTCGAGTTTGGGAGTCAAACTTGGTACACGAGTAGATACTTCTAATACAAGGCTTCCCCTAAAATTTGGATGAAAAAGGATAAATGAGGAAAGAGTTATGGTTTTTGCAAATTTTCCTAAAGTGAAAGGATAACCAATTAATTGTAGAAAATGTCACAGTATTAATTGGATTAGATTTTCCTTTTGTTAGAATGCGGGTGACGTGGATCGTTGGATTTGAGATCCAACAAAATTGGTTTAATCCTCGTCTTATTTGGAAACATAGACGAAAGAACAGAACAGGCTGATCTCCGATTCATTTTGTTCATGATCGGGAGGGAAAGAGGAGTTGGGATTGGTCCCAACATCTTCGGAAGATTCTGAGGATCCCATCCATTCTAGGATTGGTGGCTTTTTGTGCAAGGAATAGGTTTCCTCTAAATCTAGTGAACCCCTGAGACCCTACCCTATATAAGGTGGGTGATATACAACACCAACAAACCCACGAACAATCTTCATGAGACCGGACAAAGCAGACGAGCTCGTTGGTGCCTTCAATTCGAGATTTTGCCTCGACCTACATCCTTGTCTTGGAGCAATCTTCACTGGAGGTTGCATGGTGTCATCTCAGAGTTGGAGGGTAGTGAGTGAGGAATTTAGTTGGCTGTCGAGTCTAGAGCATCAAGGTGAATCCATCGGTGGTCTTGGTTTGCATGCGGGAGCAACACAGCGCAAAGTCAATACTCGAGTTGACCATCTGCTCGTGCGAAGAGGTGAGTCGAGGTTGAAGATGACTCACTGTGAGTTTACCAAACTACCCTAACTCTCTTTCAGTACATGTAAGGGCATATCATACCTTTCTCTTTATTTTCATTTCTTTCAGTGTGCGTCCACGTGGGTGATCCTTGCCGAGTTGGCAAGGCCTGATTGGTCGACCCAGTCGAGGTGGCAGGCTCCCATTGGCCAATAAGAGATTAATTAGCAAAAAACATAAGTAATTATTGGTAACTCAGATTGCAACAAGTTATTGATTGGGAGAATGCAAGGAATACAATAAAAATATTATCAAGGCAAAAATATGCTTCTAACTCGAAAAGTATGTAAAGATGCTATCTTTAATGGTTTTAGATGTAATTCTAGTAAGACTTGGCAAGTATAGGTTTGTTGGATAAGTATTATTGGGGCAATTGAGAGCCAAGGGTAGGAATGGGAGTAGAGATGAGGGTATTTCACCTCATTTTACTTGCCATCTAGCCTTTAGGAAGCTCTAGGAAATTGTACCAATTACACTTACACTAGCTACTTAGATCTCACACTCATTTGTAGAAGAAGGAAAATGTATGTAGGAACAAAGGGGTCTAGCTAGGGATCCACTAATTGGACCTAGGATCCATTACTAAGATTGCTACACACATTCCAATTTCTCCTAAAATCTAAGTGTCATCAAGCATCACAAAGCAAGCAATCTATGCTAAAATCACAAACTACATGCAATATAATGGGAAATGAGATAGAAGCAAAGGCAATCATCATAATTTGAAATTATATTCATTACAAATTATTTTCACCCAACATGGTATCAAAGTCACATTTTAACCCCAAACAGCCCACCACTAGGGGCTTAGCTAGACATGCTCAAAGAAAAGATAAAAGAAATGAGAAGAAGGGGATAGGACTCCATGGAGTTCGAAGTAGATCCTTCTCCTTCACCTCCTAACTGTTGTAGGGAGACCTCCCCCCTCCAAGGTGGATGATGGGCATGGAAATGAAGGGGGTTATGGTTGAAAACCTAGATAATTAGGTTTCTATGGTGGAAATGGTGGATGGAGAGCATAAATGAAAGGGGAGTGCAATGAATGTTCTAGAGTGGGTGGAGAGAAGTAATGGTAGCTAAGGAAGCCAACCTTCAACCTCCAGCCACCTCCAAGGCTTATATAGAGGTCTAGGGGGGTCTAGAGTTAAGTGGGGGGTAAAATATGGACACCAAGTGATAAAATTGGTGGGGCTCAATGGTAGAATGGCTGTGTTGGTTAGCACGGCGGTTCTAGCCACCTCCCAGCATGACCATTCTACCCAAAACGGTCGTTTTGGCCATAATAATCAATTTCTGCAAGTTTTATGAGGAGCATGTGATTGGGGCATGTCCCAGAACAGCTATTCCTTGGTTGCACGGCCGTTCTAGGGTCCTTCCCATGCATTTGGGTCTTGAACTTGGCCATCCATGAATGTTATTGTTTCAATACATTCTTTGACCACTTGGGGTATATTAGGAGTGGTTTTGGCCTCATTTTGGGCTCCTCCAAGCCTGGGGAAACCCTAGATTAGGCCATCTTCTTTTAGTTCCATCAAGTAGTGTCCAAAGTACATATATAACATGCAAAAAGCCTCCATAAGTTCATTTGATAACAATATTCATATTAAGGGAAGTAATGTGCATTCCAACATGTCTATGTGTGAATAAAGAACAAATTGGCACAAGATGAAGCCCTAAAATAGGGTTGCATCACCTGCTATATGTCCTTAGGGAAAAATAACATGACAAAATGTTTTCTTATGTGATCCAACTATGTGATCATTCCTATATAGGACAATGGAGATATGCATCATTCCTACCTTATGGGGATGTGAGGGATGAAATCCCTAGGATCATTATATAAAACATATATTTTCTTTCAAGAAACCCTCATTTATAAGATTTTGAAAGTTTATCTAGGATAGTATCCAATCCTTGTATGGTGAGTCTCAAGCAAAACTATGCTGAAATAACTTCATGTCACCAGGGGTGGAACCAGAGTTTCATAGTTGGGGGGGGCAATTAAAATTTTCTAAAATATTAAAAACTAGTGTTGGGAATTGAACCCACAACACCAAAGTAAGAGACACCTTATAAGCTTCAACTAATCCACTGAAATACCGAACCTACTCCATCAGTACAATTAATACATTACATATATAGCGGGCACGACATCAATGAAAGGATTCACTAATTTGAGGCAAGTGGTATTTAAAATGCAGTTGAGGGGAGTTGAACACGCGATCGCTGGACGCACCTAACAAAAGCCAATGAGCCAATCCACTATGCTAGTGAGCAATTCTTATTTAAGTAGGGATTGTCATATATATATTATGTTACCAATGTACTTATATGTATATATACCTATATAAGAATACTTTATTTTAAGATTTTTTTTAGGGGGGGGGGGGCGCTCCCCCCCTGTAGTTTTTCCACTGCATGTTACAGCAAGACAAGGTTAACCTTAAAGGATCCAGTTCATATCATCATGTTCTATCATAGAACATCTCAAAATCTAAAACCCATGTCAATATTTTGAGTTTATATACATGCATGCTCAGTCCACATAATGTGTGTATCTTAGGCATGCTAGAGAATAATAAAAGTGAAAGGTTTAATGACTTGTATTAGGGTTATGCACAATTATGTGTGTTCAAGTAAACCTACTCTCTATAGTAGATGAAATGTCCTCCCCTAAGGCGGGAGATAGAGGCTACTTCCTATAAGAGTCAACCTTTACATATAAAAAGAAACCCTATAAAGAGAGGGTAGGACTAATAGGGGTTTATCCAAAAAATAGTTCATCCTCATACTATGTATGGGATACATATATACCTCCAAATTAAATAAGGGGTGAAACCCTAATTGGTAAACACCATCCAGGTTTAGGTATGACAACAACCTCTAAAGGGTTACCTACCAACTAAGGAAGAACCTAGGATAACTTGAAATAGTCTAGTTATTAGTTGCTTAGGCTCTAATACCATTTCGTAATGAGTGGGACCCAACAGTGGGCCCACTCAATGGTACAAATAGGAGCCGTGAAATAAATAAGCAGTCGAAAACATAACTATTTACAAAGTTACATAATATTTCCATGTACATAACTTTCTCACCCTAAGGGTGGTACACAAAATGGAAAGGATACATTTATATACACATAGGCCATATGCAGAGGGTAACAAGGTTATATCTAGTTGTCCTTAAGTTTTCTATGAGCTCATGATCCTCATGAGTCTCTACCCTATAAAGCACCTACACATGGGTGGCGAAAACACCCAGAAAATAGGAAACAAAAGGATATGAGTCAGCAAAAGTTGAGTATGTACATCAGAAGACTAACTAGGGCATTATTTATTTCAAAATATAAAGTAAGATGTCCCCATCAAAGAGGGGCCATTAAAGCTATGTAAGTTTCAATGAGAAGTAATAAGAGAAGGAATTTCTAAAAGAATGAGGAAACATAAGTAAAACATTAAACAACTATTATTGCCACAATCAATCATTAGTATCACAAAAAATATTTGCATGCCAATATATTGTACTAAAGTAACTATAGTAGGTCCATGACACCGTTGAGTCATTGGCCTAAGTAAAATAGGTGGAAAAGCACACCCTAGGTGGAAAAGAACACCTCTATATATAAGGGTAGAAACACATACCCCAATTAGAAATGCATGCCCTAACGGTTACACACAAGCATCTACAATAGTTAAACTAGTCGAATTATCTAACATGCATAAATAGAGTGGCAAGATACATCTTTCACAAACATACTTGGCATAATTTAAGCACAATAGAAGGTGGAGTCATTGACCCAATTCAACATGATAATAGTAATTTTAAACGAATAACAATAAGTCCAATTGAGAGTATATGAATTGTACAACAAATGGAATAAGAGCAAGTATTGCAAAGTTGCCTCATAATGGGAAAATTTAGTCATATAAATGCCCAGTCGTAAATAGGGAGGATTACATACCTTATCTTCATGACTATTCCTATCTCTAGGGTGAACTTCACAATTCATCCTTCATGACCTAAAAGTGTTTTATACACACATTTAGTCCACAATTATTCATTCATAAATGAAAGTATATCTATACCTAGTATTGGTTACCTATTTAGGGTTTTCAAATCCTAGAAATACTCATACATAGAGTTAGTCATAGGATCAGTTATTACTTATGAAAATACCCATATTCAGAATACCTAAGGCTCCATATGACAAACCATTATATGTTTTAGTCATATACTTGTACTTAAACCTTGTTATGCATATGAGTATATGTATATCCCATATGGTTATATGCACTATAATAGATGCTTATGTAGTCCAAACACACATGTCATAAAATTGTCATTTTGTAAAATTATGCAATCACCAATATCTATGATTGTAGAAATACTTACTTGTATTATTATTTCTATATTGCACCCTTTACAATTATATGTGATTAGTTTTCCTTATATCAGCACATGGAAATGTTAATATATGGTATCTAATTCTTAAATGATACAATTAAGGTAGTGCAATTACTAGGTTATATTATCATCATAAGCACATTCATATATATAACATGGTCTAGTTAGAATCTAGTTGTATATCTAATAGAATAAGGTGTTATAACATGATATGCTTAATTGGATATTTTTTCTCAAGGAGTAAAATATGCATCTTTATGATATTATTTATTGTACTAGATAGATATCCATAAACATTATCATCTTAATATTAGAGTTCCAAACTTCACTACTGGAACATAAGAATACTAACCTATAGAATAGTAGTTTCATTAATAGTCCACTAACTCATCTTATTATCATTGAGAACAACCATGGTTTTGTTAATGCAAGTGTCTCATGTCCTCTTCATTGCATAGCAACATTGTCGAACAGGTCTAGATTCTAGTTATTGATAGTAGGCATGTGATCTAGTTTCAGACTTAGATTTCGTTGAAAGGTAACCACAAAGTAAAAGGCATTGGTCGAGGAGGGTCTGAAAACCTCCAAGCTTCAAACTCTTGGTCAACTATGGTTGAGGAGGTGGCTCAATGATATCTGGGTAGTTGAGGGTGTTTCTGTAAGAGTTGGTAGCCCTGATAATTGTGGAGGTAACTGCCATCATGGAGACTGGCACATCGGAAGAGAAGGGTATCTAGGGCGGTTGTGTTGTCACTGGAGAGAAGAGGGAGATGAAGGAGACTGAATTGGGACATGACAATCTGAAAATCTGGAGGATGCTAGGGGGAGGTAGAAACCTAGAGGGGTCACCAGTGAACAACATATGAACATCGGGTCTACATCTTGAGGGATTCAATTGGAAGGTTGACTGACATCAATGGAAGGGAGGTTGCTCTCCATCCTCTAGGCATTAATAACTAGGTGGAGGTAGATCTGTCAACGATGTGTGGAGGTAGGAGGGATTAAGGACGGAGAAGAAGGGGGTGCTTAGGCACACTGTGGTGTAATAGGGGCATGTAGAGGTACCCTGCGACGACCCGTAGTTAGGTGGTGGCATCGTTGATGCCCACAATCAGGTGGTGGCAGTGCAACAGTAATGGGATCTTGGTGCAAGTATGACTTGTTCTAGGTCTTAGGTTGTGGTGTCATCATGGAGGTGACATTGGTTGTAGGTTGATGAAGGGAGGAGGATTTCTTGAGGCTGAAGCCTTGAGGGTAATGGTGTGAAGTCAAAGAAGCACATGTCAATAGATTGCCACATGTTGTTGTTGGTGTGGTGCTTCAAAGGCAGAGGTATACTCCTTGCTAGTCACAATTGAGAAATTAGTAGTGGTGTCAGAGTATATATGATGGATGTTGGCATCAAAACTGGCCGTTGTTTACTGGCAAGGTGAGGTTGGCAACATCATATCTTGGATGTGGTTGTCATTAGTGACAATAGAGAAGAAGGGGGAAGAAGGAATGAAGGGAAGCAGAGGTACAATGGAGGTAGGTGCACACTGCCCTTGGAGCTGAGGGTGTCTAAGAAACAAGAGAAGGAGAAGGATGGAAACAAGATGGATCATGCAAGTATCATACTTGTGGTGTTAGCGACTGTCTACAACACAACGACACTGGTGTGTTGTTGAAGAAGGAGGTACGTCAGATAGGGTTTGGGGCACTAAAGAAAGGACAAAGAGGAAGACATAGGTAGTGGTAGCAGCTTCCCTGAGTTGTAGCGATAGACCAGGTGGCAGGGATAATTTGGGAAATTCTTCAATTTACATCAGTGATGGATGGAGTGGCCTCCCTAGACCCTAGTTGTAGGTGGCATTTTTGTTGTTGCTTGGTGTGTGGGCGTAGGGTGGTTAAGGTAGCAGTGACACAGTAGGGGCATGGTCATACCCCTAGAAGCGACTGGTGGTAGGCTCTTCTCTGCCAGATACTAGACAAACGGGTAGGGTTTACATTATTTATAGGTTGAAGATGGGAGTTATGAAGTATTGGGTTGTGGCTAGGGTTTGCAAAGGATAAGATGTTGATGGAGGATGTAAGGAAATGGAGGAAGAGAGGAAGGGGAAAGAGGAGAGGGTGTGGATGGCCTTCTTTCAAGGGGTAAGACGTCGATTACAAAAAGGGGCTTTGTTAGTTTTGGAAAAGGGAGAACAGTGACATCGTGTGTGAGATAGAGAGGAGTAACGCAAATGAGGTGTTACAAGGAGATAATTAACGTCAACTTAGTGTTAATTTGTGGCATTGATATATTTTAGGGTTTGTACATTCAATCCATTAATTAATAGGGTAATGGAAGTCCAATTGACTTGAAAATAAGTTTCTATGGTAATTATGGCATGAGGAATTTGATTTTGGCCTCAAAGTTACATTTTGAAAGTGTCTTCTATAATATTTCATTACTTGCATTCTAAGTATTCATTTAATGTACTTATTTCCTTTAATAACACCAATGTGTCACAATATCTTATATTAATTTAGTCTCTTCATCTTTACTCTTACCAGTATTATAGAGGATCAAACTTCATTATTTCTTTTTATTATGATTATTTTACATTTAAACCCTTATTGTGGTGTATATTTGTGAAGCATGACTAAACTAAGTTTCTAATCATAATATAATTTTTTAGAATAATGATTTATTTTATTTTGATAAAATGGTCTTAAGGAAAGAAGAGGGATGAGTAAAATACCCAGAGTTGGGTATGTTACAACACTCCAACTCTTAAAGAGAATTTCATCCTAGAAATCCACCAAGCCACAACCCAATATTCAAAGCTATATTTTTAACCAATTATAAGTTTCTAATTCACTAGATAAGTTAATATAGTGAGTCATAGCATAACATACCTACATCACACTTGTATGCAAAACCCAACGTGAATTTATATTACTCCATAAAAATTTAATTGTCTTCCCATACCCGTGAATTGGACTAGGAAATTTTCACTAAGATTGAGGATAATATTAACAATTTTAATTTGGTATGGTTATATACATTGTTAAGGGGGTTTGTCCAACCCACTGTTTTGATGTTTGGTATCCCTTCCACTATCAGTTTCCAATGCTAATACCCATTGATTTCAACTATTCACTAATTTATGTTACAAACTTAATTGTACAAGGCTCCACCCCTTAAAAGGACCTTCCTAACCATACATAAAGTCGAGAGGGTAGCCGACTAGATTATAGCTATTATATTTATTCTTTATGCCTAGGGTCAGAGGGTTGAGCATGCAAACCAAAGCCTTCTTCACTAAAATTATATCTAAAACTACAACTTCCTTGTGGTGGTGACTTGGTTCCAAATTCATCTATGAAATCTGAAAACAAATTTTTTAATAAATATAATTTAATAATGAAAATAAGTTTGACAGTGAAAACTTTGCGAAGGGAATCCAAAATGGTGGCAAAATCAATCTGAGAATCAAATTTGACCACTTTTATACCACGTACCACATATACTATCACCCTAACATCACATGATATTCACAAAAGAGCTTTCTCTACACACCTCATCAAAGATTACAACAAGCATATGTACATATGAAATGGGGAGGGGATACATATTTCTTCTAGCATGTGGTTAACTTCTAGTAGGTCCTACTAGGCACAACCTTCATTATTCCACCATTCTCTAAATCATGAGTTAGGACATCACATCCCAAAAAATCACTCATTTATAAGATAAAGCATCCATAAAAAGAAGAGATTAGGGTATTTACTTCCCCCATTGGTTTACATCCATGGTGCCATTACAAGCCCAGATGAACTAGATAACCAAACTAATTCTCGTCTCACACATTAGGTTATCTAATTACACTGTGCTGATAAGAGAGTGGTAAACTCTTTAATGATCGACCCTAGATGTGACTGCCTCACATAACCTTGGTCTCTTTGTACATATAAGGTTTCAAAAACAAAAAAAATATCTAGTATAGTCTCCAAATATGATTGTGCCTCTATATGTCCTCAGGGAAAAATAACATGACACAAAGTTTTCTTATGTGATACAACTATGTGATCATTCCTATATAGGACAATGAAGATATGCATCATTCCTACACTATGGGGATGTAAGGGATGAAATCCCTAGGATCATTATTTAAAACATATATCTTCTTTCAATAAACCTTCATTTATGAGATATTGATAGTTTATCTAGGATAGTATCCAATCCTTGGATGGAGAGTCTCAAGTAAAACTATGTTGAAATAACTTCAAGTCATAGCAAGACACAGTTAACCTTAAAGGATCTAGTTCATATCATCATGTGCTATCATAGATCATCTCAAAATCTAAAACACATGTCAATATTCTAAGTTTATATCCATGCACACTCAGTCCACATAATGTGTGTATCTTAGGCATGCTACAAAACAAAAAAAGTGAAACGTTTAATGACTTGTACTAGAGTTATCCACAATTATGTGTGTTCAAGTCAACCTACTATCTACAGTAGATGAAATGTACTCCCCTAAGGCGGGAGGTAGAGTCAACTTCCTAGAAGAGACAACATTTACATATAAAAAGCAACCCTATAAAGAGAGGGTAGGACTGATAGGGGTTTATCCAAAAATAGGCCATCCTTATACTATGTACGGGATTCATATATACCTCAAAATTAGATAGGGGGTGAAACCCTAATTGTTAAACACCATTCAGGTTTCAGTATGACAATAACCTCTAAAGGGTTATGTACCTTATAAGAAACAACCTAGGATAACTTGAAATAGTCTAGTTACTGACTGCTTAGGCTCTGATACCATTCTATAAGGAGTGGGACTCGATAGTGGGCCCACTCAATGGTACAAACATGAGCCATGAAATAAATAAGTAGTAGAAAACATAACTATTTACAAAGTTGAAGTTACTTAATATTTCCATGTATGTAACTTTCTCACACTAAGGGTGGTACATAAAATGAAAAGGTTATATTTATATATACATAGGACCATATGCAGAGGGTAACAATGCTATATCAAGCTATCCTTAAGTTCACCATGAGCTCGTGATCCTCTTAAGTCTCTGCCCTATAAAGCACCTAAACCTAGGTGGAGGGAACACCCAGAAAATAGGAAACAAAAGGGTATGAGTCAGCAAAAGTTGATTATGTACATCAGGAGACTAACTAGGGAATTATTTATTTCAAAAAATAAAGTAAGATGTTCCCATCAAAGAGGGGTCATTAAATCTAGGTAAGTTTCAATGAGAAGTAACAAGAGAAGGAATTCTCAAAAGAATGAGGAAATATAAGTAAAGCATTAAACAATGATTCTTTCCATAATCAATCATAAATATCACAACAAATATTTGCATGCAGATATATTAGACTAAAGTAACTATAGTAGGGACATGACACCATTGAGTCATTGGCCTAAGTAAATGGGTGGAAAAGCACACCCTAGGCGGAACAAACGCTTATGTATATATATAAGGGTAGAAACACATATTGTGATGGAGTAGAATATTGGAATCTTAAATGTCAAATGACACAAGTGAAGTCATGCATGTTGAGTTGTTTTGAGAATCCCAAGTGTTTTAGTAAAGTTGGAATGTTGATTGGTCATATAATTGAGTTTTGGCACCAAAGTTGGGTGACAAGTAGCTTGGATGATAATAAAGATATGGTTAAAATTTGGCGGCAATTGGAGTTTTCTAGATGGTTCTGTTTAGGTTTGAACACCATGTAATAATGTGATTATTGGTGTATATGCTTACCAAGCTTTGATTATTTAGCTTAGGTCTCGTTGTGCTTGGATGTGTCACGCGGCCCCTTAGGTTGAGGGCAAATTGCGCGGACAAATCATGACCATTCATGGATAATCTAGTGGTTGTGGCATCTAGAAGGGGGGTCCACAGTTTGTCTTAAGTGGACGTTGGCCATTAACCCTTAGATCGGAATCGTGCGCTTGGGGTGTCATCCCCTACCTCCAACTGAATAGGAGATCATGGGGACGACTGGAGGCCATGACTCTGGCCACCACCTCATCATGGGTGTGGGCTAAGAACAGAACTGACTGTGCATTAATCTCGGCTCGCCAAGCACGTTCAAAATGACCCCTCACTCAGATGTTTTAGTAGACTGACGAGAGAGAACGAGAAGCTCCACGCCATGCTTTCTCCTTCACAACCTGCAGCTATGAAGCCCATGAGTAGGGAGCAAGATGGAAGGCGGTTTCAAGGAATCTAAGGAAGTAGAAAGTGAGCTGTAGTCCAAGGAAATCCAACTCAGTTGTCCCCATGGACTGCCGAGGTGGTTTGGATGTTGGACACAGGGGATCTTGTCGGAGAAGAAGACCACCTTTGGGGGCCTTCCACTAGCGTTCCCACTATAGATGAAGATGGCAAGGAACTTCCTTGAGTCCTTGCGGTCATTTTCATAACTCCTATGAAGCGTCAGTATGGGAAGTGTCATTTTGCCCCTTTGGCTCCACCACAGCAGCTACACGCAGGAGGCGAGCTTGCTACGGCGGCGAGATCATCCATCCAGCTAGGAGGAGTTGGCGATGAGGAATCGAAGTACCAGCAACATAGTTGCTGAGATAACAGAGTCGTTGTTAGTGTTTCCTTTTCCATCAGAGGCTTGACGAGCGCACAATTTGCCGTCGTCCTTCACGCCTGCGGCGGCGCTCCTGCCTCACGAAGAAACTGGGTCTCGCAGACCCAGGGATCGGGCGATCGCAAGCAAGAAAGAAACAGGGGAGAAGCGTTGGGCTAGCGGATCCTTAGATCCATGGATCCAAAGTAGGATCTGAATCGGGCAGAACCAGGGATGAGAGTGTTGCGCCTCTCACAGGCCACGTGGCGGCTGCTAATTCGCTGAACAAGGTAAATATCTCATAAATGTCCAGATCGTAAATAATTCATAGTAATTCTCTCGAATATCAGAAAAATGCAAACAAAGTATCCAAATTCTCAGAAAAATGAGTAGAATAACATGGTACCATAAAATCAGTGTTTTGATGCACTAATGTTAGGAATATTGTGTAAGTTGTATAATGCTTATATCGTTTTTTATAAATAGTAAATGATGGCCTAAAATTATGAGAACTTGTTTATAAATCATAAATCATGTTTTAGTCCATATAAGGTTAGTAATCATGATGTTGATGCACAAAATCATGTAATTTGCTTAGAATGTCTATTTAGGGCTAATAACCCTAAATAAAATGCAGTAAATGCACACATGCTCAATAAATGATGAAATTCACAGAGTAAGCTCATATCAGTATATGGAACCTCAATTTTAATTATGAGATCATAAAGATGAATAGAATCCATGTTATATGAAGATGAATCTTAATACATGTTATAAAACCCTAATCTAGGTTAATGATGTAACCTAGGGTTAATATGTGTACAAAAAGAATATGGAACCTAATGTTCAGATGATGAACTTTGATAATGAGATGTAATCCAGAAAATGTCATCAATGAGATAAGAATACAAGTAATGATACACATATCCTAATGAACTAAGAGAAACTCTAATGAACACGATTAGGGTTAAGATGAGATGTAAGATGATGTGAACCTGATGGTGATATGTGATCTTGTCTTAATCAGGTTTGACCAAGGACATAGTTTACATGAGGAATATGTGATTAGGATGTCTCTTTGGAAGGTACACCATTACCTCTTACTTGGCTTATTATACAATATGCTTGTGTTATATGTGTAGTAAAATACTTGGCATATGATATTGGATGAAATGATTGTTCTTGTATGATATGTTGCATGATTTTCCATACTTATTTCTATGAACAATTGAAACATAATATATCTGTTCCATTATATCTAAGCACTTCAACTCTTTGGTAGTAAAGTGTTGGAAAACAAGTACTTCAACTCTTTGGTAGTAAAGTACTTGTAGGTGATCCAACTCTTTGGTAGTAGATCACATTGTGAAATGATCCAACTCTTTGGTAGTAGATCATAAAGGCCTTAATGCATTCAACTCTCAGGTAGTAAATGCATGGATGATATAATGGAAAATATGCCTAAAATATGTGTTCTCTTTTGTTGATGAACATCTTTGTGCATGTATATGGTTTTCTTATATTTCTTTATAAATGCCAAGTATTAGTTCTATCTTATTGCCAAGATATGATGAGAGGTATATAAAAGACACGTAGGCGTAATCAGTACAATATTCTTGAATGTTATGCTGACGTGTACCATATGTAATCTTTTGTTTAGGTTGTGGACACATGATCTTGAAGATTCAAGATAGTGAGAGTTGTGTGGCGAGCTGATGTACAGGTGGACATGTTGTCTTAAGATCTTGTAGTTTAGTGGTAGTACATGTATATGTATAAGTTTTCTATTCAATATGTAATATCAAATGTTGTAACAATTCATGTTGTAATTATATGTTGAATAGTGAACAAGTGTTGTATGGTTTTATTATTGTTCATGTACATGTGCTACTGATTGTTTCCTTATGACTTCCTCTGATTTTCTTCTTCTTAGCCTAGTGTAGGGTGTTTAAATTGGGATTCTCACTGAGGTGAGGGTTTCAATTTGGACGTCACACATTAGATTAAGTTTTAGAAAATCCAGGGACGTCAGGCATACCCCAGGTAGAAACACATACCCTAATGGTTACACATAAGTGTCTACAATAGTTAAACTAGTCAAATTATCTAACATGCATAAATAGAGTGGTAAGATACATCTTTCAAAAACATATATGGCAATGTTTAAGCACAATAGCAGGTGGAGTCATTGACCCAATTCAGCATGATAATAGTAATTTCAGAAGAATAACAATAAGTCCAACTGAAAGTATATGAATTGTCCAACAAATGGAATAAGAGCAAGAAAATTTTGCCTCATTATGGGAAAACTTATTCATATAAATGCACAGACATAAATAGGGAGGAGTACCTTATCTTCATGACTATCCCTATCTCTAGGGTGAACTTCACAATTCATTCTTCATGACCTAAAAGTGTTTTATACACACATTTAGTCCACAATTATTCATTCATAAATGAAAGTATATATATACCTAGTATTGGCTACCTATATTTAGGGTTTTTAAATCCTATAATTACTCATACATAGAGTCAGGGATAGGATCAGTTATTACTTATTAAAATATCCTTATTGGGAATACCTAAGGTTCCATATGACAAACCATTATCTGTTTTAGTCATATACTTGTACTTAACCCTTATTATGTATATGAGTATTTTTGTATCCCATATGGTTATATGCACTATAGTATATGCTTATGTAGTCAAAACTCACATGTCATCAAATTGTCATTTTGTCAAATTATGCAATCACCAATATCTATGATTGTAGAAGTACTTACTTGTATTGTTATTTCTATATTATATCCTTTACATCTATATGTAATTAGTATTCCTAATAACATCACATGGACATGTGAATATATGGTTTCTAATTCATAAATGATACAATTAAGGTAATGCAGTTACTAGGTTATATTATCATCATAAGCACATTCAAATATATAACATGATCTAGTTAGTTTCAAGTTGTATATCTAATAGAATAAGGCATTAAAACATGATAAAATTAATCAGCTATTTTTTATCTAGGAGTGAAATATGCATCTTTATGATATTATTTATTATACTAGATAGATCCCCATGACAATTATTATATTAGTATTAGATTTCCAAACTTCACTAATGGAACATAAGAATACTAACCTACATAATGGTAGTTTCACTAATACTCCAATAACTCATCTTATTATCATTGAGAACAACCATGGTTTTGTTGATGTAAGTGTCCCATGTCCCCGTCATTTCATATAAGCATTGCCATATAGGTCTAGATTCTAGTCGTTGATAACAGTCATGTGATCTAGTTTCAGACTTAGATTTCATGGAACAATAACCTCAAAGGGAGAGGCATCAGTCAAGGAGGGTCTAAAAACCTTTAAGCTTTTGACGCTTGGTCAACTGCGGTTGAGGAGGTGGCTCAATGATATCTAGGTAGTCGAGGGCATCATCTTGAGAGGTGGTATCCCTGATCATCACGGAGGTAACCTCCATCATGGAGATTGGCACATGAGAAGAAAAGGGTACCTAGGGATGTTGAGTTGTCACTGGAGAGGAGGGAAATGAAGGAGACTAGGCCATAGTTATAGGAGGTATTTTTATTACTGCTTGGTGTATGGTCATAGGGTGGTGAAGGTAGTAGTGCCACTGTGGGGTGCGGCCACACCCCTGGGAATGAATGGCGGTGGGCTCTTCTCTTCTAAACTACTGGGCAGCTAAGTAGGGTTTACACTATTTCTAGGTTGAAGAGGGGAGTTATGAAGTGTTTGGTGGCTGCTAGGGTTTGCAAAGGATAGGATGTTGATGGAGGATATAAGGAGATAGAGGAAGAGAGGAAGGGGAAAGAGGAGAGGGTGTAGATGATCATCATTCAAGGGGTAAGACACTGGTTACCAAAAGGGGCGTCATCAGTTTTGGAAAGGGGAGAATGGTGACATCGTGTGTGAGATAGAGAGGAGTAACGCACATGAGGTGTTACAAGGAGCTAATTAACATCACCTTAGTTTTAATTGATGGCATTGATATATTTTAGAGTTTGTACATTCAATCAACTAATTAGAGGGCAATGTAAGTCCAATTGACTTGAAAATAAGTGTCTATCTTAATTAGGACATGGGGAATTTGATTTTGTCCTCAAAGTTACTTTTTGAAAGTGTCTTCTATGATATTTCATTATTTGCATTCTAAGTATTCATTTAATGTACTTATTTCCTTTAATAACACCAATGTGTCATAATATCTTATATTAATTTCACTTATTCATCTTGTACCCTTACTAGTATTCTAGAGGATCAAACTTCATTATTTCTTTTTATAATAATTATCTTACATTTAAACCCTTCATGTGGTGTATATTTACGAAGCATGTTGAAAATAAGTTTCTACTCATAATATGATTTTCTAGAACAATAATTTATTTTATTTTGATAAAATGGTTTTAAGGAAAGAGGAGGGATGAGTAAAATACTCATAGTTGGGTATGTTACACATATGGAGGTGAGGAGGAGTGTATGTACCTAAGGCAGTAGAAAAATATGAGAAATTAAGAAATTGCACAGAGGAGAGATCCTACATTCTCGTGGAAGGATCCTAACAATTTTCATCATGACCTATCACATTTTCAACAACCCCACAATTTCATATCAACATTCACATTAGAATAACAAGGAAAGGAGCCCTAGCAAGGTGGGGTGGTTGGAATATATGTTCAAAAATTCATAAGCATAATTGACACATATCTCACTATGAATGAGGCTTACCTAGACCAATAAAAGAGGGAACAAAAAAACCAAGGAGATCAAATTTGTTGTTTATAAATATCATATTTCACTAATAGCTACAGATGTGGCAGCAATGATGAAGCCTAATCAGTAGAGATTTCCAGGAAACACTACATGTTGGTATGAATGCCCATAGAGCCAGTCATATGATGATTGTAATGGCATACTTTGTAAATGATTTGAAAAATAATAAAGGCAATGTCCATCTATATGTTTAATCTATTTTGAGATAATGATACAACATGTTAGATGTCTAAAGAATCATATTACTCAATGATTATGTCTTTAGGTTAAGGAATTGAACAATGAGATCATGCGGATCTGAAGAGTATACATTCTTGTTATGTCCCTAGTCGGTTGTTATTGTGGAAATAACCATAGACATCAATAACACATAAAACTAGAGTGTGTGTTGGTTGATGACAGAATCTCATTACTCATAATATCTGATATCAAACCAAGAACATGGATACATGTTAGAGAACAATGTATCAGACAGACACACCATAAGAGTGATGCATGGAAGCCACACTTGGTTAGTCAGGATCATCTCTTATAGTATTGGTGGTGACTGTGGTTCTTAGACCTGAAATCACTGCACTCATCACATGTGGTTGGGGCCACTTTGACATCATCAAACGCAGTCCTGAAACATGAGTTGTTATAACTGTGATGATTGGGTGACTTTGAAACATGGGGACTTGACTATGAGTGATAGATATGGAATTCGTCCCTCCTAAGGGAGTATGATATCCTAGCCACTTGAGGAGTGAGACTAAGAAATGCATGGCCATGCACATGTGAGTCAATGTATGACATTGAGCTTACATATATCTCAGACAGTCTACTCTGAGTCAAGAAACATTAATTGGATGTTTGTAGAGGATGACAAGTCCATGCCTCGAGTTCAGTCTGGATATCACTAACAAAGGTACTATGCATTCACTATAAATCCAATAACATATTATAGGTTGAAAGTTTTTCTCCAACTTTCCTCTTCACATGGGTAGCACTGATGTGTGACTAGGCACCACTCTTTGTTTGTGATGTCATAAGTTATTTATGGACATTCATTGCCAACGCAAAATGGAACCTATAGGGTCACACACATAGGATTAACTTGGAAGAGAAGTTTATCTTTGAATGATGTTTAAATTTATTACTAAAGTGTTTAGGTACTCAATTAAAAATTCAATCAATAGACTTGACTCAGATGCAACAAGTTCAAGTGTTGAACCAATTAATTATAGTGTCAGATTGATTGAGAACTGCATCAACTAAGTTTTACACAACCTGGACCACCAACCGACCAGTTCACTGGGTGAACTGATCAACTCATGGTTCATGAGACGACCATTTCACACTGGTGAATCGATTGGTTCACATGGACCAACCGAGTAGGTGTTGGGTTTCCCGATTTGTGAGAAAAGATTTTCATTTCACTTGTTCAATTTGATTGGGACAAGAATTAATCTTTGCATTAATTAGGGGAAGTGAAATGACCAGTTCACTAAGTGGATTGATCGGTTCACACTCCTAATCGACCGGTTCAAAAGTGAACTAATCGTATCACCTACCCAAACGAACGATTGAGTTATGAAATGATCGGTTTGCCTACCACAGTCCAATCAGTTCGTGTAAAATTCGGACACTTCTACTCCTGCACATACTAGGAACCCTGACCCTACCCTCTACTATAAATAGAGGGGTATATGGGGCTTCTCAGATACACAACTTAGAACGTCAATTGCTCTGCAAAGTTAGTGTCCTCTCAGGTTGTGGTAACTGAGAGAGGTCAAGCAAGTTCTACCCATCCAGGGAGGAACAACAAGAGAAATACAACTGTAGAAAAGTGACTGATTGTGGGAGAGTGTGTCGGTGACTAGTATGCCAATAGAAGGGTATGACTCCTTCTAGTTTGTCCATCTCAGGATGACTAGAGTTCCTGGTATTCCATGTGGACTATCTATAGAGGTGAGAAATTTCTACCGCTCAGTAGGATGACTGTCAACCACAGTATGGGTCTATACCAGGAGCTGTACAGATGTCGTCAAAGACTAGGTGGTTGAAGACCGTACTAGCTATGAGGTATTGTCACTTTGAAAGCCTCAAACCGGGTATATCTCTCTAAACCATCCTTCCTATTACATATTTGTTGATGCGATCTGTTGGTTATGGGTTTGTGGTGAGATAAAAAATTTATTTCTACTGCATGTTCTGTCCCACAAAACCCAATAGTGGTATCAAAGCCACATCAACATACTATGTTTTAGGATTAATCCATATCATCATTTTTTGGTTTATTTCCATTTATTTATTGCATATGATGTGAATAGTTTAACCGGTTAATGTGCATATCTAATTAAACACCACAAATCCCAATATACATATATGATGTGGTATATATATGCAATCAATATGCATCACCCTAAAATGATTTTGATGGTGGATGTGTAGCGTGGTTATGGCCTATAAACCCCTATGTGTATGCATGGTTGGTTGTGGTTGTTTGCATCTTGATCTATGTACTGAGTCCTTTCTTCTATTTCAGATGTAACTCAAGATAACTTAAGCCTTCTCTTCTACCTTTGATCCCCCCAAATGTAACTCGGGGTTTCCCAAAGAAATTTTTAAAAGTAGGATAGTTTTATTTCCTATTATGTCAAAGAACGATGGACACCCAGACAAGCATTTGGAGGACCAAGATGACTGGTTGAGGTGTGAGATGAGCAGCTGGTGGCCTGACGAGGAGTGAGATGACCTAAAGAATCGACCGTCTGTAGGAGCCAGGTGATCGGTTGGTGACAACCAACCAATCGTCCAGGGGGCAAGCCAATCAGTCATGGGATGAGCTAATCAACCCGGAACGGCCCAAGAATAGATCTTCATCACTACATGTTGCTACATGTGATGTAGACCTAGATGACTGTAATTCCTTATGGCTCAAGGAATTACAATAGGATGGCCATAATCATTGCTTTATCGCTTCGCATGTTTTCTTATGGGATATAGCATGTATATGGTACATATTGTCCATGTGGTGATTGGATATGTATATGTATATAAATACCAAACCCCTCAATGTAAATATTAAGTTTGAGATGCCTTCCAAAAGAAACACACATGAAAAGCTTGATTGACTAAGTGTGGGCACTCCCTAACGTGGTGCATTGTCTATCTCGTGGAAGTGTGATGGTGAATATGTGGGTTTGCCCTAGCAGGGTACATATTCATTGTGTTGGCATTTGGGTTGGACTTAACTAGGTGACCTTGATCGGATCAAACACCTTGAGGCATGGAGACATTCATGATAAAGAGTTGTACATGACATCTATCAAGAGTTGCATATGATGCAATTGGCAAAAGTTGCCTACCTAAAAGAATCTAGTTATGGGTGACAACCCTAGTTGGTCCATGACTTAGAGGAAATCAAGATCTTGCTCACTAGAAGGTTGTATGCTACAATCTTCTGAATTGATGGTGAGGGCTATCAATTTGATCAAAATAGTGGGAGTGATAATTAATTAAAGGCCTAACTAATATCGTCAAGTTTATTCAAATCAAATGAAAAGGAGTTTTGACAAAATGCAAATGTTTTCTCTTGTAGAATCAAATGGCAAAGAAATCATCATTTAAATCAGGTAATTTAATTGAGATAAATTTCCATAACTGGTTAAGGACTATGAGAAGTGTTCTGCATATTCCTAAGATACCACTGGTCGTAGAATCCTCTCTATGTACTCTTAAGGCATTGTTTGAGGCACAAAAGAAGAAGGATAGTTCCATGATAGTGATTAGTGGAATGGAGTCTGAGGACACATGCAAGGCAGAGAAGTGTTCTCCCGCCAAGATGAAGTCCAAGTCTTCTGTGCTCAAAATATGAAGAGGATTAAGGGAATCAAGGAAGATGAAGAAAGAGATAGAGATCTCTACTTCTGCTATATACATGATTGAGATTAACTTTACTACTTCTTCACCATGGGTACTTGATACCGGGTGTGGATCACACATTTGTTCAAATGTGAAGGATCTGAAAAGAAGTAGGCCTTTAGCAAAAGGCAAGGTTGAACTTTGTGTTGCTAATGGAGAAAGAGTTGTTTCCAGTGCAATAGGAACCCATGAGTTATCTCTACCAAGTGGGTTGATAATAGAGTTACAGAAGTACTATTATGTACCTTCCATTAATAGCAATATCATTTCTGTATCTTGTTTAGACAAGGATGGATTTGAATTTCTTATTAAGAATGGAAAATGTTCCATTTCTAAAGATGGGATCTTTTATGGCAGTGCCCCAATGTCTTATGGTCTATATTTGATAGGTATATAGACAAGTGTATACAACGTAAACACCAAAAGACAAAAACTCAATGACTCAAACAAAACATACCTTTGGCATTGTCGTCTTAGGGCACATAAATGATAATCACATATCTAGACTCCATAAAGATGGTTATATGGAATCTTTTGATTTTGAATTATTAGCGACATGTGAATCTTGTTTATTGGGAAAGATGACCAAGGCTCTCTTTTCAAGAAAAGGTAAGAGAGTGAGTGATCTATTAGGACTCATACATATTGATGTATGTGGGCCTTTTAGAACAAATGTTAGAGGTGGGTATCAGTACTTCATTACCTTTACTGATGACTTCAGTAGGTATGGTTTGGTTTACTTGATGAAACACAAATCAGAAACCCTTAAAAGGTTTAAGGATTTCATGAATGAATTATAGAACCAACTTGGCAAAAGTATTAAGGCACTTTGATTCGATTGAGGTGGAGAATACTTAAGCCCAGAGTTTGAGGACCTTCTGAGAGCCCGTGGTATTGTATCACAATGGACTCCACCTGGAACACCATAGCATAATGGTGTGTCAGAAAGAAGGAATTGCACATTACTAGATATGGTGCGATCTATGATGAGTTTTCCCAATCTTCCAACTTCCTTCTGGGGGTATGCTCTAACAACTATCGTGTTTACACTTAATCATGTACCATCTAAATCGGTTCAAAAGACACCATATGAGACATGGTACGAGAAGCGTCCCAATGTGTACTTTATGAAGGTTTGGGAATGTGAAGCTTATGTCAAGAAAACTTTCCTGAAAAGCTTGGACCCAAATCTGATAAGTATTCTTTTTTTGGATATCCCAAAGAAACAAGGGTATACTACTTATACCACACAACTGACAATAAAGTGTTTGTTTCCAGGAATGTTGTATTCCTAGAAAAGGAATTTATATCCAAAGGAAGTAGTGGGAGGAAAGTGGAACTCGAAGAGGTTTGAGGCCAACAAGAAAACATTGAACCAATAGATGAATAAGAGGAACATAGAGAATCACAAACTATTGTGGAGCCTCAAATTCCTCAAGTAACACAGGAACCTCATAGATCTAGTGGGACACGCCTTGAGCCTGAGAGATTTAAATATCTTGTGACTCAAGAAGGTGGTGAGTTGGTCATAGATGATGAGCCAACAACCTATCTAGAATCTATGTAGGGACCGGATTCTAAGAAATGGCTTGAGGCCATGAGATCTGAGATGGAGTCCATGTATACCAACAAGGTATGGACCTTGGTGGATCCACCTGAAGGGGTAAAACCCATAGGGTGCAAGTGGGTCTTCAAGAAGAAGACTGACATGGATGGCAATGTGCAAACTTATAAAGGCAAATTGGTTGCAAAGGGTTTTAGACAAGTTCAAGGTGTTGACTATGATAAAACTTTTTCTCGAGTTGCCATGATTAAGTCCATCAGGATAACGCTTTCTATTGCAGCCTACTATGACTATGAGATTTGGCAGATGGATGTTAAAACCGCATTCCTTAATGGGAATCTTGTCGAGGATGTGTAAATGACACATCCTGAAGGTTTTATAAATCCAAAGAATGGAAATAAATTTTATAACCTACAAAGGTTAATCTATGGATTGAAGCAAGCATCTTGAAGCTAGAATCTTTGATTTGACGAAGTAGTCAAAGAGTTTGGCTTTTGTCAAAATGAAGATGAACCTTGTGTGTACAATAAGGTTAGTGGGAGCATGACTTCATTCCTCATATTATATGTAGATGACATATTATTAATGGGGAATGACATTCCTACTTTACAAAAGGTAAATACAAGGCTTGGAAATACATTCTCAATGAAGGACTTAGGAGAAGCATATTATATCTTAGGAATCAAGATCTATAGAGATAGATCCAGAAGGCTTCTTGGACTAAGTCAAAGCACATACATTGACAAAGTGTTGAAGAGGTTTGGGATGGAGAACTCAAAGAGAGGAAGCATACCCATGAGGCATGGAGTTCCCATCTCTAGAGCTCAATGTCCCAAATCTTATGAAGATAGGGAACACATGAATGGGATTCCATATGCATCAACAATTGGATCCATCATGTACGCAATGTTGTGCACACGTCCTGATGTCTTGCATGCACTCAACATGACGAGCAGATACCAATCATATCCCAGAGATGCTCAGTGGATAGTCGTGAAGAACATCCTCAAGTACTTGAGAAGGACTAAGGATCAGTTCCTCATTTATGACAGTGAGGAAGAGTTGGTGGTAAAGGGTTACACTAATGAAAGCTTCCAAACCAATAAAGATGATTACAGATCATAGTCAGGATTTGTGTTTTGCCTCAACAACAGAGATGTGAGCTGGAAGAGTTCCAAACAAGAGACAGTTCTTAATTCTATAAAAGACGCTGAGTATATTGCTACATCCCATGTGGAAAAGGAGGTTGTGTGGATCAAGAATTTCATCTCTAAACTTGGGGTGGTTCTGAGCATCTATGATGAAATTGAGCTTTATTGTGACAACAATGGAGCTATTGCAAAAGCTAAAGAACCCAGATCACATCAGTTGTCCAAGCATATACAGAGGCACTTCCGTCTCATATGAGAGATCATACAGTGAGGAGATGTGAAGATTTGTATTATACCAACTGAAGACAATATTGATGATCCCTTGACTAAGGCACATTCACAGTAGAAGCATGATGGTCATGCTAGATCACAAGGACTGAAGTTCATGGGTGATAGGCTCTAAGTGCAAGTGGGAATCTGTTTGTATGTATGCCCACAGAGCCAGTCATATGATGATTGTAATGGTATACTTTGTAAATGATTTGAATAATAATAATAAAGGCAATTTCCATCTATATGTTTAATCTATTTGGAAATAATGATATAACATGTTAGATGTCTAAAGAATCATATTACTCAATGATGTATGTCCTCAGGTTAAGGACTTGAACAATGAGATCATGCAGATGTTAAGAGTATACATTCTTGTTATGTCCCTAGTCAGTTGTTATTGTGGAAATAACCATAGACATCAATAACACAGAAGACTAGAGTGTGTGTTGGTTGATGATAGAATCTCATTAATCATGATATAAAATATCAAACAAAGCACACAGAAACATGTTAGAGAATAGTGTATCAGACAGACCCACCATAAGAGTGATGCATGGAAACCATACTTGGTTAGTCAGGAGCATCTCTTTTAGTATTGGTGGTGACTATGGTTCTTAGACCTGAAATCACTACACTCATCACATGTGGTTGGGTACACTTTGGCATCATCAAATGCAGTCTTGAAATATGGGTTATTATAATGGTGATGATTGGGTGACTTTGACACATGGGGACTTGACTATGACTGATTGATATGTAATTTGTCCCTCCTAAGGGAGTGTGATATCCTGGCCACTTGAGGAGTGAGACTGAGAAATGTGTGGCCATGCACACATGAGTCAATGTATGACATTGAGATTACATATATCTCAGATAGTCTACTCTGAGTTAAGAAACATGCATTGGACATTTGTAGAGGATGACAAGTCCATGCCTCGAGATCAATCGAGATATCGGTGACAAAGGCACTATACATTCACTATAACACCAATAACAGATTGTAGGTTGAAAGTTTTTCTCCAACTTTCCTCTTCACTTGGGTAGCATTGATGTGCGACTAGGCACCACTCTTTGTTTGTGATGTCATAAGTTAGTTATGGACATTCACTGCCAACGTGAAATGGAGCCTATAGGGTCACACACATAGGATTAACCTGGAAGAGCAGTTTATCCATGAATGATGTTTAGATTGATTACTAAAGTGTTTAGGTACTCAATTAAACATTCAATTAATAGACTTAACTCAGAATCATCAAGTTCAAGTGTTGAACCAATTGATTAGAGTGTCAGATTGATTGAGAACTATATTTACTGGACCACTATCGATCAGCTCACACTAGTGAACCGATCAGTTCACATGGACTAACTAAGTAGGTGTTGGGTTTCCTAGTTTGTGAGAAAAGATTTTTATTTCACTTGTTCAATTTGATTGGGACAAGAATTAATATTTGCATTAATTAGAAATGAATAAGGAAAGTCAATTGTGGGCAAGTATGGGAAGTGAAATGACTGGTTCACTAAGTGAACCGACCAGTTCACACACCCAACTGACATGTTCAAAAGTGAACTGATCGGCTCACCTACCCAAATGATCGGTTGAGTTATGAAATGACTGGTTCGCCTACCACAGTACAATCAGTTCGTGGAAAATCCGGACCCTTATCCCACACAGACTGGGAACCTTGACCCTGCCCTCTACTATAAATAGAGGGGTACAGGGGGCTTCTCAGAACACACAACTCAGAACATCAGTTGCTCTGCAAATTTGTTGTCCTCTCTGGTTGTGGTAACCGAGAGAGCCCAAGCAAGTTCTACTTGTCTAGGGAGGAATAGTGAGGGAAAGATCACTATAGAAAAGTGATTGATTATGGGAGAGTGTGTCGGTGACTAGTACACTGATAGAAGGGGACGAATCCTTCTAGTCTATCCATCTCAGGATGACTAGAGTTCCCGGTAGTCCATGTGGACTATCTATAGAGGTGGGAGATTTCTACCGCTCAGGAGGACGACCGTCAACTGTAGTCCAAGTCTACACCAGGAGCTGCACAGACACCATCGAAGACTAGGTAGTTGAAGACCACACTAGTTGTGAGATATTGTCACTAAGCAAGCCTCAGGACCAGGTATATCTCGCTAAACCATCCTTCATATTACATAGTTGTTGATGCAATCTACTGGTTATGGGTTTGTGGTAAGATAAAAAATTTTGTTTTTGCTGCCTATTCTGTCCCACAAAACCCAACTCTACATACCACAGAATAATCAACATGCCAAGGAAATAATACTACACAGTGGTAGAGTGTTGGAGAAAGAGCATGTAGTGATTCCAAAGCCAAAGACACCATCATCTAAAAATGTTGATTTGATAGATAAGTTGCTTCTTAAGCATTCAGTAGACTCCAAACCATAGGAGGAAGTTGTAGATGAGGAGGACATGGGGAAAACAAAAACTCTAAAAGATACCTACATTCCACCTCACTAGAACAAGAATGTGACTCCAGTTCTATTTCCTGACAACTTGAAAGTCAAAAAGGTTGATAAATTGTTCAAGGTTTCTTGATGCTTTTAGGAAACTCCACATCAACCTACCTCTAGTAGACTGCATTGAACAAATCCCTTCCTTTGTTAATATATCAAAATACAACATCAAAAAAGAGGAGGATAGATGACTCAGACGTTGTGGCGATATGAAAGGAAGTTAGTGCATTGACATAAAGGAAATTTCTTTAGAAGAGACAAGATCTAGGGTGTTATATTATATACTATATCATAGGCAATATCAAATTTGGGGAAGGACTATGTGATTCTAGAGCAAGCATTAATCTCATGTAGTTGAAAACATTCAAGAAGCTTGGGCTCAAGGAATCAAGGAAGAATAATATGACAATTCAATTGGTTGACAATTTAGTTGTGAAGCCACTAGGTATATGTGAGTGTGTACTAATGATATTAGATAAGTTAATCTTTCTAGCAGATTTTCTAATCATGGAAATGCAGGATGACTATGGCAATGAATTATTTCTAGGAATGTTGTTTCAAGACACAATTGATGTAATCTTGGAGATAGGCAGTGACAGATAGACACTAGAATCTAGGATGAACGATTTGAATTAAAGATGCTCAACCAACAACAATAGAACCATAAGAAAGAAAAATATTGTGTGACACAACATACTGATAATGAGGTGTCCCTTCTTCTAAGGAAACCATTTTTGGAAGTGGCACATGTCATGACATAAGTGGAATATGGAACCTTGGAGGAGATGTTGTAGAATGAAGAAAATCTATTTGAATAAGGTTGATAAATGCCCTAACGAATCAGAGGAGGATGTTCACCTAACAACAATATCACAGATGTAGTCTCTTCTATTCTCACTCGTACTTATCCTCAATTACCTTTAAAAGCATGTCTCATGAATCTAGTGGATTACAATACACACTACCATCAATGGATAAGTGTGTCTTGTTTCTAAAGGCATTGTTATACCAGACATTTTGAGAAACTGCGACTTCCACCACCACTAGTACCATCTCTACAACACCCTCTTGAGCTAGAAATTAAGACACTTTCTCTACCTCTAAACTATACATTCTTGGTAGTAGACCACAAGCTTACAATGATCATTTTAGCTTCAATGAGTCTTCATGAGGAGGAACTGTTAGTCGTCATCTGGAAGAACCATCGGGCTGCATTGGGGTGGTCTATTTTCTATTATCAAGGGAATTTCTCCTAGCTTTTTCCAACATAAGATCCACATTGAAGAAGGTGTAAAACTGGTGGCACAACCACAAACATGTCTAAATCCCATCATGACCAAGGTATTAGTGAATCTTCTAGGTACCCAATCAATTATATTTGGATGTATGCACCTAAAGCACAAAACATGGTCTTTTGAATTTATGGTACCTGATGGACACACTTATTAACAAATATGTGTAGGGAAATAGGGTGACAGAGATGATAGAGGAAACAAAAGTTTTCTTGTCATATTCCCCATAGCCAGTGGATCGCATCAATAAAGCTGTATCTGGGAAGGTAGGTTTGTGAGATACATACCTAGTCCTGGAGGAGGTCCAATGAAAATCCTCACAAGATGGTGCTTCTAGGTCTGGACAGTTGTCAGAGTGGCCTCCTGATGTGACACCATATACACAACTGATGTTGTCCTCCTAGAATGTTGGGAACGACCTCTACACCTCTATGGTGGTCCACACAGACCACTAGGAACTCCTCATCACTCTTCCTAGAGCCAACTGGAAGGAGTTTGTTCCTTCAATTTGTCAATGTGCTAGCACTGACGTTTTCTCCCTTTGCTATCTCACATTTTTAGACAAGATTGATCAGGATCTCAAGTTATCACTACTATGATAGATTTCATAAGAGATGGGATGGGTCTTAAAGGCTTGGCTGGATCCCCCCTTTTATAGAATGCCCAGGGCCAAGATTTTCTAATCCAACTAGGAGTCAAAGGGATGGAATTTCATGAATTCATTATTGATGTAGATCTCTAGTCAATCGACTGGAACTTCTAGTAGATTGATTGTGGAATCCATTCAGTCGATTAGAATGCTTTCCAATTTTCCGTCACACTGGTATTCAATGCAAAAACCAATGCCCATCATGACATCAACATCCATTCCTCGATTTTTTCCAACTTGAGTGTTGTTTGTCATGACGTCAGCATCACTTTCTTGATCTTGTCCTCACAAATCTTATGATTATCAATTGGACTATCTAGTTGATTGAATGACACACCAATCAGTTGACTAGACACTCCATTTGATCGACCTATTCACCAATTTGTTTAATTTGATCACCTAAACACTTTTGTAATCAAGTTATAACTTATTCATTATTAAACTCCTATTCTAGATGTTCCTATCTGTGTGACCCTATAGGTCCCAAATTATGTTGGCATTGAATGTCCATAACCAAATTATGACATCACAAGAAATGAGTATTATCTAGCAACACATCATTTCTACCCTAGTAATTGAAATGTCGAAGAACAAATTCAACCTAGATTTTTTATTAGTGTCACCATTGAATTCATCGGCATCTCTACAGTATAATTCCTTTGTATCATATATCTAGGTTGAACTTGAGGCATGGAAACATCATCCTACTAATTATTCAATCCTTTTCCCTTGAACCATAGCAGATTGTAGAGATGCTGATGAATTCAATATCATATATTGGCTCACATGAGTATGACCATATCTTTTTCTTAGTCTCATTTATCAAGTGGCCAGGATATCAACTCCTTTTGAAGGGACAAATCTCATCTACATCACTCATAGTTGATACTCATGTGTGACAACATATCTAAGCACAACCTTTATGGAAACCCTTATTCCAAGGTCACTTTTGATGATGTTAAAGTACATTGAACGACATGTGATGAGTGTAGTGACTTTAGTTCTAAGAAAAATAAGAACCAATATAACATTGAGAGTTGATTCTGACTATCATCCATGCATAACTTCTCGAGGAAGGTTTGTCTGATACACTATTCTATATCAAGTACCTATGTGTTTGGCTTGATATCACATATAATGACTATTTAGATTATGTCATCAACCAGTACACACTATAGTCTTATGTATTATTATTGAATATTTTGCTTCCACAATAATATCTGACTAGGGACTTCAACAAGAATGTATATACTCTTATCATACATATGATCTCATATATTAGGTCCTCAACCTGAAGACATAAGTCACCAAGTAATATCATTCTTTAGACATCTAACATGTTATATTACCATCTCATTAATATGAAAAAACATATAGACAAAATTGCCTTTATTATTATTCAAACTATTTACTAAATGTGCCATGACAATCATCATATGACTAGATCTAAAGGCACACATAACAACAAACTATCACTTGCACTTAGTGCCAATCACCCATGAGCTTAATCCCGAGTGACCTAACATGACCATCATGCTTCTATTATGAAAGTACTTTTGTCAGTGGGTCAACTACATTGCTTTTAGTTGGTACTCTGCAAATCATCTTCCTCGTTGTATGATCTCTCGTATGATATGTAACCACCATAGTATGTGATTGGAATGAGGATGTGATCTAGGTTCATTATCTTATGCAATAGCTCCATTGTTGTCACAATATAACTCTACTACATTATTACCACTTGGAACCACCCCTAGTTCAGTGATGCATTTCTTGTTCCAAACAACTTCCTTTGTTGCATTGGAGGTAGCAATGTACTTAGCCTCTGTTATAGAGTCAAAAATCTCTTTCTTGGAACTGTTCCAGTTCACAACTCCATTTTTGAGGCAAAACACATTTCTAGATTGCAATCTATAGTCACCTTTTCTAGCTTGGAAGCTTGCATCATTGTAACCTTTTACAATGAGCTCTCTCTCATTACTGTAGACAAGGAAAGGATCCTTAGTTAGTCTCAAGTACTTACAAATGTCCTTCATGGTAGTCCAGTGACCTTCACCTAGATCTGACTATACCTTTTCATCATGCTCAATGCTTACAAACCATCGGTATGAGTATGTAACATTGCATACATGATCGATCCAATTGCAGATGCAAATGGAATCTTACTCATGCACTCTCATTGTTCACAAGAACTAGGACATTTAACTCTAGAGATACTAACACCATGGGACATGTTTAACTCTCCTCTCTTTGAGTTTTCTATGTTGAACCTCTTCAATACTCTTTCAATGTATGTTATCTGGCTTAGGCCTAGAAGCCTTCTAGATCTATCTATATAGATACTGATTCCTAATATATAGGATGCTTCAACTAAATCCTTCATAGAGAAGGTACTTCCTAGGCAAGACTTTGTCATCTACAGGGTAGGGATTTCATTCCCCATAAATAGTATGTCATCTATATACAATATGAGGAATACAATGATGCTCCCACTAACCATCTTGTAAATACATGTGGTTCATCTTCATTTAACTAAAGCCAAACTCTTTGACTATTTAATCAAAACAAAATCTTTGACATGCTTGCTTCAGTCCATATATTTACCTTTGTATCTTATCAACTTTATTGGCTTCCTTTGGATTTATAATACCCTCAGGATGTGTCATGTACACATCCTCATGCAAACCCCCTTTAATGAAAGCGGTTTTAACATCCATCTGCCAAACCTCATAGTCATAGTAGGTTGCAATGGCAAGCATGGTCTTGATAGACTTAACCATGGCAACTGGTGAAAAAGTTATCAATACCTTATACTTGAATGAATCCTTTTACAACCAATTTTTCCTTATAGGTTTTAACATTTCCATCCATGTTGGTATTCTTTTTAAGACCCACTTGCACCCTATGAGTTTTACCCCTTCAGGTGGATCCACCAAGGTCCATACCTTGTTGGTGTACATGGATTCCATCTTAGTTTAATGGCCTCAAGCCACTTCTTAGATTTTGATCCCTAAGTATCTTCTTTGTAGGTTGTTGTTTCATCACCTATGACCAACTCACCTTCTTCTTAAGTCACAAGATATCCAAATCTTTCATGCTCAAGGCATTTCCTACTAGATCTATGAGTTTCTTTTATCACAAGAGGAACCTGAGATTTCACAACAACCTGTGAGTCTTCCTATTTATCATGTACCTATGGCGGTTCAATGTTTTCTTATTGGCCTCAAACTTATTCGAGTTGTACATTTCTCCCATTGATTCCTTTGAAAATAAATCCTATTCTAAGAACACAACATTCCTGGAAACAAACACTTTGTTGTCATATGGAGTACAAAAGTAGTATCCTCTGGTTTCTTTAGGATATCCAACAAAATAACATTTATCCAATTTGGATCCAAGATTTTGGGAAATTGTTTTCTCACATAAGCTTCACATCCTCAAAAAAGATACATCAAGACGTTTCCCATGCTAGATCTCATACAACGTATTTTGAACTAATTTAGATGGTACACAGTTTAGTGTAAACACAAAGGTTTTTTTAAGAATATCCCTAGAATCAAATTGGATGATCAGAAAAATTTATCAATGATCGCATTATATCTAGTAATGTGTTATTCCTTATTTTAAATACACCATTATGTTGTGGTGTTACAGGTCATTGTGATATGATACTACAATTTCATAGAAGGTCCTTAAAATCTTGGCTTAAGTATTCTCCACCTTGGTCTGATCAAAGTGCTTTAATACTTTTACCAAGTTGGTTTTGTACTTCATTCATGAAATCCTTGAACGTTTCAGGGGTTTTTGACTTCTAAGAAATGCTAGAGAGGTGATGAAGAAGAGAGCACTTGAATTGTGATGAGAATGGCCTGATTGGGGAGCTATTTATAGAAAAATAGAACTATACTCGATCGACAAACTTACCAACTGATCCCCCAATGACTCTTTAATGGCTAGTCGGTCAAAGTTGAATTTGAAAAATTTTCACAACGATCAAGGACTTGGTCAAGAATTTTGTCAACCGAGGAACTTATTGCTAAAAATTTTAGTCTAAGGAGTATGTAGAAGATTCTTAGTTTAAATTTGCATAGTCGACCGAGGATCCCCTTGAGAGAAACTCAGTCAAGAATTTTTCAACCGAGAGATTTATCCATCCAGTGTTTTGTCGACCAACTTTGATACAATGAGCAATATTTAATATTTGGAATTGAATTGAGATTGACTAAGTACTTGTTCATGATATTAAATCATTGTAGAGAAATATTGTAAAGGAATAGTTTTATGTCAAACTCAAAAATTATATTAAGAATCATGAGAAAATACATCAAAGAAAACATCTTCTAGAGGAGTAATAAGTAACTTATTTCTAATATATTAAAATTGATCCAAAGGAAGCGGTTTGGTAAAAATACCAACCAATTGTTCCTCTATATCAACATGATCGAGAGAGATATTATTCTTGGAAGTATGATCTCTCAAAACATGATTTCTAATCTCAATGTTCTTGGCGTGATTATGTAAAATGGGATTATGAGCCAAGTTTATAGCACTAGTATTATAGAATAAAATTGGCATAGAGGAAAATTCAAAACCATAACCATTTAAAACTTGTTTCATATAAAGCACTTGACCATAACATGAGCCTACATCCATGTATTCAGATTCAGTGGTAGATAAGTCAACTATATTTTCTTTCTTACTACACCAAGATACTAAGGCTCTTCCCACCAAGAAACAACCACCACTTGTGCTCTTCTGATCAAGATGACAACCAGCATAATTGGCTTTTGTGTAAGCTTTTAAATCTAATGATTGACCTTTAGGATACCAAAAACCATAATTTATAGTGGTGGTAAGATATCTTAAAATTCTTTTGACAACTTTAAAATGAGAATGCATTGGTTTTTATTAAAATCTAGTGCAAAGTCCAATGACAAAAATAATATTCGGTCTAGTTGCAGTCAAGTAAAACAAGCTGCCAACCATGGCCCTATATAAGGGATCATCAATGGGTTCACCATCTTCATCCTTATTAATTTTAGCAGAAGTGCTCATAGGTGTAGTAGCATGTTTGCAACTTTCCATATTAAATTGTTTTAAGAGTTCCTTAGTATATTTCTATTGGATTAGAAACCCAGTGGGTGTTTGTTTTATTTGAAAACCAAAGAAAAATGTTAATTCACCCAAAAGACTCATTTCAAATTCCATTTGTATGATATCACTAAATTCATTACATAAGGAATCATTTGAAGCACCGAAGATAATGTCATCAACATATATTTGAACAACTAGAAAATATGATTCATAAGTTGAAAAATAATGTGGAATCTGATTTTCTAATAGAGAGATCATTATCAAAGAGATAATTCTTAAGTCTTTCATACCAATTTTAGGGTGCTTGTATTATACTGTAATGATCTTTCTTAAGTTTATAATCATGGTAAATCTTGTTAGGAAATTCAAAACCAGGTGGTTGGGCAACATAAACTTCTTCTTCTATGGTTCCATTTAAGTAAGCACTTTTTACATCCATTTGAAAGAGTTTGATGTCTTTATGGGTAGCTATAGCTAACAATATTCTAATGGATTCAAGTCTAGATATGGGTGCATAAGTATCACCAAACTCTATCCCTTATTGTTGATTATATCATTCAACAACCAACCTAGCTTTGTTTCTAACCACTTTCCCGTCTTCATTAAGTTTATTTTGAAAAACCCACTTAGTTTCAATGATGGTTTTATCTTGAGGTCTAGGAACTAAGTCCCATACATTGTTCTTAGTGAATTGATTTAGCTCTTCTTCCATATCCATTATCCAGTAATCATCTTTTAGGGCTTCATTTATCTTTTTAGGTTCAACAATTATACAAACGCCATGTTTGCAACATCTCAAAATGATGATAGAGTTTTTACTTTATCAAAAGGATTTCCTACGACTAAGTCTTGAGGATGATATTTAATAATTCTAGGAATAGGTTGTTGTGCCTCATCACTATGTTGTTCAATTTCAGAATTTTTATCATCTTTTCTTAATATGGGTGGATCCTCAATTTGATGTGTAATATCATTCAAGTTTTCATTTTCAATTTCATTTTCAGCACTTTGTGTTGTTACATGAAATGTGATATAAATTGATTCCTCAACTTTTCTATAAGTAGTGTTGTAGATTCGAAATGCCTTACTAGAAGTTGAATAACCCAAAAAGAATCCTTTATGTGATTTAGGGTCAAATTTGTCACTATCATCCTTTGTGTTCAAGATGTAACAAGGTGTACGAAAGGTACGAAAGTAGTCAACTCTAGGTTTCTTGTTAAAAATGAGTTCATAATGAGTTTTCTTAATATAAGAGTGAATTAACACACAGTTTAATACATAGCATTATGTATTCACTGCTTCAGCCCAAAAGGTTTTAGGTGTATTATGTTGAAGTAACATTGTTCTAGCCATTTCTTGAAGGACTGGTTTTTCCTCTCTACTATCCCATCTTGTTATGGGGTGCGTGGAGCTGAAAAATTATGTGTATACCCTTATGGAAAAAAATCTTCAAAGATGTGATTTTCAAACTCCCCACCATGATCAATCCTAATGGTGCATATTTTATTTTGTTGTTGATTTTCAATCTTAGAGAAAAATTGAATGAATATTCTAATAGTGTCATCTTTTGTTGAAAGAAAATGAACCCAAGTATATATACTATAATCATCAACAATGACAAATAAATATCTATTACCACCAAAAAATTGAGTCCTCATGGGGCCAAACTAATCCATGTGAATAAGTTCTAATGATCTAGTAGTACTCAACAAGGATTTAGATTTGAAAGAAGTTTTAATTTTCTTGACTAGAGTACCTGGTTCTCAATTTTTAGGTTTATCAAAATAAAGGTTAGGTAAACCACAACAAGATCATACTTAATCAACTTTTTGATAACATGTGAACTTACATGACCTAGTTTTCTATGCCATAATTGTAAAGATTCAACATTTGCAAGAAGAATTTTCCCAATAATAGCTTGCATTGGTTGGGTCTAAGTATATAAAGATTTCCTATTCTTTGTCCTTCATAAACAACATCATTAGCGTTCTCTATGAGAAACTTGCAGCAAGATTTGTTAAAGAAAACAGCATAGCCACTATCACACAATTGACTAACACTAATCAAGTTATGATGCAATCCATCTACAGGTAGCATATTTTTATTTGAATATTTGTACTAAGATTACCTATCCCAATAATTTTACCTTTGGCATTATCTCACAAATGTGACTATTCCGCTCTTCTTTTCTTCAAGTATATGAAAATCCTCCTTGTTTCCAATCATGTGTTTGGAACAACCACTATCAACCACCCAATCCTGCAAAATAGGTAAATTTTGGTACCCATGTGGTAGTCTTTTTGGTTAGGAGTATTATTTAAAATATTTTAACATTTAATATTTAAAACAACTTAATATGAAGAGATCATCACAGTTTTCAATCACCAAAGTTAAATGTAAGAAAATGTTTTTAATTTCAATAAAAAATTTTGATAGACTATCTTCGTCCGAACTTTTCTTCAACCCGAAGAGTTCTCGATTGAACAATTTGTCGACCGAGAAGATTTTCCATTAAACACAATTTTGACAGAACTACATTTGGTTGATTATTTCTTTGACTGGAAGAGGTCTTGGTCGAGTTCTTTGTTGACCGAAATGAACTTATGTGTATTTTCAATAAATTTAACATTTCTGATGTAGACAAATCATGCTATTATTTTTGGATAACATAATTAAGCAATTAGATAAATACAAGAGTATACAAGTTAAAGCTTATGTTACTTGAGATAAGATATTATGAATTTCAAAATGAAGTTTAGGTTAAATTTCAACTAAGTGTGTAACATTTCTAAGTTGGAGGTTTTGGAACCCAAACTAAATATTTGTCCTTATTTTTCTTGTAATTTCAAAAAAATGAATAATGTCCAAGACATAAACAATAATGACAGTAAATAAAATCAATCTCATTGTACTTCTTATTCAGATTTTCTTTGGGTACATACATGACCTTGGTCTTAGGGGCTTATGTCTTTCTAGCTCTAGGTGTTTGATAGGATTTATCTTTGGGTACATAAACTAGGCCTCTTCTTCCAATTTGTCCAGCAGAACTTTCTAGAATTTTATCAAGAACATCATTATTTTCAAGCTATTTACATCTTTTTGCAACTTAAAATTTCATATGTTTTCTTTTTAATGTCAAGCTTTGCTTGATTTAATCTAGGTAACAAGCTATCCCTTTCTTTAACAATAACATCATAATTTGAATGAGTGCATAGAATAGGTTGAGTTTGAAAATTGTTTATTTTAGCAAACAATTCAACCTTTTCTTGAGAGAGAAGATTATAGTTAGTTTCTGGAGCAAGTAATTTGATATTGTGATAATTAATAGATGATTTCAAGGTATCTTTTTCAGATATAAGACTTTCATTTTTAGAATAAAGCACATACAATTTAGCATGCAAATCATAATTTGTTTTTGTAAGCTTTTTCAATTTCTTTTTACAATCAACATATTTATCATGTAGTTCTTCAAGACTAGTAACTAACTCCTCTTTAGATAAATCAAGAATACTTACCTCACTTGAAACTTCATCTCACCTTCCTTAGCCATGAGAAACTCCACTTCTTCTCCACTTCCACTATCATCGTTTGATTCATCCCAAACTGCTTTGTAAGCTTTATCTCCCTTTTCTTTCTTTTTGAAAGAAGAATTCTTTCCTTTCTTGGTCTTAGGGCATTCATTATTTACATGTCCTTTCTTTCCGCATTCAAAGCACCTAAGGAAATAAGAGGAAGAAGTATTAGAATTTTTTTTAGGTTTATACCTTCTATATTTCTTACCATTTACAATGACTGCATCTTCTTCGTCATCTCCTTCACTTGTTTCATCACTTTCTTGAGTGATGACTTCTTATTAAGCCTTGGTTGTATCTTTTAATGCAATGTCCTTTCTTTTTCCCTTTTAAAGTTTGGCCTCTAGTATTTATTCTTCTTCAAGGGTAACCTCATGTGTCTCTATATTGCCAATGAGTTTCTCCAGCCTCATTGTGGTAAGGTCATTGGCTTCTTCAATGGCTGTCACCTTTGGCTTATATTTTGGAGGCAAGGATCTAAGGATTTTGGACATGTAATCTTGCTCACTTATATACTTACCTAATGCACTCAAGTTGTTAACAATATAAGAAAACCTTACATACATTTCACATATAGACTCATTAGGTTGCATATGGAATTGCTCAAACTTTTGTTTAAGCATATTAATTTTAGTAATGTTAACTTGAGTTGTATCTTCATGTGAAATTGAAAGTTTGTGCCATATTTCATAAGTCATTTCACATGAAGATATCCTATTAAGCTCACCAACAGAAATGGAACAATATAATATGCTTACCGCTTTTGCATTCTTGTTTTACCGTATTGGGATTCCATATTACATATTTAGTAGTAGGAAATGCATCAGGTAAAGACACAATTATCCAAAGCTCCAGGCTAATTCCTTGGAAATAAAATTACATTCTTCTTTTCCAATAAGTTTAGTTGCTTCCATCAAAGGGTGGTTTCTGAGTCACATGAGTTCCTTCAAGGTTAAGGTTGCTATGCAAGTTTTCCCCCATTCTTTAAGACATGTTAGGGCTCCTTGAAGACCAACTCTGATACCAATTGAAAGATCTAGCGGTGGTGTGAATAGAGATTTTGATACTTTAAAATTTAATTAAAAACTCAAACCAAAGGAGGAGGAAATAGGGAAGCACTTTGATGTAGAGCGGTTCCAACCTTTGAATAAAAGGTTGTCAGTCCACTACCCAATTGTCTCCACTTGGGATTTTGAAAGTGATTTATTTTACTTACCTTACAAGGATGTTACAAAAAAATACAATAACCTTTCTTGAAGTATCCTTCACCTAGAAGTAGCCTCAACCTTCTTGAAGCAGCCTTCTTGAAGTAACCTCAAGCCCTTAGAGTAGCCTTCACCTCCTTAAAGTAGCTCCACCACCTTGAGATACCCTTCACCTATAAGTATCTCTAACCTCCTTTGAAGCAGGCTTCTTGAAGTAACCTCAAGCAACCTTGGAGCAGCCCTATCCATCAAGATGTGGATCCAATCAAGCTCCCTCAGGCAACCCCATAACTTAGAGTAGCCAAGGAGCACAATTAGCATAACCTATGAATAGATATTTGAAGAAAGGAAATACACCAATGGAGTATTGCGCTTTGATCCTATATCAAGTGTTAGACCTCTCAAACCACTTAGGATGGACGTTTCTTTCATGGAGGCTAAGAGGCTATGGCTATAGGACACAAACTTAGAGCTTAGAGAACAAGTTGGCAGGTGTTGCTTAGTTTTGTTGCTCACTAGAATGGTTTCTCAAGTGTGGCTCGTGCTTTAGGTGTCCTAAGGTCTCTCCTATTTACAGGATTGGTTTTTAAGTGTTTAGGGATGTTTTAGGGAGTGTCTAGAGTGTTCTCAGTGCTTAACTAGCCGTTAGGTAGAAAGTAGTTGGCTAGCAATGGCTAATTTGTTTGAGCTTGGAAGAACAATCCAGAACCATGTCCGATCAACAAGTTTGTTGACCGACCATGTACCGATTGAGCTTTTCTTTGATTGAGCCTGGGTTGAATGCAAATGTGTACCAATGTCTATTTCAAACTCCCAACTCCCAATTACTTGGTTTGATGGTCATATCCTTTGGACCGAGATTGATTCAGTCAACCATAATCGACCAAGACACACCTTTAGATCACAAATATGTAATTTTTTGACTATTTCTCTAAGTGCTCGACCGAGGTGGTTCTCGATCGACAATATCTTTGACTGGGGGTGTCTCAATCGACTAGTTTCTCTACCAGAGTGGTTACTATTTTAGGTTTTTGAACCACCTATTAAATGTATATTCTAATGGATGATAATGACTCTAATCTCTAAGGGGATCCTAACTAAGTGTTATGAGTGGATAGAGAAGATTTAACACTTGATTTACTTGATATCTAAGTATTTGTACATTATATATTTGTACAAGTATTTGCATTGAGTGCAATCATGAAAATGTAAACATTTAAGTGCATTCATCTTCAATTTGTATTGATCTTCAATTATCCACTTAGTATGATATCCTTACTTTCTTGAACCCTGAAATACTCGTGTAGCACGTGAGATCCACAAGAATGAAATTTTTTTCATCATCAAAATGAAGGGTATGTTGATGTCTAATTTAGCCAACACTAAAAAGGTCTCATACCCTTTTATAATCATCTTATCAACTATATCAGTTGATACTATTACGTGAGTATGAGTTTCCTATCTCTAGTGAAGATACAAGAAAATCCACCTTGTTGAAAGATATCCTCTTTCTTTCAATAATCTAATTGGGCATGGTATGTATCAAGGCAATCCATACCTAAAATAATTTGAAAAGAATTAATATCTAAGGGTATGAGATTAACCACTATAGTATATCCATTGAAACTCAACATACATCTAGGACATACTTCTATCAAATCTAATGGTTCACATAATGGTACTCTTAACAACAACTAACAAGATAAATAATGGGTGATAAAATTGAATCCACTAGCTAATGAACTCTGAATAAAAGAATGTTTCACACCAGGGTCTATTAAAATTTTATATGGAATGCTATTATAGAGAAGCATCTCACTTGTCACAACTCTGGGTGAGACTACAACTTCAAATGGTGTCATTGAGAATAAGTGTCTTGTAGCTCTCCCTCTTCTACATTTTCCACTACTGATACTAGGTGCTCCCCCTCCATAGTTTGAAGACACTAAAGAACTTTCTCCGATAACTGGAGCCTATCTCTGAGGAGTCTAAAATTGTGATTGTGAATTCTATTCAGGTTTAAACTAAATCTTTGGGAAGTCCCTCTTAATATGTCTCATCTATACACAATGATAACACATTTGAGTACCATCTCCCCAGCATTGACAAGAATGTCTCCTACCACATCACATACAACTGCTCCTTTTCTCTGTAGACTTGTCACTGACACTAATGATCCTAAAGAACTAGTTGGTGGTCCCACCTAGGTTGTGCATTCCATCTACTAGATCTAGATTTCCCTTCCATGTGAGAAGAACTAGATCCTTGTCTTCTAAAACAACCAAGACCTCATCATATTTTGGAAAAAGAAACCACCACCACTTCTATATCCATCACTACTATATCCTCCATTACTGAAATCTCCATATCTTTTTCTACTTTTAGACTGCTAATCATCATTGACTGACTCTTCTACATATCCTGCTGCTTCCAAAAAAAATAAAAGTTTTATCTATCCCTTTGGCCAATTACGGATACAATGTGTCTAATTTCTTGACTAAATCCTTTTTTAAATCTTCAACACTTTCCAATGTCATCTAGTACAAGTTGAAGACAGAAATTTGCCAACCTTATAAAGTATGCCTCATATACTCTAATATATTGACATGCCTGATAGTTTCCTGTTGTCTAATTTTATCACTCTTAAAGGTAGGAGTACAATACTTTAAATGAAACTCATCCACAAAATCCTTCCAAGTCATTACTTTATTTCTCCTCTTATCTTCCACTCCACGCCACCACAACTCCATTGACTTGAAAGTTATATGTTTTCCATATTTTGATAATGAATTAACCATTCCATTCATATGTATCTAATAATGTATGCTTAAGATTGATTTTAGGCATTAGGTACTTGAAAATTATCAAATTACACAAGCCCTAGCTCATCCAAGTTCAAGTCAAAAGCAATGCATATGCACTTTTGTGGAAATCACTCCAAACCACCTTTTGTAATCATTTTTATTGATGATATGACTTGTAACTAAGATGACAAAAAATTAGGGACACTTGATTCCATCGTTTGATCACTTAAAATCATTTTAGAAAATTTGCCACAGTACTTAAATCGGTCGATTTTGGATCTCGACCTATCTGTGATGACTTTTTGGAAATGGTTGCATCAGTTGAGTTGTATACTCACATAACTCAACCGACCAACTTTCTGACCAAAGTTGATTTTGATTGATCGATCGAGTTACCCCAGGACAAACTTGACTGAAAGTTTGAAATTAGGTTTATCTGATAGTGGATTGGTCGAGTTACCTTTATAGAAACTCGACTGAATGCACTGTACAAAAAATGCAGAAGTACTTCCAACCATTGGAGTGTTCTTAGAAACAAAAAAAGATCCATTGCAAGTTATAAAATGGCTATTTTTTGTTCTTAAGTGATCCCACACTCAAAGAAATGCCCCCAGCAATAAGTAGGACCTCTTGGAGTTCATTCCAAGGTTGCTCATTCATGTTATCTTGGGTCCTTGCTATAGTTGAGTGTGCTAAAACACTTTGAGCCCCTTTCTCTCTCTCATTTACAAAGCATTTTGTGATTATGAGTGAGTTAGGCATGTTTCAAGAGATCTACCTCATTGTTAACTTGTAAAGCGCTCCATCTTTCCATCTTCACAATACCCTTTCTCAAAGAGCAAAGGCTGAAGTGATCTTCTCCGAGTGAAGGAGGAGTTGATGTTCTTCTTCAAGGCTGAAGAAGGTGTGACAATCTTCTTCAAGTGAAGGAGAAGGATAAGGAGGAAGATCCAAGGAGCTTGGTGGGTAAATCCTTAAGGTTGAAGACGTGTTGCAAGGAGGATATGTCCTAGGAGAAGGAATCGAGATGTTTGCAAGAGTGGGCAAGACATGTTATGAGGTAGAAGACTAGATCTTGGATAGGTAAGCCCTTGGATGTAAGGTGGTCTTCTTGTATGTCTTATAATGGAATATTTTTTTTGAAGTTAAACAGACAAATTTCATTATAGAGGAGTCATACGACATCTACATGAGGAGAAAAATAAACTAAAGGACCACACAAAGATCAAGAACACATACAAACCACCACAAAAACTCATATCGGAATTTGATAAGAACAATGATGTATAGATCCCTCTTCTCCTTCACTGGATAACGCAGCTTTCTATGAGGAATACCTTCAACCTGAGTATGTATATGTGGTAGAGTATCTGTGCCAAATCGGTGTTCCAAAAGGATATTGTCCCCACACTTGCTACCATACAACACCACAACAAAATTGACCAAGAGAGAGAAATCTACTACGAGAAGAGACATAAGCGCTGATTAACAGCGAGAGAGACAAAATAAGAGACCAACCTATTCTAAATAGAAAGTAAGTAAAAGAGAAAGGAGTTAGGAAACTCGTCGCAGTCGGGCTCCACGACAGGGAGGAAGAAGACCGTTGCCTCCAAAGACAACACACCCGCGCGCCTCCCGAAGAAGAGACCTTGCTGAAGACGGGCGAGCGGGACATCGCTTTACGGAGGTCAAATCCCCCTCCCCCCAACCAGCCGTCTCTAGAGGAAGAAACCCTAGTAGCACTAGGGTGAGAGAGTAGCCGCCGGAATATAATTATGGAATGGGTTGCAAAGTCATAGAGGTTGACCTCTCTAGGTAGTGAATTGATGGTCTCCTAGTTTGGAAATTGGAACCACTCTAAACACCTTGTCTAAATGTTTGTTTCAATCTATCTCATCCCTTCTATGTTTGTTTAGATAGGACCTCAATTTCAATTTTAGCATTTGGTTTCGATGGATATAATTTGAAGGTATAATTATTCTTGTGCAAGTTTTGAAGCTTTATTCACCCCCCTAGAGCCCTAGATCCAATGTTTGGTATCAAAGCAAGGATCTTCTCCAACAAATTTCCTATAAGACTAGAATATGGGTGAGAACCTACTTGGTTCCCTCAACCTATAGGGAGGCTTCTCCATGTGTCCCCCCGATCTTTGATGGCACCAACTTCCTCTATTGGAAGCGGCGAATGCAATTTTATATTCAAGGAATGAACTTTTTTTGTCGGTAAAAAACTCTGTTGCTAAATTTGATGCCAAAACTTTGGGTACAAGAGAACTTGCGCCCCCATTACAACCAAGGTGAGTAATCACCCCAACAATAAAAGAAACAAAAGTTGGAATAGACTAATCTGCTAACGCAGACCTACTAACTGGAAAGAGGGGAAGAAAGGAACCCAACCCTGCTAAGACAAGCAGCCACCCGAATACACGAAGAAAACAATTCAAAGCTACACATGCCAACACTGGCATTTGGCTCGTTCACTGAAAGTGTGATGAGATGAACAGTTGAATAGTAACTTCAGATATCCTGGCAACCATAAGAATAGATGAGATGGAAGCTCCTCCCCCTCTTCAAACCAACCCCTCGTGATGCACAGACTACATTGAGGCATACCGTCGAGCACCTTGAAAGCATTCCTATTCAACTATAGCAGAGAAACTGAGATGTTGTACAGGGTCCTTTCATAAGATGACCATTGATAGATGTCCTTGAGTTAGACACCTACCATTCATCCACTGGCATTAGAATCATTCTCTGAAATTGTGGGATCCAAGTAGGTATCCAACCCCTCTCCAATAGTCAACAACCACCTAATTTCTGGGATCCTACATAGTCCATCTTCAAGGAATGAACTTTGATATGTAGAAAGGGATGATTACATCCTAGAAGGAGCCGACCGGAGGTGTATCAACTTGGATGAAGTAGCTCTAAAGAATGCACAACTCAATGCCAAAGTAATTAGCATCCTCTATGTAGCCCTCACTCCATCCATGTTCAACCACATCTCCTCATGGAATACAGCCTATAAGATATGGTACAAGTTGTGCATCACTTATGAAGCCACAAATTAAGTGAAGGAGGCAAAGATATACATGTTGAACAACCTCCTAGAAAATTTCAATATGGGAAAGAAAGAAGGAGTTTCCAAGATGTACTCAAGGCTCAACATCATCATCAACAACCTAGCTATTCTGGGACATACTTTGGATAGAGGAGCAATCAACTCAAAGATCTTGAGGTCTCTTCCAAAGAGATGGGAGTCAAAGGTGACATCCATTCAATAAGTAAGAAGTCTTGGTGATCTTCCAACCGAGGAGCTTATTGGCAATCTACTAGCTCATGAGGCAAGACTTAACAAGTAAGAAGAGGAAGCAAAGCAAGAAGAAAAATAATCAAGGAACAAGAAAGATAGTGCCTTCAAAGCTCAAGTGGAGGCTCTCATCCTTCAACGAAAACTTGCTTGCCAGACCTCTCCCTCCTCCTCTAGTGAAGATGATGGACCTAGTGAGAATGAAGCCAACTTCTCCAAGGAAAAGCACTTCAAAGGAAAGCAATCTTCTTCATCTACTCCAAGGTTCTACTAGTAGTCAAAAAGGACACTACAAGAGTGAATGTCCTAAGGCTATAAAGTCACACCACAAGAGAAGCTCCAAGAAGGAGGAAGAGTACAAGAAAGATATCAAATACTAGAGGAAGGACAAGAAGGAGAGGATGCATAAAGACGCAACTCATGTGGCTTGGGAAGCATCATCCTCTAGTGGCTCAAGCTCTGATGAAGATGGAGAGTGCCACCTTGTACTCATGGCCTCCACAATTTAAGATATTGGTGAGATAAGTGAGGTAAGTTTGCATGAGCCAGCTAAAGAAACTCTTATTGACATGTTGGTTACTGCTCATTCTTCTTATTCTAAATGTAAATCTAAAAAGAAGAGGTTGGGTAAAATTATTGATGACTTGTATGCTAAACTTGATATTCTTGAGCAAAATGAGAAAACTCATCTTGAGAGCATTGATTATTTTCAAGTTCAATTTCTTGATCTTGAGCTCCAATACAATGGAGTTGAAGTAAAGAATGGTATCTATCTTAAGAATATTGCATCCCTTAAGGAAGAGAACCAAAAGTTCCTTAATGAGCTTGAGTTACTTAAAACTGATATGCTGAACTTAAGCTTATTAGTTATGTTCTTAGAGATGAGAGAGATGTTTATCTCAAAGAAATTCAATTGCTTAAATATAAAAATTCTAGGTTACTTGGTAAAGGCACTAGTGGTTTGAGATTTGTGGGTGGAGCTCCTAAGGGTAAGAGGAAGGCCAAACAAAGTGGTACTAGTGGTTTGGGATTTTTAGGTGGAGCTCCTAAGGGCAAGAGGAAGGAAAAAGGTAAGAAAAAGAGTAAGGAAACTCCTATTTTCATTGGAGAGTCTTCTGGCTCTAAGAACCTAATGGTTTTCTCTCATTGCAAAAGTGAACATCATTATTCTACTCATTGTCCTTACAAGCCTAAGGGGACCAACCCAAAGATGAAATGTGTCCCCAAGATAACACTGGATCCCAAAGATTGAGTTGGGAACCAACACTATCCTTTCTTGTAGGAAAAAGGAAAATAGATTGTTGATAGTGGCTGCACAAAGCACATGACAGGTGGTATAAGCCATTTCAACAGCTTCACAAAGAAGAAAGGCAGTTCAGTTACTTTTGGGGACAACAAGAAAGGTAACATAAAAGGTGAGGGTGTTGTAGGTGAATCCTTTTGTATCAAGAATATTCTCTTTGTGGATGGCCTACATCACAATTTAATAAGTGTTAATCAATTATGTGATAATGGTTACCTTGTGCTATTTACTTCTTTTGAATGCTTACTCCTAGATTCCCTCACTTACAATGTCATATATAAGGGAACTAGGAATGGTAATCTTTATGTAAATTTGCTTGACTCTATTAATCCTATTGTTGGTAGATGTCTTGTAGTCAATTTGAATGACATTTCTTTTTGGCATCATCGGCTAGGTCATGTAAATATGCATCAATTAAAGAAATTGAGAAAAAATGACTTAGTCAAGGGACTTCCCAAATTGGATTTTAAAAAAGATGAGGAATGCCAACCTTGTACCCAAGGAAAGAAAACCAAGTCCTCCTTCAAATCCAAAGGAGTCCTTAGTACCAAGAGAGCTCTTAAACTTCTCCATATTGATCTATTTGGACCTATGAGAACTCAATCGATTTGTGTTTCCAAGTATTGTCTAGTTATTGTTGATGATTTCTGTCGATATACTTGAACCTTCTTTCTCATTTCTAAGAGTGATACTCTTGATGTTTTCTCAAGATTTTACAAAAGAGTTCAAAATGAAGCTTCTTTCCATTTTTTTTCCATTTGTAGTGATCATGGGGGAGAATTTGAAAATGATGTTTTTGAACATCTTTGTGAAGAGTCTGGATATGCACATAATTTTTCTTCATCTCAAACACCTCAACAAAATGGGGTTGTATAGAGGAAGAACATGTTACTATAGGAAATGTCTAGGACCATGCTTTTAGAGTATGATACTCCAAAGAAGTTTTGGGCCAAAGCCATTAGTACCTTATGTTTTGTGCAAAATCGGGTTTTTACACGTCCCTCTTTGAATAAAACCCCCTATGATCTGTGTGGTAGGAAGCCTTCTATCAAGTATTTTCACATTTTTGGGTGTCCTTATTTTGTTTTGAACATGAAAGATTCTCTTGACAAGTTTGATCTAAAATCGTATAAGGATTTCTTTCTATGCTATAGCACTACTAGCCATGCTTATAGAGTGTCTAATGTTGATCTATCTAAAGTAGAAGAATCTATTAATGTCCAATTTATTGAAACTAACCCCTCTGTTTCCAAGTACATTGTTAATGATGATGTTGTAGATGAAGTAATTCCAATCCTAAAAGAACTAAACATTTCCCAAAAAGGAAAAGAGGTGGCCACTCAAGAAGAAGAGATAGATGAAGAAAAGAAGGATCCAACTCCCCTCTTTGCAAAGAATAATCATGAAGAGATAATCATAGGTGGCCCATTTGAAAGAGTGAAGATGTGGGTTGTCTACAACAAAGAACAAGCCAACAGCGTCTTCATCTCACAACTCGAGCCAAAGAATGTCAAAGAAGCTCTTGGAGATGATGATTTGATCCTAGCCATGTAGGAAGAACTGGAGCAATTTGAGAGGAACAAAGTGTGGACTCTAGTGCCAAGACCATGTGATCGAAAAATCATTGGCACCAAGTGGGTTACCGCAACAAGCTAGATGAAAGCGGAAAGGTGGTAAGAAACAAAGCGAGGTTAGTGGATCAAGGCTAAATCAACAGGAAGGTATAGATTTTTATGGAACATATTGTCACAAACAATGTGACTCCCTGCACCACAAGCCACGAGATAACTCAAGACTAATTGCGGAAACAAACTTAAGCAAATATATTACTGGAAAACATTGGAAATTAAAACCATTATCATTCAGATCCAGACAAAAAAAACCTTTACATATGAGTCCTTTCATGTCACAGGATACTCACCATGTGTGCCATAAACCTGTTATAAGAAAACATGTTCCAAACATATATATACATATCCACTGTATCCATACATATAAAGAACGCACAAGCCAAAACATGTATCGAAACATATCCAAAAAACACACCCAAAACCCATCCTAAAGATCTAAGTGTACAGGGACGACTCTAGGACTCTAATAACAAAAAAACGATCAGTAGCACTTCCAACCTTGTTAGCTACTATCCTTCTTGTTGCTTCTCAACCTCTATTACACAATCTCTACCTCCTCGTACACGTCCACCTAAAAAGGATGTGGGGAACCCATGGGGTGAGATTCCAAATCTCAGCAGGAGATATAACTCTCTACCAACACTATTATTAGCACAGATAAGATGATCAAAGAACATCAGTAAATCTAAAACCATGATAAGAAAGTAATCATCACTAACAGAATGAGAAATGGCCATTTTGAGTATGAAACATCTTATCATCAAGAAGGAATATGAAGAACATGTATATCCACTACCAACTATATTGTACAAAAGCAAGCAAGGCCTCATCTAATGTTTCTATATTTGATCCTATATAAGTATGCTACACAACTTATTATTTATTTTATTATGCCCTGAGAATTTGAGTTGTACCACCCAAATCCAACTGACCACTGCTAAGTTGAAATCAGTTCCATACAAGGTCTATGGAAGAGCCGATGGAAGAGCTGGAATCCACGACCTCACCCCCTCAGTTAGTATGAGTGAACCTATAGTGACACTACCAGTCAAACTACTACCAGCGAGATATAATCTAGTTGTACAAGTCTAGCCTACCTTGGTACAGGTGATGGTGCTAGTGAAACTGAGCTATGGCCCGCAGCCTCACTCTTACTAGGGTATGGCCCGTAGTCAATCATGTATCACATATCATTGGGCAACGGCCCAAAGACACACTCCTACTAGGGTATGGCCCACAACCAATCATGTATCACATATCCTGGACATAAGGGGATATTCACCCTTACCCCATATATTCAAAAATATGCGCTCTTAGTTAAACTCGCTTCACCATTCAGTAAGTGCTGACACGAAATGGATCTATGGTATAGGGAAAGGCTACATGATTAGGTACCACTTGATTAGTTGGGTCATTTAAGTGTCTTTTAGCATCAATCAAGATACAAGGTATAAAACCATAACAAATTCTACAAAGATAAGGGCATAGTACTCTTCCTGTAGATGAAAGATGTAGGGTGTAAACTTGTCACACTATCACCACATGATGCATGTATTATTGCCATTCACAGCATCATCAATAAATCCACATGCCATGGGATATCAATCCCTCAACTTTATCAATAGGAAACATCCTTTCATGTCATAACAATGACCACTGTTAGGTCATAAGGCCCAACCACCATATTCATGTATTACCTGTATAATCAGCATGCCCCACAAGGGCATATACATTCCTTGTCTCACATCATGGACATTATAGCACACACTAGCTATGATAATCAATTACACAGCACCTACAAGGTTATAAGATCATAATCAAAAGAGATAAGCACATAACATCATATCCATCCATGATAGAGTTTTAAGCAAGATTACTCACTTTTAGGGTTTACGGTTCCACTTTTGCCAATTAGGGTACATAAGATTAGGGTCAAACAACCAACCTAGAACCACAACCCTTCATTTTCATGGAGTGTGTCAGGGTTAAGGATCATTAGTAGAAAAGATTAGAGATCATACGAAATAGCATAACACATATGTATACATGATTAACATTAGATGGTCATATATGTTTCATAACCACCTACCATCACCACATGTTAACACTTAAGCACATGGGTTGTGGCCACCCTCCATAGTATATTGTGACCGTGGCATGCACCATGGGTACCTCAACCTTCACTCCCTCAACATGTAGTGATCACCTTCTACATTCTGCACCCATAGCATTAGGGTTAGGGTTTCCCTCCACCCTTCAACCACAAGTCACGGCCAAGCTTCTCAAGTGCCTCTATGTCACGACCGTGATGCCTCAACACCACCATGTCATGACCACCACTCCAACGTCTATACCCACCCAAAAAAGGCAAGAAGCTAAGGGCTTCAAGGCTTTATGCTCCATAGGTCTCAACCCAACGTCACTAGGTCAACACCGCCACAAGAAGGGGCATCTCAACTAAAGACAACTAGGTCACTGCCATCCCAATGGTATATGTAGAGACCATGATGCCCATACCCGTGTCTCGGTCGCCAAACCTCATGGGTTGCAACCACACCCAGGGTAGACACCTAAGTCACCAAAATAGGCTCAAAACTAAGCAAGAACCATGATCATAATGGAAGGAGACTTAAGAAAGCCGATCTCCACAAACCCTAAGGCAAAAGGCCCAAGGAAATCATGACTAAAAGAAGAGTAACCATGGCCAAGATGACCAAAATAAAAATTAACCTCACTTACTTCTAGGTGTACAAACACCAACCAAGGGAACTAGATCAAGGATCAAATGTGGGGAAGAAACTTCATATCATCACCTCTACCTAAAACTGATACAAGAAGGTTAGGGTTTTGGTTCACTTCCAAACCAGGCATAGTAACTCTCCCAAACAAATTCTAGGGTTAATATTCATATTCTAGCATGATGTAGGAACATCTTAAAGAGGGAAAACAGCAACACAACATAACAAGAAGTGCAATAATGGATAGGGTTTATGTTATATAACTTGCCTTAAGAAGATCATCACTAAACCTCTAATCTCTAAGATCAAGAGCTCCAAGCACACGATCCAAGGGTTGAAGAAGCTCCACCAAAAGTTCCACTCTTGGCCACAAGAGCACCTCAAGAAGGAAGAAACACCAAGGTCAAAGGATAGCTCAAGAAGAGAGAGCGAACCCCAAGACCGAACTAAGGAAAGAAAGGAGAAAAGAGAGAAAGAACTCTCTCTCTCTCTCACACACACACACTAGAGCATCATCTTAGAAAAACATGGCCTAAGGCCTAGAAGAAAGAAGAAGATAGGGTAGAAGATCCGAAGGAACACTAAATAAAGATGGCAAAACACTCACCAGATCTAGAGATGGCCAAGGATCACTAGAAGCACCACATGCAAGGGATGAACCACCTCCAAGGTACCAAGAGCACACCTTCTTGATCCACCAAGCTCCAAAGATGAGAACAAGAGAAGGGAGGAAGAAGATGACTTAAAAGAACCACTTGCATGGAGAGAAGAGAGCTCATATAGCAAAAGAGGAGGGAGGTAGGATAAAGGATGAGGTGTCAATAAGATACAGCTCCAAAGAAACACGTGTCCACTAAAAGGACCAACATGCATCCACATGCAACCACATAAGGTATGCATGTAAGAGATGGCAATACTCCCTAGGTAGGATCTCTACCATCTAAGAAACCAACCAAATGTCATGACCGCGACACACCTAGGGTTCCAAGGTCGCGACACACCACAACATCACCATAAGATCGTGATACCAAAATCACCCTATGAGACTGAGGCTGAAATGCACCTCTCCAACCTCCACCTCGACCCAAGATAGCCTTGGTCACAACCAACACACCAAGGGGGAAGTTTTGCAATCACGACACCCCACAACAGGCTCTAGGTTGCGACCTAGGTCAAGGCAAAACAACAAGGTCACAAGGCTAGGGCATACAAACCCTAGAAAATCCCTAATCTCCACTAAGGGTGATACTACTCAACCAAGAGCCAAACAAGGTGACCCAAAGCATCACACTCTCCCTCAAGAAGTCATGAGAGAGAAGGGACACTCTAGAGGTGTAAAATTGCACGTCTACCCCCTATATTGGGTAAATTGAAATTTGCACTAAAACTAGCATAGAAAGCACAAACATCATCCAAGTGAGCTCAAACTAGAGACTTAACATATCCACAAGCCCAAAACACATCTCAAAAGATTAGAGAAAGGTTCTAAGCACATTATCAAGCCAAAACAAATAGGGTTACCCCAAAACTCAGGTCAGGGTCCTTACAAGCCATAAACCCCTAACAAGGATTTCTCCCCCAAAATCCCAAGAGAAAAGAGAGGGGTAATTCCTCTTCATCTCTTCCTTGAGCTCCCATGTGGCTTCCTTGACACCACAGTGATGCCACAGAACCTTCACCAGCACTATGTCCTTCTTCTTCAGCTTCTTCACTCTTCTATCAAGGATCAACATTGGGCCTTCAACATAGGACATGTCCTCATCAAGTTCAACCTCCACATGCTTCAACACTAACTTTGTATCTGGATGGCACTTCCTCAACATACTCACATGAAACATTGGATGCAACATGTGCAACTCAGGTGGCAACTCCAACCTATAGGCCACCTTCCCAACACGTGCCACCATTGGGTAAGGTCCCATAAACTTAGGAGCCAACTTACCCTTCTTCTCAAACCTCAAAATACCTTACCAAGGAGACACCTTAAGGTACACTCTATCTCCCACTTGGAACTCCAAGGGTCTATGACGGTTATATGCATATGAATTTTGTCTATAATGTGATGCCTTCAACTGTTGTTGAATCACTTTGATCTTTTCTATCATTTGTTGCATAAGCTCAGGACCAAGAAGCTGGTATTCTCCCATCTCATACCAACACAATAGAGATTTGCAATGTCTCCCATACAACGCTTTGTATGGTTCCATATCGATACTACTCTGATAACTATTATTGTAGGTGAACTCTATCAAACTGGGATGTATGTCCCAACTGCCCAAAAACTGAAGAACACGAGCTCTCAATAGATTCTCTAAGGTCTGAATGGTCCTCTCAGACTGACCATCTGTCTGTGCATGAAAGGCAGTGTTGAACCTCAACTGCGTACTCAAAGCTGTGTGCAGTCACTCCCAAAAGTGACTTGTGAATTGAGGGCCTCTATCAGACACGATAGTTGTTGGAACACCATGCAAATGGACTATCTCATCAACATAGATCTAGGCAAGTTTCTCAATAGTATACATCATCCTCACAGGAAGAAAATATATTAACTTGGTCAACCAATTGACAATCACCCAGATGGAATCATGACCTTTGGCTGTCCTAGGCAGTCAAACCACAAAGTCCATAGTCACATGATCCCATTTCCACTGTGGTATAGCTAATGATTGCAACGTCCTTGTAGGATTTTGATGCTCAACTTAATTTGCTGATACACAACACATCTCACCACAAAGTCAGTCACTTCCTTCTTCAAACTGGGCCACCAATACATATCCTTCAGATTATGATACATCTTGGTGCTACCTGGGTGCATGGGGTACATGGATGAGTGAGGCTCTTCTAGTACCATCTTCCTTAGGTCATCAACGTTAGGAACCACTACTCTACCATGGTGACAAATTGTCCCATCATCCGATTGGTGGAAGCCATCATGCTTCTCACTACCAAACTCTAATCTAATCTACTATATCACGATATCAAATTGTAGTGCCTCTCTAATGTGATGTCTCAGCATTGGCTTCACCTACAACTATGCTAACAATCATGCTAGCAAAGAAAATTCCATCTTAACATTCATTTGTCATAGGGAGATCAACATGTCTCTCTTGGGGCACACCAAAGAACTCAACTGGGCTCCACCCATAGGCATAGAAGAAGACTTCTTGCTCAATGCATCTGCCACAACATTTGCCTTCCCTAGTCGGTAATAAATTGTGCAGACAATAATCCTTGATTAACCCCATCCAGCATCACAGCCTCATGTTCAGCTCCTATTGTGAAAATATGTACTTCAGGTTCTTGTGATCCGTGAAGATCTGACACTTCTCACCATAAAAGTAGTGCCTCTTGATCTTCAAAGCATGAACCACGACAGCCAACTCTAGATCATGGGTCGGGTAATTCTCCTTGTATTTCTTACGCTATCGGGAAGCAAAAGAAACCACTTGATTGTCCTACATCATCACCAACCCAAACCATGTTTGGACGCATCACAGAACACTATGTATCCCTTTCCTTGCACAGGCAAGACCAAAACCGGTGCACTTGTCAACTTCTCCTTCAACGTCTGAAAAGCACATTGGTATTTATCATCCCATACGAAAGGAATGTCCTTCCTTGTCAACTTTGTTAGGGCCAAAGTGATAGCACTCAAGTCCTTGATGAACCTCCTATAATAATCTGCCAAACCCAAAAAAATTGCACTTCTGTTGGCATCTTTGGCTGGTCCACTCTATCACGGACTCAACCTTCTTAGGATCCATATAAACTCCCTCAACAAATATGACATGCCTTAAGAAAGCTACCTCTTTTAACCCACTTACTAAAGTTGGCATAAAGCTGATACTGCCTCAGCATGGTCAATGCCTGATGAAGATATTGTTCATGTTGTTGATTGTCACAACTGTATATCAAGTTGTCATTTATAAAGATAGCCATAAACTGGTCAAGAAATGTCCAGAACACTCTGCTCATCAAATCCATGAACAATGTCGGTGCATTGGTTAGCCCAAATAGAATAACCACAAATTCATAGTGACCATACCTCATCCTAAAAACTGACTTATATATGTCATCATCCTTGATCCTCAAATGGTGATATTCTGACCTCAAGTCTATCTTCGAGAACATTGGTGTTCCATGTAAATGATCAAACATGGGATCTATCCTTGGAAAGGGATACTTGTTCTTTATCATCACCTTATTCAACTGCATGTAGTCTATGCACAGCCTCATAGACCCATCCTTCTTCTTTACAAATAGCACTAAAGCACCCCACGGTGACGTACTTGGCCTGATGAAACCTTTATCAAGCAGCTATTGCAACTGTCTCTTCAACTCTGCCATCTCTATTGGAGCCATCTTGTATGGTGTCTGAGCTATTAGTTGTGTGTCAGGAACTAGATTGATCTCAAAATCAATCTCTCAGAGTGGGGGGACACCTGGAAACTCCTTAGCAAATACATACTCAAACTCTCTGATAATTGGCACCGCATGAATACTAGGACTCCTCACCTCGATATCCAGCACATGTGCCAAAAACACCTCACAACCCTATCTCAACAGCTTCCCTGCCATCATCATTAATACCAGACACATCAGAAGAATCTTCCTGTCTCCTTGGAAGATCCATGTTCCATTCCAAGGATTACATTGAACCCATGCATGTCGAGTGGTATGAGATCCACTTGAATGTTGTACCCTAAAAAAGAAAGGACATAGGAAGGACACACCTCCTACAACACTGCAGAATCGACCAATGGGGTTTCTAACAACAAATTATCCTTCTTATGACTAACAGGAAAAAGACAATTGTCAAGCACTTCGTGAGTGATAAAAGAGGGCATTACACCCGAGTCAACCAAAATAGATACAAAGTAAGAAGAAGACAAATAAGAATGAAATAATTCCATATGATATGTCACTACTCGTGGGTTGACTACTTCCTCTGACTGACTCATAGCATAGAATCTAGTCATTGCCTATTGTCACCCCCATCCTATGCTTTCCTAAGTAGATGATCCAGCCTGTGACGCTTGGCCACATCCTCATCCTCTTATACCATTGTTAAGTTGTCTCTGAGATGCTTGTTGGCTCTATCTCAGTTGTTGGGTGACCTCGTTGTCTCTCACTGGATATTCCCACTTCATATGCCATGTTACCCACACTTGTAGCAAATTCAAGTTTCAAACTGTAGCCTAGATGGCCCTATCACTGATACTGATGCGGCGTTGTGAGCTCCAGCAGGTGGAAGATTGTGACCTCTATCTTTACTCGGTGAGCATTGTGTCGGAGCATTGAACCTTTGCGACATTGGAGGTGCAGAAAACCTTGACTTCTTAAAGCCTCCTAATGACTGCCCCTAGAACTGTACAGACCTCTTCCTGACACTTGTCTCATGTTTCTCTATTACATATCACTCTATCCTCCAAACAGACTCCACAAACGTGGAAAACCTTTCTCGATTATCCAAAGCAGCCGCCAGGGTAGATGACTCAGCATTCAACCCCTTCTCGAAATGGAGAATTATCTCGTCCTCTGTAGCAACCATGGTGAGGATAGAACCAAAGAAGCTCCATAAACTTAGCCTCGTACTCATTGATCGACATGGGTCACTATTAGATCCGCTCAAACTGACTGATCTTCTCATCCAGATAGGTTTTTAGAAAGTACCGACTAACAAACTCATGTCAGAACTCCTCCCAACCTACAACCACTCTAGGCCTCTTCTCCTCTTCTATGGCCCACCAACGGTCAGCACTCCCTTTTAGAAGGTACACTGCGTGCTTAACCTTATCCGCCTCCGGGATGCTGAGAATCTTGAAGGCTTTTTCAAGCTTAGTAAGACACATATCAACATCCTATGGATTATTCATCCCAGCATACTCCACCTCCCTAACATGGCGAAGTCACTCAAAGGTATTCCCAGTCCTTGAAGATTCTGTATTGGGAACTGGTGCCCTAGGGTGAGGTGCAAACATCCTATACGCCATATGCATCATCATAGCCATAAATGGCCCAAAAAGAGAATGTAAGGTAGGATTTTCAATCATGGTTGGGTTAAACTAGGGACCCTTAAGCACTCGATTTTCTCATGTATGGTTCCTTACACCACCACCTGGTGGGCCGACACTGCTCTCAGTAGTATGTTCTTCATGTTCTCCAGACAACTTCAGGCTTTTCTACTTCTTCTGCATAAGTAGAAATCACTATAAGACATACTAGAGGACACCAGAATAGACATAAACCCTAGTCCTAGGTCCCTATATACTCAAAAAACCTAAAGCTATGATACCAACCTCTTTCATGAACCCTGTGATGTCCCACGCCACAAGCCACAAGATAACTCAAGACTAACCACATAAACAAACTTAAACAAATAGATTATTCGAAAACACTGGAAATTAAAACCATTCTCATTCAGATCCAGACAGAAAAAATCTTTACATATGAGTCATTTCATGTCACAGGATACTCACCATGTGTGCCATCAACCTATTACAAGAAAGCATGTTCTAAACATATATATACATATCCACTGTATCCATACATGAAAAGAACGCACAATCCAAAACATGTATTGAAACACATCTACAAAACACACCCAAAAACCATCCCAAAGACTTGAGTGTACATGGATGACTCTAGGACTCTAACAACAAAAGGACCATCAGCAACACTTCCAACCTTGTCAGCTATTGTCCTTCTTGTTGTTGCTCAACCTCTGCTGCACGATCTCTATCTCCTCATGCACGTCCATCTAAAAAGGATGTGGGGAACCCATGGGGTGAGATTCCAAATCTCAGTGAGAGATATAACTCTCCACCAACACTATTATTAGCATAGATAAGATGATCAAAGAACATCAGTTGATCTACAACCATGATAAGCAAGTAATCATCACTAACGGAAAGAGCAATGGCCATTTGATTATGAAACACCTTATCATCAAGAAGGAATATGAAGAACATGTATATCCACTACCAACTATACTGTACAAAAGCAAGAAAGGCCTCATCCAATGTTTCCATATTTTATCCTATACAAGCATGCTACATGGTTTATTACGTATTTTATTATGCCTCGAGGATTTGAGTCGTACCACCCAAATCCAACTGACCACTACTAAGTCGAAATCAGTGTCATACAAGGTTTATGGAAGAGCCAGAATCCATGACTTCACCCCCTTGGTCAGTACAAGTGAACCTCTAGTGACATTACCAGTCAAACTACTACCAACAACATATAGTCCAACTGTACAAGTCGAGTCTGCCTTGGTATAGGTCACGGTACTAGTGAAATTGAGCTATGGCCTACAGCCGCACTCCTACCATGGTATGGCATGCATCCAATCCTATATCACATATCACTAGGCTACAACCTAAAGCCACACTCCTACCAGGTTATGGACCACATCCAATCCTATATCACATATCCTGGACGTAAGGGGATATTCATCCTCACCCCCGCATATTCAAAAATATGCACTCTGAGTTAAATTCATTACACCATTCAGCAGGTGTTGACACTGAATGGATCTATGACACAAGGCAAGGCTACATGATTAGGTTCCACTTTATTAATTAGGCCATTTAAGTGTCTTTTAGCATCAATCAAGTTACAACGTATAAAACCATAACAAATTCTACAAAGATAAGGGCATAGTACTCTTCTCGTAGATGAAACATCTAGGGTGTAAACTTGTCACACTATCATCACATGATGCATGTATTATTTCCACTCACAGCATTATCAATAAAGCGACATTCCATAGGATGTCAATCCCTCAACTTTATCAATAGGAAGTTGTTACGACCCCATCTGAGCTTAACTGGTAAACTAGGGTTTACCTAGACAATTGCAAAGATTAATTGGAATAATCATTCTTGAAATCTAATTAATGACGATAACACAATTAGGATGTTTTAACTATGATAAGAAGTCTAAATGTTCTTTTGTCTTGAGAATTAGGGTTTGAAAAGCATAGACCCTAATCGGCCCAAAATAGGGTTTTAATGACATATGAATACAGAATTTGATAAGTAGAATGTCTCACTAAATGATTTTTAGTATTTTATGTGTAAGTATGATTTACTTCAAATTTGTATATGATTTGTATATATAAAATTTGAACAACATTGGAAAATATCAGAATTTTTGAAGAATATTCTGACCTGTTTAAATTCGACCGATCATATTTCCAGATTTATACAGCAGTGTGGTAATTGAATTTTATCTTTTTATTGATATATCCAATTGATCTCAAATTTTAAATGTGCTTGAAAAACACATTTTTAGACACTCTGTTAAATTGGCATAATTTTTGGATGACTTTTGATCTCTACAGTGAGGGTGTCGGTCGAGTTCTGTGCAGGGCAAACTCGACCGAATCTGCTGCAGACTGCAATATAGCAGTGCACTGTTCTATATTTAATTATTTATTGGTAACTCCAAATGATCTCAAATTTTAACTGAAGCTTTATAGATCCATTATAAACAACGTGCTCAATTCCCATAATTGTTGGAGAAGGTTTGATCTCTGAAATAAACGAATTACAGTAACTTTGTATAACTGAATATTCAGCCAATATAATTAAAGTTGAGTGTTGGGTCAATATGCAATTGACCCAAGTAGCTCAAATTGACTTATATGATCGACCACACACACACAAAACTCTCATTCTTCGTCATCCATCCCAGAGAAACAAAAATCTAGAGAGAGAGGGAGAGTTAGGGCTTGAGTGGAGAAAGAGGAGGAATTGCTGACCTAGGGTTTTGCGGTCCGAGGAATGGTGAAATCAAGTAAGTTTGGATCCTTTGCATAGACTTTTATGGTGAATCTTCTCTCTCATGTCAATATTCCGTCCATGCTCTGATTTGATCCAATATGATGTCGAAATTCCCTCTTTTCTCACCCTTTCTTCATAATCCCTCATTTTCAAGGTTTCCTAGTTGAATGGAAGAAGAATTGGGAGATTTGCTAGGGATTTGATATGAGTTTGAGATCCTCTGATTTGAGCTGAAGTTTTGAGGTGTTTTCACACCTTAGGGTGAGTGGGTTCTTCCTTTAAACAGTATAATGCACGAAATTTGATTATAGCATCCAAATCCCTAATTGCTTGGTATGTGATTCTAAACCCTGAAATGTCCGTTTAATTTAAGTTGTTGCAATTTGATATGATATGGATTCCTTCTCTGTTTGAATGACTCCTTGATGGTAGATTCACATCAGAAATGTATACAACACATCCTAGAAAGAATGCTTTTCAGATTTATACCATATGATGTAATTAGGGTTTAACCTAATTGAGATATCTCTAGAGTTTCAACCTTATTGAAAAGGACTAGTAATCTTATAAGTGGTTAGGATGTACCTCATGGATTACCTTATTTGAATTTTATCCTTGGTGCATGATATCTCAGTGAATAGCATGGAAACCTAAATTTAGTTCAATTTCCATGGTTTCATACATATATCGATTGTATATGATTTGTTGAAAACAATCTTTATTTAGTGAATGCTTATATCCTATGAAATCCTTATGAGAGCCATGTGACAAGTGAATGAGGTAAATGAAAAGGTGAATGAGGCGAATGAAACCCTAAGAGTAGGGTGTTGGCATGTGATGAATGAATAAGGCAAATGAAACCCTAAGAATAGGGTGTTCATTGAATCATGTTATGGTGACATGAAAGGTCTCGATATGAGATGTGGTGATACTTAACTGTTGAATTGTATGTTTCTAGTGCATTTAACTTTATGTGCTTGTTCTCTCTGAGTTGATATCTACATACTGCAGGGCTTCTTATATTTCAATACATATCTCGTAAATTGCAGGTGATGAGATATGACATGCCCTAGAAAGGGATGTTACTGAGACATGGTATATGTTGAATACATGAGCTATGATGTTTTATATGATATGATATGGCAGGCCGTGTGAGCCTTGTGAGAAATGTAAAATGAGTTATGATTTCTGTTTTACATGTATCTATAACATTAATGTTAGACTTAGGTTCCCTGAACACCGTAGAACCCCTTCGAGAGATCTGCTTCTTAGGGGTGAAACTCGTGTTGCAACATTAACCGTGCGGAGTCATGGTGGCACGAGGACAGAGAGACAGTGTTCAACAATAATCCGTGCGGAGTCACGGTGGCACTGGAGAAAATAGGGGTTATTGCAACAAGATTCGTGCGGAGTCATGGAGGTAACCCCGTGAGACTCTCCGCCTGTGTGCTCAGGTTAGAGGAGGAGTCTAGAGCACTCGGAGTAGTGCATTGAGGCCGGAGAGCCTGTGGTCCTGTGGCAGAACAGGGCTGGAGTCAGACTTAGCATTTCCCGGGTGTGTCGCTAAGTCTTGTACGGTGTGGCCGTAGTGCACTGTGAGTCTCTATGCAGAGTACACTGCATAGATCAGGGCATAAGCTAAAATATGATCATATAGGTTCACAGAGTTCCTTATAAATGAAAGAGTTAAGGAAGACTAGAGAATAGTCTTCTAGTAGTTATTCTTTGGATGCAATATTTACATTCCTTGTTATTTCAATTATATTGTTTTAGAACTACTCAGTGTAGTATTTATTGTTGTTAAATTTCATATTGTTTACTCAAAGTTATATCTGTAATCACATTAGTGCCTTAGACTGTTTCTTTAAAGTACTCATTCACTGAGCGAGTAGGCTCACCCCTCTACTCAAACATTTTAGGGTTAACCGCGTGGACTTGAAGATGGTCAGAGCTCAGTGTAGATCTTCCACAAGAGTTAAGTACAATATTAGTTGAGTCAGTCAGTCCTTGTCACTCTAGGTCCTCAGTAAGAGATAAGAGAGAGAGTTGTAATTACGATGTGTAATAGTATTTCTCTTGTGAAATTGTATGCTAATTAGTAGGTATTATGTGCATAAGGTGTGAGAGACATCATGAATGTTTATACATGTATCTTTACTATTAAAGTCTGTTTAGTAAAAGAAATGTTCAGATTCCCTTGTTAAAATAATTTATGTGGTTCAATGCGAAGAAACAAGAGTTTTAAAGAAAGAAGAAAATATAAAAGGTTAAGGGTGTTCTTTGTTTTACATATAAATCCTATCTTATGCCCTAATCTCATGATTTGAGGAAATTGTGAGATCGGGGTGTAACATCTTGGTATCAGAGCTTAGGGTGAGTTGTCAAGGACCATTAAGTTAGTAAGTTAGCGTCATAAGTGTGACAGATAGGAGATGTTTTGATGTTAGCTTTGGGGATTTGAGTATTTGGATATCCTGGCCCGATATCTGAGTACTTGGATCAACCAGTACAAGCTACTCTATCTATTCTTTCACGTATACCCTGGCCAGGTATACAGTGGAAGAATGGGCTAGAGAGGAACCCTAGAAATGTTAGGGTTAGAAAACGAGAAAAGAAACAAGAATTAAGAGCATAAATGTAAAAGGAGATAGAACTTACATTTCATAATGTTGTTTTTGTTGGAAATGTATAGAAATGCTCTTATATGTTTGAATTGAAATATTCAATACTTTGAAATATGGGTCTTTAATATCTGTTGTACACTATGTAGTTGTAGCATTTATTGATTTCATTCTTTGTAACAAGTAGACTAGAATTGACCTTTGAATGAGCTTTTGTTAGTGGATAAGTTTTCTTCCACACTTCTGAGATGAATAGGAGTTGAGTAATCCTTTGTAGTTCTTGGCTTCAGGACTTCAGGTTTGGCCTGGTCCGGCTGGCAGGATGCGTTACTAGGATCTAATGAATCCTATCAATAGTATAATAAGAATAGAATTTGAATAATTAGACCCACATCAGAGTAAGAATGTACATACAGTAAGATGTTGAAACATATGGGCAAGATTAGAACAACTAAGAATTAGTTGAAACTGATATCTGAGGTTCAATTTTGGGGCCTCATATGAGAAACCATTAATTGGGAATAAAGGAACGTGATATGAAGTTCATAATCAGTTTATTGATTAATATTATATGAACTATACATATGAAATATAGAAAAGATATGTGAAATGTATGTATGGTTCAAGATAGCAAGAATCAATCATGAAGAATGAATCATAGAATAGAGTATAATGATTTTATGAACTCTAAAGCAAAGGCTAAGTAGAGAATAGGGTTGAGCATTCAATAGGTCCATAGAAGTAAAGAGTCTTCAAAAGAGTAAAAGTGAAGAGGATCGTATGAACATGTAATTCATAAGACTAGAACAACAAACTAGTTTCTAAGCAAAGAACATAGGTGTAGTTTAACGAATGAATAAGTCATACAAAGGTAGACTGTATTCAGGAGAGAAAAACTTGATTGAAAGAGAAACTATGTTTGACCCATGCATGATCCACTTGATTTAAAAATGAAGAATATGTAATGTATTCAACATGAGGAAAAACTAATAGAAGGGTTATTAATTTAGAACGTTAACTTCGCAATAGTATAAAGATAAAGGAGGAAATATGTGCAACATGGTATACATGACCATACATATGAATAAGCAACATGGTCATAAGAGAAAAAAAAATTAGAATTAAAGATGACGGGTTAAAGAGTAGTATATGGTAAGAGGACTATGAAACGTAAGAAAGGGTTTGAAATATGATGGAAAAGTTATAAATAAAGAGGTTGTGAGATTCAAGCAAGTGCTAATTAATCAAATATCTCTGTTGATAACTAAGTAAATCTACATACGAGAATGTATTAAGGGAATGTTTGAATACAAGTATTCCAAGTCTTAAAATCATCTTCTCTTTCATATATTCCTTAATGAGAGCAAGGTGGGAATGAAATGATAAGAGAAAATGAATCATATACGGTGCATAACTACCTTGGTGGGGTCATCTAGTGAATGTAATAGTGACATACATTACGATGAAGTACGATAAGAAATAAATTCTTGTGTGATAGCAAGAATGATGAATAATCTATTCTTACCTTGAATGTTTTAATGTTAGGGATGTTTATTGTATATAATCATATGAAAAGGATAGGTAGAAAAAAGTAAAGAAGTAATGAATGAGCAGAGAGATATGGGAAAACACTAGCTTTGTATAATATGTGAATTTGTTTTTACATGTATGATTTGTTGAAGGCATATTAAGGTATGAAAGTTGGTTCTACATATGATTTCAGGGTATTTGTGTAAGCTATATGTTAAATTAAAGGCATATGATAGTTGTAGTAATTCATACCTGATATGCATCTTACTATTGTGTATTTGTGATATGGTGATACGGTTTGGATGATGTCAGAACACATGGAGGGATATCCTGAATAAGGTAGTTATACCTATTCACTCATATTAATAGAAAGGGATGATAATCAGATTGTCTGGACAAATAACCCTAATGAGGTGTAGCTTGTTATACCTAGCTCTAATATAACTGAGTGATGGTAATTGAGTATGATTAATGCTTGAATGACTGATACAATTGTGGATTTCTTTATTACTGTGGTTGAAACCCTAAAATGATATAATACGACGGTTACACTTTGAATTGTGTGTGGGCCCATAACCCACAGGTCCCAGGATCGAAACAGGATAGTATGGAATGAGGTGGTAATACTTCACCTCATGCATCCATGACCCAATGGGGATTCCAAGAGTAGTATTGTGCAATTGATTGTTGAATCTAGTCTTTTAATTCAAGACTGTTTTGCTATTTGGATAGCACTTTATTAAAGTTTAAAATAGCATGGTGAACTCGCTTTTGTCACTTAAAGGTGATACATAACAATAGAACTTTCTGAGCCGCATAAGTTGAGATAGTTGTATCAGAGTATCAGAGTTGCGCAGCGAAAGCGTGGTGGTTTATCTTTGCATTCTATGTTTGACTGTGGCATAAAGAATTTGCTTGATATCATTGAGAACTATTTGAAATATGTTGTGATTTAGTAAAGGATTAAAAGATATAATGTTGAAAACTACATTCAGGTATGAAATACAAGAATATAATGACATGGAAGGCTTTAGAAGCTTAAAATAACCTTGAATGTATCTTTCTTGTGAGTTTATGTTTCGAGGATGAAACATTCTAAGGGGGGAAGAGTTGTTACGACCCCATCTGAGCTTAACTGGTAAACTAGGGTTTACCTAGACAATTGCAAAGATTAATTGGAATAATCATTCTTGAAATCTAATTAATGATGATAACACAATTAGGATGTTTTAACTATGATAAGAAGTCTAGATGTTCTTTTGTCTTGAGAATTAGGGTTTGAAAAGCATAGACCCTAATCGGCCCAAAATAGGGTTTTAATGACATATGAATACAGAATTTGATAAGTAGAATGTCTCACTAAATGATTTTTAGTATTTTATGTGTATCTCTGATTTACTTCAAATTTGTATATGATTTGTATATATAAAATTTGAACAACATTGGAAAATATCAGAATTTTTGAAGAATTTTCTGACCTGTTTATCGGTCGAGTTTCAAATTCGACCGATCATATTTCCAGATTTATACAGCAGTGTGGTAATTGAATTTTATCTTTTTATTGGTATATCCAATTGATCTCAAATTTTAACTGTGCTTGAAAAACACAGTTTTAGACACTCTGTTAAATTGGCATAATTTTTGAATGACTTTTGATCTCTACAGTGAGGGTGTCGGTCGAGTTCTGTGCAGGGCAAACTCGACCGAATCTGCTGCAGACTGCAATATAGCAGTGCACTGTTCTATTTTTAATTATTTATTGGTAACTCCAAATGATCTCAAATTTTAACTGAAGCTTTATAGATCAATTATAAACAACTGGAAAAATTCCCATAATTGTTGGAGAAGGTTTGATCTCTGAAATAAACGAATTACAGTAACTTTGTATAACTGAATATTCAGCCAATATAATTAAAGTTGAGTGTTGGGTCAATATGCAATTGACCCAAGTAGCTCAAATTGACTTATATGATCAACCACACACACACACAGCTCTCATGCTTCGTCATCCATCCCATAGAAATGAAAATCTAGAGAGAGAGGGAGAGTTAGGGCTTGAGTGGAGAAAGAGGAGGAATTGCTGACCTAGGGTTTTGCGGTCCGAGGAATGGTGAAATCAAGTAAGTTTGGATCCTTTGCATAGAATTTTATGGTGAATCTTCTCTCTCATGTCAAGATTCCGTCCATGCTCTGATTTGATCCAATATGATGTCGAAATTCCCTCTTTTCTCACCCTTTCTTCATAATCCCTCATTTTCAAGGTTTCCTAGTTGAATGGAAGAAGAATTGGGAGATTTGCTAGGGATTTGATATGAGTTCGAGATCCCCTGAGTTGAGCTGCAGTTTTGAGGTGTTTTCACACCTTAGGGTGAGTGGGTTCTTCCTTTAAACAGTATAATGCACGAAATTTGATTATAGCATCCAAATCCCTAATTGCTTGGTATGTGATTCTAAACCCTGAAATGTCCGTTTAATTTAAGTTGTTGCAATTTGATATGATATGGATTCCTTCTCTGTTTGAATGACTCCTTGATGGTAGATTCACATCAGAAACGTATACAACACATCCTAGAAAGAATGCTTTTCAGATTTATACCATATGATGTAATTAGGGTTTAACCTAATTGAGATATCTCTAGAGTTTCAACCTTATTGAAAAGGACTAGTAATCTTATAAGTTGTTAGGATGTACCTCATGGATTACCTTATTTGAATTTTATCCTTGGTGCATGATATCTCAGTGAATAGCATGGAAACCTAAATTTAGTTCAATTTCCATGGTTTCATACATATATCGATTGTATATGATTTGTTGAAAACAATCTTTATTTAGTGAATGATTATATTCTATGAAATCCTTATGAGAGCCATGTGACAAGTGAATGAGGTAAATGAAAAGGTGAATGAGGCGAATGAAACCCTAAGAGTAGGGTGTTGGCATGTGATGAATGAATAAGGCAAATGAAACCCTAAGAATAGGGTGTTCAATGAATCATGTTATGGTGACATGAAAGGTCTCGATATGAGATGTGGTGATACTTAACTGTTGAATTGTATGTTTCTAGTGCATTTAACTTTATGTGCTTGTTCTCTCTGAGTTGATATCTACATACTGCAGGGCTTCTTATATTTCAATACATATCTCATAAATTGCAGGTGATGAGATATGACATGCCCTAGAAAGGGATGTTACTGAGACATGGTATATGTTGAATACATGAGCTATGATGTTTTATATGATATGATATGGCAGGCCGTGTGAGCCTTGTGAGAAATGTAAAATGAGTTATGATTTCTGTTTTACATGTATCTATAATATTAATGTTAGACTTAGGTGTCCTGAACACCGTAGAACCCCTTCGAGAGATCTGCTTCTTAGGGGTGAAACTCGTGTTGCAACATTAACCGTGCGGAGTCATGGTGGCACGAGGACAGAGAGACAGTGTTCAACAATAATCCGTGCGGAGTCACGGTGGCACTGGAGAAAATAGGGGTTATTGCAACAAGATCTGTGCGGAGTCATGGAGGTAACCCCGTGAGACTCTCCGCCTGTGTGCTCAGGTTAGAGGAGGAGTCTAGAGCACTCGGAGTAGTGCATTGAGGCCGGAGAGCCTGTGGTCCTGTGGCAGAACAGGGCTGGCGTCAGACTTAGCATTTCCCGGGTGTGTCGCTAAGTCTTGTACGGTGTGGCCGTAGTGCACTGCGAGTCTCTATGCAGAGTACACTGCATAGATCAGGGCATAAGCTAAAATATGATCATATAGGTTCACAGAGTTCCTTATAAATGAAAGAGTTAAGGAAGACTAGAGCATAGTCTTCTAGTAGTTATTCTTTGGATGCAATATTTACATTCCTTGTTATTTCAATTATATTGTTTTAGAACTGCTCAGTGTAGTATTTATTGTTATTAAATTTCATATTGTTTACTCAAAGTTATATCTGTAATCACATTAGTTCCTTAGACTGTTTCTTTGAAGTACTCATTCACTGAGCGAGTAGGCTCACCCCTCTACTCAAACATTTTAGGGTTAACCGCGTGGACTTGAAGATGGTCAGAGCTCAGTGTAGATCTTCCACAAGAGTTAAGTACAAGATTAGTTGAGTCAGTCGGTCCTTGTCACTCTAGGTCCTCAGTAAGAGATAAGAGAGAGAGTTGTAATTACAATGTGTAATATTATTTCTCTTGTGAAATTGTATTCTAATTAGTAGGTATTATGTGCATAAGGTGTGAGAGACATCATGAATGTTTATACATGTATCTTTACTATTGAAGTCTGTTTAGTAAAAGAAATGTTCAGATTCCCTTGTTAAAATGATTTATGTGGTTCAATGCGAAGAAACAAGAGTTTTAAAGAAAGAAGAAAATATAAAAGTTTAAGGGTGTTCTTTGTTTTACATATAAATCCTATCTTATGCCCTAATCTCATGATTTGAGGAAATTGTGAGATCAAGTCAAGGGATTTTACTCTTACGGCTTATAGTGATGTGGATTATGTAGGATGATTGATTGATAGAAAGTGCACAAGTGGCGCTTGCTTCCTCCTAGGACCATGCTTGGTGTCTTGGTATTCCAAGAAATAGAGTGTAGTGGCTCTATCAACTACCGAGGTTGAATACATTGTAGCCGGGAGTTGTTGTGCCCAGGTTCTATGGATGAAGCAAATTCTCTAAGACTTTAACTTTTATTTTGATGTTTTTCCTATCTTTTGTGTCAATACTAGTGCAATCAATTTATCTTGCAATCCTATATTGCATAGTAGAGCCAAGCATATAGAGGTTCATTATCATTTTCTTCGTGATCACATTGCCAAAAAGGATATTTATATCACGTATGTGGATATAGAAAATCAGTTGGCGGACATTTTTACTAAACCTCTAGCTAGAGAGAAATTTAATTTTATTACATATAAACTTCTCATAACTACTTTGGATGAATCTATATTCCTACTCTTTAGTTTATATCTATCCTATATTCTTTTCTCGTGTCTTGATCACCCTTGCTTGCTAAAGTGCTAAAATTTTCATGTTCTTGTGCCTCAGTTTTCACTTATTTTGGGTTTTTTTTGCAAACGCTTGTTTTATCGCTAAATAGTACCCAAGGATGAGTGATATGTGCCTAAGTATGTCTAAAATGCAAAAGGGACTAGAAAAATAAATTTCATTAGCACTCAAATGGTTAGAAACTAAGATTTTCAAAGTTGGGACAGAACTTCTGTCAGTCGAGTTGCCAACTCGACCGATTGGTGGCTGAGGGATTTTGTAAAAATCCATTCATTCAAGTTTCTTTCTCAAAGAACTTGACCGATGGTCAGGCTAGAAAAAATCTTAAGTAGGTTTTGGCCGACTATTCTCCCTCTCAAATAGAGAATAGTTGACTGATTCCTCCTCCAGCTCTCTCAAGCTCTCAACCCTAGTCCTGACCTTCCCTCTCCTAGCCCTAGATAAGCCCTCCTTTGGCCTTCCTAGCCCCTTTTCCTATCTTCCCTAGGTGGTTAGATGGATCTTGGTGGTTTTTCTCTTGATTTTGGTCTCTCAGTCCTCTTCATATCACCTCCATGGCCTCAAATAGGAGAAAGAGAGCCACCCCTTCTGGAGCATCATCATTTTCTTCCAACTCTCACCTCATCCCCTTCGATGACACCTTCTTTATTTCCAACGAATCTCTAAATAGGTACAAGGAGCTCCTTCATAGGAATCCTTTTCCTTTTTGTTCCTTATTTGAGCCTCGTCCGTGCAAACTAGAGGTTATATATGAGGTTTCTGAGTTGCTTTATGACCATCACCTTGCAGTCCTGAGTGTTGAACTTTGGTGCTTCCATAATTCCATGAAGAGCACTAAGGTGGTTCATGAATTCTATACAAATATGTTGTATATTTATGAAACTCTTGTACCCCCTCCTAATACTCAAGTGATTATCACTTCCATGATTGCCAGTAAAAAATTCACAATCTCAAAAGTTACCTTGAATATGTTTTTCATTGGTACTGCGGTAACTGACACATGGAGGAAAGACTAACCTGAGTATTTTGACCTCCTTGACCCTAAGGCTTTCTACAAAGCAATATGATGTCACTCTCCCTGACATTCATAAATTCTTAAAGAAGCCTCAGACACCCTATAGGAATAAATCACCATCCCATCCCCTTCCTTGGATCTCAAAAACTACATACTCGCTTTGGTAGTCAACTGCAATATTCACCCCAAGAAGAACCAAACTGAAATTGTAGAGAATACCGCAGTGATTATGTTCTATCTTTTAAAGAATATAGGATTCAAGTGGTCTAGATACATTCTTCACCATATGACCTAATTTGACTCTAGGACGAATACCCATGGCACCCACCCTCCCTACCCAGCCTTAATTTGTGGTCTCTTCACCTTTGCGACTAAGAAGTCTCTTTTTCGTGATTTTCATTACAAACCTTCTAGAAAAGGAGTATGCATCAGTGTGACCACTCTCAAGAAAACATTTTTGCCTACATCTTCTTCCACCGCACCTAGAGCCTGTACCTCCACCTAAGAACCTCCACCTCCACCACCCTCCTGACATTCCCGCAACTCATTTCATGTATCCAATGAAACCCTCATGGGTTACATGGTGCATTAGTAGGCATACAATCTACAAGTTTAGGAGGATCTGCATCAAGATCTTTTCCAGATCATGTCAACCACGAACCTATCATGTGCCCATCCTTACCCTACCTACCATCCCTACCCAGGTGGTGATCATGCTTCCTATGCATATAATCACTTCTACCTATCCCCTCCACCTATTGCTTCTATTTCTACACCCTCTGTTGTTGATGGACCTACCCCTGCACCTACCCGTGGAGTTCTACCTCTCCTTGTTGGCCCCATAGCTACCCTACTTGCAGGCCTTGGTACTTCTACTCCCGCTTTCCCTCAAGCCAAGGAGCTCCATGATCTTGGCATGATTTGGGAAGACTAGAATGCCATGTTGCCCTATCGTGGTTTTGGTCCTTCTACCAATGAGGAGATGCCCGACCAGATTGATGAGGAAGTTTTTGTTGATGACGAGGAGGCATCTGATGATGATGGCTTTGCTAGTGCATGTGGTGACAAAGGTGAAGTTGCTGCCTCTATTGCACATTTAGATGGAGATGAGGGCTATGAGCCTGAAGCTTTTGATGATGATGTCGATGATGACCCTTTGGAATTAGATAGCCTAGATGTTTATATGTTTTAGTTTTAGTCTTTATATGTTGATCACATATATCTTTCTATAGTATTTTTTACTTAAGACATCTGGGCACATTATTTGAGTTGTACTATTTTCTATTATCATGTTGTTTTCATTGTATTGGCTTGTAGTTGCTTTGAGAACATGCTTTTGTGTTGTAATCATAATATTATCTATCATAACTCTATGTAAGTTATATCATGTGAGTTAATGGTATGGTTTCCATACTTTGATTATGGTACTAGTTTCTTGTCTCTCTCTCGTCTCTATTTGATGTGTGTTATGTGGTTTCATGTTTTATCTTGGGATTGGATGTTGTAGGTTGTGCTTGGAGAAGACCTATTTTTGTTCTCTTCCACCCCCCTTAATTTTTTATATTCCAAAAGGGGGAGAGAATTTTAATGTTTTGAAGCCCAACCATATTATTTTTACTATCTATGTGATTCTTTTCTTGTCTAAGTATATGTTTTATCATGTGACTTGCTAAAGGAGCATGTAGTATATATGTTATATAGATTTGTGTAGAAAGACTACCTATGCAGGTAAGAGTGAGAATAGATTGAGGGGGATCAATTCACATTGTTAAAATTATGAATTCCCTTTCAATTCCCAAGGCCAAGGAATAACTTTACATCTCCTTTTCAATATGTTGAGGAATGGTTTGTCATTGTCAAAAGGGGAGAGAATGTTGACTTGAGAGTTATACATTTTCCATATTTTGGCAATTACTTAACCATTACATTCATATGTATCTAATATGTTTGTTTAAATTTATTTTAGGCATTAGATACATTAAAAGGATCAAATTATACAAGCCCTAGCTTGTCCAAGTTCTAGTAAAAAACAATGCAAATGCACTTTTGCGGAAATAACTCCAAATACCTTAGAATATTTCTGTAATCATTTGTATTGATGATATGACTTGTAACTAAGATGAGAAAAAATTAGGGAAACTTAATTCCATCATTTGATCACTTAAAAATCATTTTGGGAAATTTGTCACAACACTTTAATCGGTCGAGTTTGGATCTTGACCGATCTGTGATGAATTTTTGGAAATGGTTGCATCAGTTGAGTTGTACACTCACAAAAATCAACCGACTAACTTTTTGATCAAAATTGATTTTGGATAACTGGTCAAGTTACCCCATGATAACCTCAATCAATTGTTTAAAAATTGGCTTTGTCAGATAGTGGATCAGTTGAGTTACCTTTATTGAAATTCGACGGAATACACTGTATGGAAGATGTATAAAAAGTGCTTCCAACTGTCAGAGTGTTGTTAGAAATGAAAAAAAATCCATTTTAAGTTGTCAAATGGATAGTTTTTATTATTAAGTGATCCCACACTCAAAGGAACACCCCCGGTTATAAATAGGACCTCTTAGAATTCATTCCAATGTTACTCATTCATGCTATCCTTGGTCCTTGCTATAGTTGAGTGTGATACAACACTTTGAGCCCCATTCTGTCTCTCATTTACAAAGCATTTTGTGATTATAAGTGAGTTAGGCATGTTGTAAGAGAGATACCTCATTGTTACCTTATAAAGATCTCCATCTTTCCATCTTCCAAGTCCCCTTATTCAAAGAGAAAAGGTTGAAGTGATCTTCTTTAAGTGAAGGAGGAGTTGTTGTTCTTCTTCAAGGATGAAGAAGGTGTGAAGATCTTATCCACATAAAGGATAAGGACAAGACGGAAGATCTAAGGAGCTTGGTGGGTAAATCCTCAAGGCTGAAGACTTATTGCAAGGAGGAGTTTTACCATGAGAAGGAAACGAGATGCTTGTGAGTGGGTAAGACATGTTGTGAGGTAGAAGACTGGCTCTTGGATAGGTAAGTCATTGGATGTAAGGTGGTCTTCTTGTATGTATTATAATGGAATATAAGTACGCATGGGTTGTAAAGTCCTAGAGGTTGACCTCTCTAGGCAGTGGATTGACAGTCTCCTAGTTTGGATATTGGAATCACTCTAAACACCTTGTCCAAGTGTTTGTTTTGATCTCTCTAAGCCTTGCTATTCTTGTTTAGATATGACCTCAAATTAAATTTTAGCATTTGGTTTCAATTGATATAATTTTAAGGTCTAACTATTCTTGTGCAAGTTTTGAAGCTCTATTCACTCCCCCTCTAGAACCCAAAATCCAACAAACTCAACATCTCCTTTGAGTAGATAGGCATCATGATTGATCTTCTTATCCTCTGGTAACTCCATTTGTTTGAACCTCTCACGCTAAATGAGATAACTCAAAAACATGATTGATCACTACTGACCACATAGTAGAAAAAGGGGATAATTAAAATTGATTTATTTCACCAGCATGCTTAAGAATATTTACATAAATGCCCAACATCTTGCTTGTATTCATATATAATGCCAAAAAATCTTTATAATTATTCTATGGCCTCATCGACAACATATACATAAAGAAGAGCATTATCCACGTATACAAGCATCAAATTACTATTAAAATCTTGAGTCAGTTGAAACATCATATACGAACTTTCCCACCCAAACCTGAGAGTATAGGGATGATTGTATGACTCACTAGACATCTAAACAACCTTCTCTAAGGTCCATCACCATAGATCCTCCTTGTTGTCATGGGTTTTCTATCACTGTTGTTGATCACCTAAAAAGATGTGGTGACCCACGAGGCGAGACCCATGTCCTAGTAAGAAATATAACTCTCAACAACACTTATTGATAACAACAAGTTAAGCAATTAAACATATAGACCATATCATATAACAGAATAGAACTACCTCATATAACACTTCTTGAGAACAGTTCCATTTAGAGTCTTATATGTAGCATTCAAAGATTATCATTATTCTCAGAGATTAGGTGTAGTTAATACTATGGGCATAACTATCATCATGATTCTAACTAGTATCATGAGTATAGCTAATAGTTATTAGCATTTCTAATAAGATAAGCACCTTTAACTACATAGGTGTGGCTAGCAGTATAAGCATAGCTAACATCATGAGATAACTAACACCAATTGCAAGTCTAGAAGCATAAGCATAACTAACACCATAAGCAAGTCTAGAAGCATAAGCACAGCTAACATCATAAGCAAATCTTCTAGCATAAGCATAGATATCAACATGAGTATATCTATTAGCATGAGCATCTAACAGCATAAGCATGTCTATCTTCTATATTGCATTATACAACATATATATAAAAGGAGGAAACGAGGGTTATCATCCAATGTGAAGCATTGTGTATAACCCTAACAGATGTACTACATGGTTGGATTATATATTTTATTAAGCCTTAGGGAGAGTGAGGTATGACACTCAGACTCCAACTGGCCACCACTTGGTCGCAATTAGTTCCGTGTAAGATTTAGGAGAGTTGGAATCCTAAGATCTCACCCCCTCGGTCAGTATGAGTGAAAAGTAGTGACATAACAGTCAAACTTCCTGCAGTGAAATATAGTCAAGTTGCTAACACCATCTCGTCCTTGGTATAAAGGTCATAGAGCTTGAAACTAGGTATACAGAACCTCATCATTTGAGGTACAACCACAGCTATCCTCAGTCACATTTCATATATGGATTCCCAAATCGAGGCATGACCACAACCATCCTTTATAACCTTGGGATCAAGATGTCAAGGATGTACAATCCTTACACCCACGCATACTCAAAGGTTATGTATGTGAATCTAAGCAGCCATTAGGAATACTCATTTCCCCATCCAACAAGTCCTGGCATGGAATGGTTCTAAGGCACAAGGAACTACATGATTAAGGTTTCACTCGATTAGTTAATGCCAATTGGGTGGATTAAGGTTGCATCAACCAAGTGGACATACAAACCCTAATTCATTTCTAGCAAGCATATATGTATAATAACTTCAAAAGATATAAAAATGCATGAGACATTATTCCTTAATACAACATCACACGATACTATTTTTCTACCATTCATGAGACTATACTTGTCATTACATCATCACAGGATACAAATACTTTCACATTATCCCAGGGTATCAACCCTTGTCACATAAAGAAGATTACACCTCCATTAAGCCCCAAGACATGCCCAAAGGTCATTAAGACCATCACATTATTTCTTGAATGATCATCATTACATTTTAACACCTTGAAAAATGTTCAAAATACCATCACCATACTTGTGATACATAGGTTCAGCATAACATTGCATTAAATAGCTATAATGTTCACATAGTAGCATAACAAAAAGCATCAATCATAAGGCTATGATAACCAATACTTAACATTTTTGGGTTACAACCATCATTAGGGAGAATATTCCTTCATCATACCACACAAGGTAGCTAAGTAAGATTAACCATCATTCCTTAATTACATTAAGTCCAACAAGAAAGGTGGAAGCGATGTTACAAATCAGCCCCTCAAACTAAACCATAGGTTCATACACTTACTTAGGTTCAAGCACACCCTTCACACATAGCACTCCTATCTGACCATGGATGTACAAGGCAAAACAATACATCTAATCCCATACTATCCTCAATTATATATTCCTATATAATACAAGGTTATACCATCGGGTTGTAGCATTAAACAAAAACATCAACACTTAGGGTTCATTAGCCATCAATTCTAAATCATTAAATGCAAACCATTGGATTAGGTGCAGCAAGCACAGTCATCGAATCATAACCACACATAAGACCATCAGGTTAAAGGAAAATAAAACCATTGAATCATATGCATTAATCAATACCATTGGATCATGAGAAGTCATAGGATTAAAATGTATAGAAGAGCCATCATTTGTTGTCTTGAAAGTACCATTGGTTGTGGACATCAGGTCCACCATCGGTTGTGATACTATGAAAACCATCAACCTTGAAAGTAGGGAAACCATTGGTTGGTGAACCATCAGATCAGTTAAGCCATTGGTTGATCACCATTGGTTGATGAACCATTGAGTCATAGAAACCATTGGTTGATGAACCAGTGGGATCATCGAGTGTTGAACCCGAAATGACCATCGGGTTTGGTCAACATGTGGTGAAACAAGATTTAAACTCCAAGTAAAACCACCACATTTGAGGGGGAGAAAACCAGCAAGCTCACCACTTAAAGGGACACTAATACCATCATTTATTGAGCACAAAAGATTCCAAAACATAAGTTAAGTCAAGACCATCAGTTGGCATAAGAAATTCAACCAAAACATAGCCAAGAACAAAACCATCGGTTATAACATGAGAAGGAAAAAAATCAGCTCAAAAACCCTAAGTCATAACCATTGATTGATAGATAAAACCATAGAAGCAAGGCCTAGAGATTCCTCTACCAAGTAGGGTTCATGCACAAGGTTCTATGGTAAACTACTCAAGAACTAGCACCTAAGCTCAAACTCTAGGAAAATATATGATCTTTCTACTTAGAACCTCATTTTAGAGAAAGATCTAGCACATGCAAGCAAGTAGTAAGAAATAAACGTGCACAAAGTTATATAACTTGCCTCTAGGATGAATATAATCTCCAAAAATCAAGTTATATTAAGGAAGGAAGGAATAAAGCCTTGCTTGAGCACTCTATACAGACAAGCTAGCTCATTCTCCAAGCAAGGAAGCAAAACCCTAGGTCAAGGTTGCAAGAAAGAGTTTTTGTTCAAGATCTAGATCAAGCTCCACCATGGACACGACCAAGAAGGAGAGATGAGAAAACAGCAAATAAAACTAAGGAAATGGGGTAGATCTCACATACTTAGGCCAAGAAACCAAACAAGGAAGCACCAAACGACCTCTACTAGGGTAGATCTGAACCCTAGGTACACATGCAAGGAGATCAGCCACCTTCTTCTACCTTGGGTACCTTCTTCTCACCTAGATAAGAAGTAAGAATATATAAATATAAATGACTAATAAAGGGGGTCCAAAGGGCTTGTTTGCATGGAAGGGGTGAGGTGTATGAAGCTCTGGGTGAGAGAGAAGAGAAGGTTAAGTTGTCCTACTATGTTTGCCATGTGTCCATGTCCTAAAGAATCATTTCCATGCAAAACATCAGATCCATTAGTTGTAGGGTTTGTAGGGACATTGCATCATGGAATCTCAAGGTGTCCATTGAGTTATGAAGCATGGTGACCATCGATTGATGCACCATGGGTCACAAAGATCAAAACCATCGATTGTAGCACCTTCCTAGATGAACCATCAACCCAAGGAGCCTCAAGAGGGGGGGAAATAGACACTCATGCCTATAGGGAACACCATCGGTTCCCCACTCACAAGGATGGACATCTTGTCTCAACCATCCAGGCAAACCATCGAGCTTTGGCCTCCAAGTTAGCCCATCCATGAGGGCAAAACCCTAACTCAACCCTAGATAGATGTCACCATCAAACCAAGGTGCATCTAGCCACACCAAGGCCCAAATAACTCAAGAATGATATAAAAACATGTGATGAAAAAAAACATGTGAAAAATTACAAGAAAAACCCTATATATGGGTAAATTGCAGAAAAGTCCAAAATAAGCATATAATTGCATAACTTTATCAAACAATGTCCAACAAGACCAAACTTGAAACTTAGGTTTGTCACATGATAGAAAGAACATATTAGGGTTATATTAAGGTTTTATGCATCCAATTAAAGTAAGAAAGCATGCTCAACAAAAAAGCAAGGTTAGGGGTCTTATAACCATAAACCCCTAACAGGGATTTTGCACTCAAAATCCAAGGCAAACAAAGATAGGTACCTCCTATGAATCTCATAATCTAACCTCCACATGGTTACTTCCATCTCAGGGTTATATCACAACGCTCTCATAGAAGTCATGTTCTTCTCCCTCGGCTCTTGTATGTATCATTTTGGGTCAACAAAGAAACATCCTCTTGAAACTCCACCTCCCTTGTCTGTATCACCTATTTTGTACCAGGGTGACACTTCCTCTATCATGGATCATAGAAACTATCATGAACCTTGTACAACTCTAGCAGTAACTTCCAACTCAGGACTCCAACTATCATCCTAAATTGTTTCCATCTGTTACTGATCACTATGTCCTTCATTGCGGTCTATCATATCAACACATCTTCAGGAGCTATTACTTACTTTTACCAATTATGGAATGTCCACTATATCTTATCATATGTAACTTCACAAGGTGTTAAGTGTATGCTCCTCTGATAGTTGTTGTAGTAAGCAACTCAATCAATCAGGTGGACATCCTTTATTTGTCAAAAACTATAGGACATATGTTCTTTCAAGATTCCCCAATCATCTACATGGTTCTTTCTGACTGGCCATTTATCTAAGCCTATTTAAACTTCCATTGTATACTTACAAGCTTCTAAGGTTCCTCCTTGACTTACTGACAACTGTACACTTGACCATATTTGTGCCATACGGTGTTCCATGCTTCTCTAAAACCATATCCATCATCCAACCCTCTCCTTCCCTTCTTACCTTGCCCCCATCCCTTTGTGGCACTACAATTTTGTCAACCATGTCTTCTATTGTCACCATGAAGCCACACAGTCGCTACCCTAATTCTAGTGATTCCTTCATCAAATGGAGTGTAAGACATGAGCTAAGTATGACCTAGACACCACTCTCTCCTTATGCCCAGAAGCCATGGCAGCTAGGAAATTGAAGCTAGGAACTGTTGAGGATGGTGAAGGCTCTGGGGACAATCAAACCACCATGAAAGACCACCAATTTTTCACCTAAAGGTCTGTCTCGACCACCTTTTTTCAATATGGAGATTGTTTGTTGAAGATGGATTCAACTAGTTGTGTGTAAGTCTCCTTGATCCCATATTTCATATTCATAATCCAACTAGGATTCATTCTACATATGTATCCATTTACAAAGGTAATTGAATGTAATTAGGCATGGGCACAATAGTTAACTCCAAGAAAGATTACATAAAATATAGTAAGGTCCTTTGACCATTTAATTTAATGGTATATATAGCTATGCATGTACATATAATTGTCTATGTATAATAACATATTTGAGCTAGTAACTTAATTAGGATTGAAGAAATTAATTAATATAGTTGGTGTTTATAGAAGGATTCATATTTGTAATACATGGTAATCAACATGTTATAACTATCCTAATAAGTAGTTTGATTCATTAACCATCTAACCCTATGATATATATTTACATATACATGTGACAGTGCTTGTATAAGTTTGACTGATTATTTGTATTTTTACCCTCCATTAGGAAATAATTAGAACATAATAGAGATATTATAACCTCAGTGGATCTATTATCTAAGTAGTTTTTCATATAGCACTTGTTAGAAAATAAGAGATGGTTGTTTGATATATTGATAAGAGGAATCCCCCTCCTTCATATAGGGGAAGGGGGAAGCATACAAACTTTTGATTAAATTCTAATGGTCCAAGACACACTTGATCCAATATACAATTAGACTCAAATAACTTAATTAACTAAATTAACCAAACTTTCTAATACTCCTTCTCAAGATGAAGTTTGAGAGAATCCTGAGTCAACTTGCAAATAGACAGACAGACAAACTAAACATAATAGAATGATAACTAAGCCCATACAAGAATTTCTCCACCTCAATATTATAATAAATCACTCAAGCACTCAAATACTCCCCCTCAAGTAGATAATCCAAAAGAATGTACATAGGCAGGTAGCAGGAGCTTCTTGATAAGTTTGAAGTAGCATATGGAGCATATTAAACATTAATAGATAGGCATCATGATCTTCATCACAGTCGTTATCATCATCAAATAGGCCAGAGAGCGTGCATACAAGGCATGGACAAGAAAAGAATCAAAATGCTCAAGGAACGAATAAGCCAGAGAGTGTTGGAACACAGTAGCAGAACATAGATGATGTATCCGAATAAAAGACCAGTGTCTAAAGTAGAAAGTAGCAAAAAGTCTCCAAAATGAACAACAATAGCAGAACAAAGGTACATCCTTTATATAGGAGAAAAGGGAAGCATACAAACTTTAGAATAAACCCTAATGGGCCAAGACACTCTAGATCCTATATATAAATAGACTCAAATAACTTAATTAACTAAATTAACTAGACTCTCTAATAGCATTAACATATATAGATGTTTGTATGAGTTGGAAAGTGGATAAGTGATGATTCAAAAATTTAGTAGTTATAGTTATAATGTCATTCCTTTCATGGATCAAGAATCCTAGATGCACAAATATCTATTTGTATACATGTGATAGTGTTTCAAAATGATCATTAACCTAGCATTTAAATTTATCTATATATATCTATGTATACCAAATTTGCAAAATAAATAATGAATAAGAATGACATTACAAGACCAAAATTGAAAGAATGCATATTATTACCCACACATATATGTAACTTATACATTCTTTAACTTATGTGAAAGATGGATACTATAACTAAAAGAGGTATGTAATTGATCATATGCTCCCTCCACACAATTCAAACCCTAAAATACCAGTAGGTGACCAATATTAGGATAAGAGATAAATATTATCCTATACTAGGAATGAATACATATGCAGAGTTTAGTTTGAGTAGCATACCTAATGTGTTTTCAGGATGAAATTTTGACTTTGTTAATCAAAGTATATCAACTTAGTTGACTCGTAGGTGTGAAGATCGGGAATGTGAGAATCCTTATTTATGTTTGGGAATTTGATTGACTATAATTAATCATCTCTTAAAATGTGAAAATTATTATCCTTTATTTGATCCTTCTTATTATTTCATTTAGAAATTCCTAAATTCACATTTTTGTGTTATCTGGTTTCATTGAACATAGGGTCTATGACCCCACTTGCCTTGTTACTCAAAAATCAAAATATGACTAAACTATTTGTCTTACTTTTCAAGTTATGCATGTTGGATGTTAGAATATTTATCTAGAATAGTGGTGCATGGGCACAACCATTTATATATTAAAGCATGTGTATTATGCCTAGGGTGTGTCTTTTTCCATCCTTATTTTTGTTTAGGCCATAATCCAATGGTATTATGGTCCTATTTTAGATATTTTAAATATCTCATATATGCATCAAGTTGTTTTATTTGTGATATTATGTGTTAATTAATGGTAAGACACTTTATGATGCTTTGTTACTCTTCAATGTATCATTTGTTATGATTTTTTTCTTTGGAACATACCTATATGTTGATAGACCCTCTTTGCTTGGGAATACCCCTATTGTATTTGCAATCCATGATAATGCCCAGATATTATTTATATGAACATACTCAAAAGTTTTCTGATGCATACCTTTGTTGCCTTTTGCTAGGTGTTCTTCCCAAAACCACCCAGATATAGGATCTTTAGGGATCATGGACTCAGGAAAATCACATACGGGACATGGACTTGAGGATAACTTGGGATAGTTGGTTTGCTCTCAGCAACTAGTATGGTGTATAGTACATGTGTTCTATTTATTTTGTTATCCCATCCTTTTTGGTGATGAAAAATTGTACATTGAATAAGATGTAACATTACAATAGTTTTGTTTCAAGTTGCTTAAAAATATTATCTCTATAATGTATATACCATTTGAGAAATAATGAAGTTCCTCATTTCCTCCCTTCTTGGAACAAGATGGTTTTATTTCTCTATCTAGTGAAGAGTGGACCCTCTCTCATGTCCCACTCTTTACATAAGCATTGAGGCAGTAGCTCATTCAATCTACTAAAATATTTTTGGGTAAGGGTCCAGCTCTATATGAGCATTCAGACGTCAGCTTTCATCGGAAGTAGATCATTCAAGGTCTTGAAAGGAATATCTAGTTTAGTTGTATGGTTTGTTATTCTTCATGGTCTTGGGAATGTGAGAGTCAGGACTGACAGCAATTTTGTAATAAGATGTATCTGATATATATTAATGCAAGAATTGTATTCCAATCTATGATGTAAGAGTAAAACTCTATTGTGAATGTGTGATGATTGTTCTTTAATCAGATGTTATATTTAAGTTAACATGATGTTTTATTAGTTCTGTTAATTCAAAAGAAAGAAAAAACTAAGGATTCTTTTATTGAGTGACTAGAAGTGAATGGTAGGTATAATCCCTCTTTGACATACCTACATCCTAGTTATTGGGTTTGGGTCACCTCAGCTAGCCTTACGCATGACACACACAACACCGACCTTTTAGCATGCTTGAAGCTTAAATTGAATCATATTGGTCCAAGACTAGACAAAACTAAAGTAGAACACTATAGTTGCAATCGAGTGTGGTCTGGTCCAAGTAAGAAATTTTTAACCTCGAAGCAAATGTGAATATTACCATGATTTTTCATGTTTTTCTTAGGTTTTAGTAGTGTTATTTCTTATGAATGTGCGTCTATGTGATATGGGGATGGTAGAGTGATTCTTGATGTTGTTATATAGATGATGAAATTTTTTAGACTATGGTGTTAGAGTAATTAGTGCTAGATGTAATTATATTCCCTAAAATGGCATTAAATTTTGGGACTACTCTGGTATTTATTTCTAATGCACCACTTCAAGCATTTATTTTTATTGTGGTGTCGTCTTTTTAAGTTTTGTTTGAGACCAAACATTATTTTCACAATGAAAGTAGAAATAAGTTTATAGGAGGATACATAAAAGTTTAGGAAGATAGGTAAGAATAAGAGAGGAGGTTGACGTTGTCATCGTTGATGGAAAACTTACCAGATATGAGATACACTCCTTATCACCATCATGGATGTTCTTTCTCTAGCTTCATCTTGGAGGATGCCACTCACTCTTAAAACATTTGATACTCATGCACCCAGATCATGAGAGTTTTTTACCTTAAAAGAAACATTTTGTGCTATATATCTCTTGTTTACCAAATAATTGCATCATATTTCCTTTCTCTCTTATACCTTCTCTAATGGTCACTTCCAATGCTTTGTTCACATCGTTGGTGTTAAGCTTGAAAGTGGTGATGAGGAAATAATGAAAAGTTTGTATAATTTAGATGAGTTTTAATTTATACCTAAGAATATTCTTTAAGAACTTACTCTTAATGTTGTCTTGTAAAGGAAGAAAGGAGTTTCATCTTAAAACGGTTGGATCCTAGATGGGTGATTGGATACTCTAGAGGGGGGGTGAATAGAGATGAATGCACTTAAGCAAAATTCATTAGACCTTCAAGATATATCACAAATTAAGGTTGCTAAATAGGAAGTTTGAGTGCAACTAAAACATGCATAGAAAGGGAGAGAGAGATTGGGCATACACCAAGAGACAAGCTGTTTAGAGTGGTTCCACACTTCAAACTAGAAGTGAGTCAGTCCACTACCTAGAGAGGTCAACCTCAAGGATTTCTTAACCTTGCACCTTCATTATATTCATTATAAGAGATACAATACATGACCAACCAAAGGACTTACCTATCCAATACAAAGAGTCTTCAACCTTACCAAGGACTTACCCACTTTGCAAGGAGTCTTCTGCCTTCTTCTAAGGACTTACCTACTCTTTCACAAGTCTTCATCCTTATAGGTATTACCCACTCTTCTTGGATCTTCCGCCTTTGACTTCACCTTCACTCGGAGAAGCTTCCACCAAGGACTTACCCACTTGAGCAAGGAGTCTTCTGCCTTCACTAAGGGCTTACCCACTCTTGCTCCAAGTCTTCAGCCTTGATCTTCACCAAGGGACTCCTTCCCTTGTTCTTATTCACCTCTCTTAGCCAAGAGAGAGAACCTTCATCTTCATGGTTGAAATGAAAGATAGGGAGGTGGTAGAAGTGAGAGCCTCACAAGATATACATGTAGGACTAGCTCTCTCACAAATCTCCTACTCACTCTAATGGATGTAGCAAGTGATTAAGCTTAGAGAGAGAGAGGATGTTGTAGGAAGCACTCAACTATAGAATAGAAACCTCACATAGAGTTTGCATTGAATGCTCAACCTTGGAATGAAGCCCAAGGGGTCCTATTTATAGCTGGGGATGCCTATTTGCCTTTGGGAACACTTGAGAATGAAAACTAGCCATTTTGTGGCTTGTAACGGATATATTTTCACTTGTTGCAACCCCACAACGGCTAGAAGCACTTTTCTGCACTTTTACGTACAGTGCAATCGGTCGAGTTTCTATAAGGGTAACTCGACCGATAGAGTAAAAGACAAAGCTGATATTCAGACCATCGGTCGAGTTTATCCTGGGGAAACTCGACCGACCAATGAAAATCGAATTGGTCATCTACTCCATCGGTCGATTTCTGTGAAGTGTAAACTCGACCGATCAAAAGTCATTTTCAAGATCCAATCAGGATCGGTCGAGTTTGCAACTCACAGAATTCGACCGATGAACAGCCTGATGTGGATTTTGGAAAATGGCTTTTGAGTGCTTAAACATTCGATCTAAGTGCTCCTGATTTTTTTAAGCTTAATTACAAGTCTTACAATCATTACAAGTGATTTACAACATGATTCTAATGGATTTGAATCATATTACAAAAACATGCACTTATATTGACTTGACTTGTCTTTTATCCAATTTGATATGCGCAAGTTAGGACATTTGGAGTGTGTCTATACCTAATCTAAAATCACTCAAGTAGAGACATTATACACCAATATGTGGAATGGTTATTCCATATCAAAACACGGGTTTAGTCAATTTAGACGTGAGTCAACATTGACCTAATTGACCTTGAGTCAACAAAAACATGCCATCAAGGAATATTGCATGGTGCTTGGCCACCAACAACTTCTCCTAATAAAATATTTGGTATTATAGGGAGATTTAATTCTCAGTCATAAGAAAGTCATAGTAGTGTTCTTATATCTATATAATTTTTTAAGGCAAATTTTCTCGCCTGAGAGACCTATGAGTATCTACTTGAAACAAACACCTTTTAAACACTTTTATGCAACACTTAGCATGTAGTCAATCTCAACTTATGTTGCTCACATTATGTAATTTCATGTGTTCATTTGTCGCCCTTCCATCATTTCTAAACATCAGTTTTAATCCCCATGTTCATACCTTTCTGTTACCATGAAGATCCTCTGGTAGGGAAATTTCATTGTCTATAATAGGTTATTGATATATACTAGTTAGTTCCCACGTGAGTTGTTGTGAAGTCTAGTCACACAACATTGGGTGTGTATGGTATTGTGATTTTCAAAATATTAGCATCTAAATGTCTTCAATTTTTAAATTAGGGTAGTTGGTAGTGTAGTGCAATACAATGTGGTTAGGGGATTGTAAATCTCAATTACTTCTCCTCAAGAGTCAAAATGATTATGTATTGTTGTATTTTTCATTGTTAATGGGATTTTTAAAATCTCTTTATGAGTTTTAGTTCCATACTTCTAATTTGTAAAGTAAGAGGGGTTTGGTTAAGTGTGAGTGGAAATCCCAAGCCTATCTTTTTTTAAGGTGGAACCATATTATTTACTCCAAATCAGAACGAGCAACATCCCACAAAGAGTTCGGTAATGATGATGGCTCCCTGGTTGAGCTAATCGTGCCATGTAAAGCACTCTTAGCCACCTCGTGTGCCAACCTATTACAGTCTCTCTTAACAAAAGAAAAAGAGCAGAAATTAAAAGAACTAACTACAGACTTAATATCCGTTATAAGAAGGCCCAGGTGGTCTCTTCTCTCGTGCGTAGTGTGTAAGGCATCTACAACACCCTTCAAATCTGACTCCACAACCACTGCATTAAATCCCCACGTAGCTGCTTGCTTCACTGCTGCTAGCACAGCCTGCGCCTCAGCTATCTGCACGTCCCCCGGATTGTCCATTTGTTTAGCTATCACTACCATGAGCCTCCTGTCGGCATCGCGAATAGCTCCTCCCAAACCAGTCCGTCCATTCTGACCCATTGCCGCATCACAATTTATCTTGAATCGAACTTGGAGTGGTTGTTTCCATGCTGCTACTGTCGTGGTACCAGCTACTGGTTCGTGGTTCGGCACCCCCTCATTGGCCCTGCTGAAATCAGCCATGAAGCAAACATCTTGCTGGATGATAGCATCTGCACTCACTGCTGCACCAAATGTGCATTTGTTCCTATAAGTCCACGATGCCCACATCAAGCTAACAGCTCTCATATAGGCATGATGATGAAGGGTGTTTCACAGGTGGAGCAAGGCTTCTGCAGGCTGTTTGCCACTCAGTTCTTGTAAGCAACAAGGATCTAGTTCTCGCTGCCATATTACCCCGATCGCCGGACATTCAAAGATAGCGTGAGTAATTTTTTTCATTTGCCGCATTGCATCTCGAGCAGCTGCCATCCGCGATACAATGTCTATCCCATAATCTGCCTTTTGTCGCCAGCCCCCCCCCTGTGCAAGCTCGCCATAGAAAATGAGAAACTTTTGGCGGTAGTTGAGCTTTCCAAACCATCCTCCAGACTTCATTTCTGTCCTCTATTCGCGATCTAATAAATTCCTCCTTTCCCAGCACACACAACCAGTAAGCTGACTTCACTGAAAAACAACCTTTCTTGTCCGGACACCACATCAGAACATCTTCAGGGAGGCGATAGCTAATGGGCGTCGCAAGAATATCAGCCTGGACATCTGCAGGAAATAGCTCCTCTATGAGGTGAAAGTTCCATCTTCCAGTTTCCACATGTATGAGCTCGTGTACCAACTCTTTATCGCTTTGTAATGAAGGATGTGTTTCCTGGAAGCATCTTTCCTGTCCCTTTATCCATTTTTCTGTCCATATGTGAATGTTTCTCCCATTACCCACACACCAGCTTGTGCCCTCAACTAGCACCGGTTTGGCTCCCCAAATGCTTCGCCATGTAAAACTCAGATTGTGACCTCTACATGCATCAAGAAGTGAAGTCCTTCGGAAGTAGCGTGCTTTGAGAACTTTGTGAGCTAAAGTGTTCGTCTTTGTTAATAACCTCCACGCTTGTTTGGCTAACATCGCCTGGTTAAAAGCATGTAGATCTCTAAAGCCCAGACCTCCATCTCTTTTTGGTTTACACAGCGCAGCCCAACTCAACCATGACATTTTACGTTCATTGTTCTTTGCACCCCACCAAAACCGTCCTATGCAACTGTGAAGTTCATCAATCAGACCCACTGGCAAAAGGAAGATGTTCATGACATACATGGGGATGGCTTTCACCACTGCCTTAATAAGAACATCTTTTCCTGGCTTAGACAAAAAAATTTCTTTCCAACCTTGCAGTTTTTTCCACAGTCTCTCTTTGATGTAGCTGAAGACCTATTTCTTCGACCTCCCCACTGCTGTTGGGAGTCCCAAGTACTTCGCATGTCGTTCTACCTCCTTTACTTTGAGAAGATTGTGTAGTTCACCTTTCCTATGGAAAGGCACCCCTTTGCTGAAAACAACTTCAGTTTTGGATAAGTTTATTCTTTGTCTCGATGCCTGTTCGTACTGGCTAATGAGATTAGCTATTTTCAGGCACTCTTCTTTAGTTGCTTTTGCAAAGAGGATGCTATCATCTGCAAAGAAAAGGTGAGAGATGGGGGGTCCAATTCTACTGACCTTTACACCCCGGATATAATTTTCACTCATAGCTAGAGAAATGGACGTAGAGAAAGCTTCTGCACAAAGAATAAAAAGATAGGGGGAGAGGAGATCACCTTGCCTTAGGCCGCGGGATGGTAGTATCGTCCTGGACCGGTAACCGTTGATGGCAAAAGACGAACTCACAGAAGAGATACACTCCATGACCTTTCTTCTCCACATCCCATCAAAGCCCAACTTCTCTTGCACCAGGTCTAGGAAAGACCACTCCACTCTATCATATGCTTTAGACATGTCAAGCTTCAAAGCAATATTCCCCTTCTTCTTCTTTCCCTCCGTCTTCATCCTGTGGAAAACTTCAAACGCTACCATGACATTATCTGTAATCATTCTGCCCGGGATGAAAGCACTTTGGTTTTCAGAGATCAGAGAGTCCATCATAGGTTTGAGTCTATTTGCTAGAACTTTAGCAGCAATCTTATAGACCACGTTGCAGAGGCTAATTGGTCTATAATCCGAGATGGTACTTTGGGTTTCCACCTTGGGGATCAACACCACCAAGGTGGAGTTCAGTTTGCCAATGTCCTCATGTCCTTTCCACCACCCCTTGATATAACTAGCAACATCCTTTCCCACAATAGTCCAGTACTTTTGATAAAAAAGAGGTTTCAACCCATCCGGGCCCGGAGCTTTATTTGGGTGCATTCCCGCTAAGGCCTCCTGAATTTCCTCGTCCGTGATGTCCCTTTCCAGAGTATCATTCATGGCAGAGTCCACCTTTTGTTTCAAGCCTCTAACTGCCTCCTCCATATCGTGCGGCGAACTGGTAGCAAACAGGTCATCAAAAAAATCTAGCACCACAGCTTGGATGTCCTCCTCTTCTGACCGCACCACACCCCCTTGTCAAGCAGATGGTTTATGTGATTTCTCTTATTCCTGTGAGAAGCTTTATGATGGAAATAAGCGGTGTTTCTATCACCAGCCTTCATCTCATTCACTCTAGCTCTCGCACACCAATATTCTTCATCTCGTCTGTGCCACTTCTGTAGTTCTTGAGCCAGCCTTTCACAGTTTTGCAGCACCTGATTATCGGGCGGTTTCTCTTGTTCCTCCGCTAGAAGCTTTTCTGTCTCCTTAATATTTTTCCTGATATCTGAGAAGTGATTCCTTGCCCATCTGTCCAGCTTTTCCCCACATCCTGGCAGTCTGTCCACCAATCCACCTTTGTGATGCTCACACCAAGAAGTTTGTATAGTCTCAGAACAGCCCTCCTCGCTCACCCACATCGGCTCAAAACGAAAATAATGTTGTCTCTTCATTTTTCTTTTCGATATTCTATCCGTCGTGATAACAATGGGGGAATGATCTGACTGATAAAAAGGAAGGTGTATAACTTTGCAAGACGAGAATAAGCTCCTCCATTCATAGGCAGCCACAGCTCTATCCAGTCTCTCCCTCACCAAGTTGTCCACAGTTTTGCCTTTTTCCCAAGTATATGGTCTTCCACTGTAGCCCAAATCAAAGAGTGCACAATCATCCAAACTGTCACGAAAATATTGCATCCACCTTTCTTCTCTAGGGGGCCCGCCCCACTTTTCATCATTTGACAAGATCTGGTTGAAATCTCCAAACATGATCGTAGGACTGTCGGAACCTCTCATGAGTTGTCTCATAAGGTCTCATGTGTGTAATTTGTACTGTTGCTCAGCCCAACCATATAGAGCCACTGCCTTCCACTTTGTCTTCGTAGTGTCATCCTTAACCCAACACTCAATGTGATGTGTCGAGTAGCTTATAATATCAACCTCAATATCTTTCCACCATAGTCCCATACCTCCCGATCTTCCATTGCTAGATAAGCAAATTCCTTCCGTGAAACCACAAAACCTCTTTGCCTCGTCAAGCTTTGAGTCAACTACCATGGTTTCCGAAAGGAAAACCATGTTTGGGCTCTCTCTCCAACACCAAGTACGGAGAGCTCTCCTACTGTCGAGTTTGCCCATCCCTCGACAGTTCCAGTTGAATATCTTCATTGTTGTTCACGGGCCTGGTTCTCGCCAGTGCCCGCTACTTTTAAGTGTTGGTTGAGTCCCGAATGCCTCTACCCCTTCTTGTTGGATCAATTGTTTTTTCAGAACAAAAACACTCGCCAAGTCAGTATCCATTTCCATTACAGTATCCTCGTGTCTGTTCCTCTTCCCCGTCTATAGAACCTGCCTTTCTGGTTCTTCCGTTGTGGTAGGCTTTTCTCGATCATACCTCCGTCTGATATTCACCCTCCTCTTCTTCTCGAGAGCCCTGCTAGACAGATTAGAATTTAACTGAGCTTCTGAGGACTTCTTGAGCTTCTGGCTCCTGGTTTGCCTTGGATTGCTGCCGCTGCCATTACTGAAGGTAAGAGACTCTGGTTCCCTTACGTCGTGGGGCGCCCAAAACTTGTTCACAGGACTGGGGTGCAGGTCTGACAGTAGCCCCTCAAACACACAACTAATAGTCGTGTCCTTCGATACAGCATGCTCTCCAGTTGGTTTTCCCGCCGCTGCCCTCCTGATCACCGGTCCCATAGCCCCCTCCCCCTCCTGCACGTTACCCTCAAGGTGCCGTAAAACACCAGAGTTAACCCCGCCTTCACCGTCTAGCCTTCCTGGCGCTACACGTCTCTGATGATCGCCCACGACGGCCCGCGGTCCCTCCCTGTCAGCGTGAGCAAGAGTCTCCGGACCCCTACTCCCCTCTTCCTGCTTCACTGCCCCCATCGCACCCCGACGTCTTTGCTGTTGCAGAGTGTCTTCGTCCACGGTGACCACCCCCCGCTGCTCGGCGCTGAGGTTTCCTTCTCCCCGGGCTCTCGGCTTCACGTGAAATTACAGCGTCGTCTTTGTCGATTTGTTCCCATAAAGCTCCTCCGTGATCGGCACTCTCGGCTTGCGTGGTGATGCCCTGAGCCAGGTACCCCAACCCCTCTGGGTCGTTTCCTCTTCTTCCTCCTTGGGACAGTCGTGGTCGACATGATCAAGTTTGCCGCAGACATAGCAGTAGTTGGGGAGGCGCTCATATTTGATTGTTATCTCCGTCGTGACTCCCTTCTTGTCTTTAATCCTCTGTATCCTCCGTAGGGGTTTTGTGATGTCTAGTCCAATCCGGACTCTAGACGAGGCTTCCCAGCCAAGAACATCTCTGTCGATCTCCACCACCCGTCCAATTTTCTCCGCTATAGAATTGATTACTGCCTGCGATCGTAACCGCAGTGGGATTCCGTAAAGCCTCGCCCAAAAAACACATTCATTGAAGATAATCTTGCCGAGGACGTCGCCGTCGTCTACCTCCTTGGTGAGCAATAGCCGATTATCAAAGTGTCAGGGCCCCTCATCCAGAACTTTCTGCTTATCCTTCCAGTGAAGGAATTGAATCACGAACGCGTCTCAATCGATCTGCTTAAACACCACTTTTTCCTTCAGCGACCAAGCGAGCGAGAGAGTTCTCTTCATGGCCCAGAAATTATAGGGTCTATCTGTAAGTAGACGAGCCACTAATGCTAGCGAGATGTGGCTTTCCTCGTTGACATTGCCCTCATCCAGAAGTTCCAGCACTTCTTCCTCCTCATCCTCCAACCCTAGGTTCGTGTATCTTTCTGTGAGTTCATCTGCCATCTGTTTGGATACCTAGTCCACGCGGGACTACCAAGCCTTGACCTGCAAGAGAAGGTGACCACAAGGGGTAGTATAGCAACCACGAAGGGAGATGGAGACTCTCACCGTCGTTTTCCCTGATCGCCAGAGCGGTTAGGTTACGTGCGGAAGAGAAAAGACCCAAGCCTATCTGGATCTTACAAAGTCATGGAAATGTTAGTGTTGATTGTGTTGTCATATGTTTTAGTTCAACAAAAAATACACATGTATTTGTCAGTGTGTGCAGTGTGTGCGTGTGTTGTTATTGCCCCTCTATCTCTCCTCACGACATTTGGTCTAGTCCAATCCGATGTGTTTTGATTTCTTTTTAATAAAGAAATATTTATTTTATTTTGTTCTTGGAATTTTAGTTTTTTGTATACATATCCAAGGCACTACATAGTGTTCAAGCTCACGATATTCATTTGTTACAATATTTGATTTTTGTTTTAAATATTTTTTAATAAATTAATCTGTGATGGGTTGATGAAAGAATCTTCTCTTTTATTGGATCATGTAGAGGTTGAGTACCTTGTATCTACCTGGTCTGATATTATTTGCGTCTAGCTAGATATGTAGCTACAGTTTTCCTCATACACACTCATTCAATCATATGCTTTCCCTTGATTGAATACCATTGTACTCGATTGGGTGACCTTCGTATTCCATCACATACAGTTGTCATGTTCATTAATTTATGACAAGGCATATTATCGGATGTTGTATGTCTCCTCGGTTCTATTGGTCTGAGTCCCACATATCTATACTTCTTGGAACATAAATAAAGTTAACTAGTGCAGTTGTAGTGCATCCATGCGTTCTCCAATTCTTGACTCTGGAAGTTCAAAAATCCGAAAACTTGTAGATTTTCTCTTGGTCTTGGTAGCACTGACATCCATACTGGATGTAAGCTCTTAGAGGTAATTGATTTTGAGAGGAACACCGTTTGGTAGCACAATTGGACTATACGCCATTGATGATTGCTGACACACATTCACCCATGGCTCATCTTGAACTGGGTTTATTGTGCTTTTTTATTGTCTTGTATTGTGCATTGTTGTCTGCTTGATATTTCTGCAGAAATACTAACTGGTTGCTACAATTACTTAACATGAACCATTCCCTTTTAGGGAACCAGTTGTTTTTTTATGACCATTGTCGTCCAGCCCAGTTAGGATACCTGGCTTTCACCCAGGCGACTTGGGTTCAAATCCCGACAATGGAAATCAGTTTTTCTATTTTAAAAAATGTTGTAGTCAAAGTGGTTTTTAACCATGAGAAAGCATGCATTGAAAGTCAGCATGTATTTGTACCTTTCAAGTTTGATATTTTTGGATTCTTGTAAAAATTCTCAAAAGAATTCAAAAAGTTATGTATAGTGATGTTATGACTCTTAGGTCTATGGATGTAGTATTTCGGAATATTGGTAATGACATCCAAAAGGAGCTAGTGATGCAGCTTGTTGTCCATTAATCTTCCATTTCATTATAATTGTATTGTAATTATCATAAATAATGTGTCTTTATCTATTGGAGGCTGACTCTCATAATAACGACTGAAGAAAACGATTGAAACACCTGTCTCCTCTCGTATAAAAAGATGGGCATATATTAAGGGTGTGCCTCTCTGCATGACTGACGGCACATGTATGAAGTAAAACTGAAAAGAATTGGTGTATTATAGTGTCAAGCGTATAATATAATGAGATGGCAATTATAGATCAGAATTGTAATCTGTTTGCATAAAGGCGTACAATACATGAATCTTTATGTGAAAACTTAGTACATATCATATATTTTTTCCCAACAGAAGAAATCAAATTCAGTGAAGTTAAACCGCATCCAGCAAAATAATATGCGTGCAGTTTGAGTACCTAGCTTTTGAAAAATTCTTTTTTCAAAAACTCATTTTGTCGTCTTTAAAAAATAGACTGGTGGGCACTAAATATTTAAGCATCAATATTTTTACTGACGTATTTGGAGATAGTCATATACAACATAATTCAACTCGTAACATATTTACATTACCTATTTCTAAAAAAACATCGTAACATATTTCTGGAAAAGTTTTGTTGCATGGTTATCATCCGTATTTTGTTTGGAGCCAGTCTAGTAAGCTGCAATAGGATTGCAAAATAATGTGGTGAAACCTAATTGTTAACAGAACGGGAACTCAAACCAAGCGACATGTCATTTGGCCAGATGTAGTTTGAACTTCCATCAAAAAAAATCAGAACGAGATTATGATATGTGTCTTGAATATTTTATGTTTTTTTGAATGGCAACATGAGGTATCAACATGTCGCCTCAATAGCCACACAAATCTCAAGACCTTCGAAAGAAAGTAAACCAAGGATTGGCAGTCGTTCGATTGAGCTTATAGGCCATCTTTACCCGATTTGTGCAATGTATTGATTTATATCTTTATGATCAAAAATTTATAATTATAATCCATTGTTAATGTCTCTCGTTATGATACATCTCACAACGGTCTTATTCTGCTCCATCTATTTGCCTCCGGTCGTGAAGACAAGATCCACTAGTAGTAGGAGCCCATCGTGAATGAGGGTGCTTTTTATTTAAAAAAACTCAAATGGTTCACTTAAAAAAACTCAAATGGTTCACTTTGACGAAAAAAATTCCCAACCCCAAAAAACTAATTTATAATATAATCCATTCATAAAAAAACGTCACAGATTGGCGTTTTCCAAAATCAAAAAATGAAAATACTGATCAATTTTATACTTTTAGCAACAACAAAAAAAGCCAAAGCAAATGGAGTTTTTCACCCAAACATTTGGATGAAAGCACCAATTGCTTTAGCACTTTCTCTGTCGTTGTTTTCTTTAGTGTATCTTTCTATCAAAAACATCAATTGAAGTACGTTTCCAAAAGACCAATCTATGGGAAATTTTTTCTTTAAATTGGGCTACTACTTCTCTCTTACTCCCATGTAGTGGTCGGTCTCCCGATGGAGCCTCCCTTGCTCCCATGTAGTGGGTGGTGTCCCGACACAGTGTCTGCCTACCATATTAGGGTGCCTCCAAACATCCCTCTTCACCATCAGCAAAATGAGGCTCGTAATGGAAATATTTTGTTAGAGGCTGTTATATTCAGAATTTTTTTCCCAAACCACACCATTTTTTTCTTTTTTTATTTTGGACCTTCGGCTGGACGTGCACTTGCTTCTTTGAGATTCACATCCCAACGCTAACCAGCATGACAGACTACAATCGACAGTGACAAAGTGAGGTACAAACTCTTGTGTTTACAGCCAATTTAGAATAAGAAAAATCAAGAATTTTCGACTCTGAAATTTTGAGAATGATTACACTGAACAAACCCCAATGAAGTAGGAATTAAGTGATTCCTAATTTTAAAGCTAACAATAATTTTCGTACAGGATTATTAAGTAGGGGTTAGTGACATCTGGTTCACTGAATGTATTCTCCAGATCCAGCACACAAATATCCCAATAATGATGCTGGAGACAAGTACGTATGTCCTTGTAGCTTATATACAAATCAAGTCGACGTTACAGCTGACTTTAAGCTACAGAGACTAATTAGACGTACAGGGCACCATATCTATTCTGTTAGTGCATCATTTCTGGTCCGCAATCCCTAATAATGGATCCTTATTCAACAGACATGAGCTCAAACAGAGAAGAGACTAAGCAGATAGATAAACATTTATATATGCATGCAATAGCTTTTGTACTAAATGGACCCCCCCCCCCCAATAAATGAGATTTCACCACTACTATTACCAAATGTACTAAATGCACATTTGAGCTCAAACAGATAAGAGACTAACCAGATAGATAAACATTTTTATATGCATGCAATAGCTTTTGTACTAAATGCCCCCCCCCCCCCCAACTAACATAAATGAGATTTTACCACTACTATTACCAAATGTACTAAATGCTCCCCAATAAAAATGAGATTTCACCATTCCTAATACCAAGCATGTGCAGAAAGAAAGGTATATGAAAATGTAAGCAATTACTTCTGTACTTCGGTAACATGAAGCAAGGTGCCTTCCAATGTATGTTTGAAAACAGCCACAATGAGCCTTATAAAGCCTCTTTTATCCTGAGGCATAGCCTGAAATATGAAGCTTCCTATTGAGGCTTTAACACAATGCCTGAAACAGGAAATCGAGCACAGCTCTCCAGAGGGGCCATTTCACCTTAGCGCTATAAAAAAAAGTGTTACACACAACAGAAGCCTCTAAAACAGAGCAATCGGAATTTACGAAGTATTTGTGAGCAAGTGAAACCAATTGCCTGACATTCTATGCATATATGCACAAATGTAGGATTACAAAACCGCTGACTTACCAAAAAAATATACAAAGCTGTTAACTCCATCTTGTCTATCTCTATCCTGTATAACCTAGTGAGGAGTTGCATGTTGCATATCGCAAGTTACATGTGAATCGACATTAGCAAAAAAAAAACAAGAAAAATATATGGATCTTGCGGATTTTTCTCTCTTTTTTTGTTACAAAAGGGGCTTTCTATATGCTCTATACAACTAACATGGTTATAGTGAGCCATGCATTGGGGTATGAGTGGCAACAATAACGTCTAGATATTTGTTAATTCATCAACATTCTATGCAAAACTGGAAGCTGTCAAAGACAGCAAGCATGTCCATGATTTTGTTATGACAAGCGAAGAGCCATCTGCTGCATGAGTAGCCTCTTCTGAGCGGTACTGATCACACCATTGCACTCTGCATTGACCAACACATCTGTCATTATGGCGGCAGCATGACCAGTGGGCTCATCAGATGTTCGTCTCAGCATAAAAGCCTACAAGGAGTATGATGGTTATGACAAGCGAAGAGCCATCTGCTGCATGAGTAGCCTCTTCTGAGCGGTACTAATCACACCATTGCACTCTGCATTGACCAACACATCTGTCATTATGGCGGCAGCATGACCAGTGGGCTCATCAGATGTTCGTCTCAGCATAAAAGCCTACAAGGAGTATGATGGTTACTGGTTAGCTGTAAGCACAAAATACCATCTCCTATACGACTATTAATGTAAGACCAGACAAGCACCAGCACACAATCAATCCAGTACAGCTAAAAAGCATTTATCTCATTGTTCTTCCTAAATCCAAGCCAACACAACTTGCTGCTTTTTGGATTATTCATCAAGTCAGCAACTTGTTTACAGTCCCGAATCTTCATAACTTTTAATTTTTATATTGAAAATCTTAATTAGGTTATGCAAAATAAGCACATCATCATTTATAACATAGCCAATTCCAAAAAGAAGAGAAAAAACATTTCAAATTTCTTGCTCGAGTATAATTAATAAGATGGGTTGCACTTTCATTGTTTATTCCAACACCAGAGATACTTTCAATAAGTCTGCAAGAAAATATGCTATACACAATATCGTTTATGATATCACCATTTCAGCATCATTTCAATTTCAATTTATATTATTACCAATTCAGCCATTCTGCGCCATTTTAACTTCAATTTTCCTAGCTCAAATTTGATTAACAAGATAGTTTATGTTTGCATTGATTTATTCCAAGACCAGAGGGATACTTTCAATAAGTTTGAAAGAACATATGATATAATATCTCTATCCAGTGTTTTTCATAATATCTCAAATATTACTAGCTTTAGCTTCCGCAAATCAGTACAAAGAAACAACTAATACATGAATTACAGAGCCAAGAACGACATGGTTGGGATTGAGGCTTAGATGATGTTGTGAATTACATTTGAAGAACATACATCAGTTAGTTAAAACCATCACAGTATGAATCAGTCTTCCTAGAAAAAGGTGATCATGTGGATTCTATTAATCATTCCTGTTGAAATGAACTGTGTCATTCCATGTGCATCAAGTATGTTATCACATATGGATTCGGGTATACATTTGTAGATGAAACTGATAATGAACATCAAATGTCTCTATTTAACATTATTTTGCAGAAGTTTCCCCTAGCTTCCTCTTCCACATTCAGTGGTCAGGTTGAAGTTCTGAACACAGCCAATCAAGGATAATGTAAAATTATATGGTACGTCCGCTACTATGGCCACACTGATCTTAGAGCTATCAAAAAAAAAGTGTCTGGGACAGTTCAGGTCAAAGTCCTAAGATACAACTTAGGTTGAGATCAAACGTTCATTTCTTGATGTATGTGTTACAAAATCGTATAAAATCACTTGTTGGAAGTAAAAAAAAAAGAAAAGATGGATAAACCTTGAAACATGTAAAGCACCAATACTTTCAAGTGGAAAACAATAACACAATCTAAATTTGGTCAGAAAATTAAGAAAAGACAACATTCGAGTCAAATTTCAGTCACATTGAAACTAACTTGGTAATTGGTATTTTGTGTCAGATTTTCAAACGGGCTTGGCCCATTATAGAAAGAGCCTTGATTGGCCTAACAAATCTATATTAAAGTTTGACATTCAAGACCATAGGGTCTCAAGTATATTTAGGTCATGATATCTATCCTATAGATCTTTAATCCTGTTAGACCATTAAGAAAATCAACCCCTTCAACATGTTCCCCCCCCCCCACCACACGGCCACAACTGTAGCAGAAAAACGACAAGTGAGGAGGGATTTAGGATAATGGATAGCGTGCAGAAAGGAGGTTTGGCATGCCTACAAGCATAGCATTGAGTTTGGGAGAAAATTTGAGAAAATAGTATTGTGTGGTTCATTAGACAGAGGTGGCAAGACGGTGTCCAAAACATCCCTGTTTCAGTCCACAGAAGAACATGAAACAAGGGGGTATGGTCCTCTCGAGTTGCTTCTAACTTAAGGAAATAAAGGAGGCAGATATCACCATCCGGAATTTGAGGCGGGTCTATGAAACCTATAATGGACAGAAAACTAGTTCAATGAAAATAGTCTGCTTATTTTTCAGGCCAACTAAAAACTCGCACAGAATTTACCAAAAGCCACAAAATCATGAAAATTAATAATCCTTATAAATGAATAATTATTTTAGACAAGATCTGACGAGGTAGATATCATGAAAATTCAGTGAAGACCAGTGTTTCAAAAAGCGGTATGCGTTATGCGTTCGGAGAGGTCACCTTGTAGAGTATATGCGGTATGCGGGAGTATATGCGGAAGTATATGCGGTTTTGGATTTTTTTAATTATTATATATATATATATATATATATATATATATATATATATATATATATATTAATCATGATTTACATATTTAATTTGTGAAATTGTGTATCTAAATAGTACAATTACAAGAATAATGGATGCAATTATGCAAATATGCAATCATCACAACTTAAATAAATACAAACATGCACTATAATCTAAATTTAAACAAATATAAATGAATGTAAATGTATAAAAGAAGAAATCAGAATATCTCTAACTAAAAATCGGGGTATAATCGGCCTTGTATGCGGCCGTACAACCGATTATGCGGCTTGGACCGCTTTTTGGACCGATTCTCATTATGCGTTTTTTTGGAGGTTCGCACCTTGTATGCGGCCGCTTATGCGGGCGCATACACCGATTTTTAAAACACTGGTGAAGACCACCAAAAAATTTAGTAGTATTCTTCCAGTGCATATGCAACTACTCCTAGAAAGGGGCACAGGTGATGAGCCACCATTAGAAGCTGTGGGTGGTCACTTGGGTGTGTTATTGCTACTTCCACCCCCTCCACCAATCCTCATCTCTTCATCCATACCCCTCTCTCATCTCCACTTGCACTCCTCTTCCCCATCCACTTGCCTTCCTTTCCTCCTATCTTGCAGGGGGGACTGAACAAGGAATCTCTTCTTTTCTTGAGTGGGTCAGAACTTCCCATTCTACTGCTCCATATTTTCTAGATTTCAATGGGACTACAGTACACGGAGGGTTGGAAAAATCCATTTCCAAAGTCGAGGAATGGGAATTCCCTGTTGCCGCACTTAGTAGTGAGAATTTAATTCTGGGCAAGAGCTTTATGACATTTTCCTTCATATTCATGATGTATCTCCTTCACAGGATCAATCATTCTGCATCTTCGTTTGTTCCCAATGATTAATTGAAGACCAGGTGTGCATACTCAAAAGTCAAAACTGAAGTTGGCCACATCAGAGAGCACAGAATGGTTAGTTGCAGCCTTGCAGGATGTTGGAAGTCACATTACACTGAGTTCACAATCACGAACGACATATCCATCATCAGGCATGCCGATGAAGTCAATCTACAGTTGGATCATCATTTATTATTTTACATCGCTCGTGGAAGAATCATCTTAAAGAATCACAGCGCAACTCCGTATAGCCCGTCATTAGCCCAGCCACTGACTAGCATGTTATGTACGCCTAGCAATATGCCAATATATTATACCCAAGCCACACTGTTTACAAACTCAACCGTGGTGTGGCCACTCTTCGAAAGTCAAAGATGCTATCAGCACTAGTCATAGCATCAAAGGTGATGTATGGGTATAGGCAAGGGGAATCCAACCATCATAGCATCAAAGGCGAGGAGGGATGGTGTCAACATCGGTCATGCAATTGAGCTAGTTTGGTTTCTGCAGATTTCACACTGGTCATTTTACACTTGTCATAAAGGATACTTCATCTGTTTAGGCCTAGTTTAGATAAATACTTTCGGAATCCCAGTAGTCATGCGCGTAAAACTATATTTTCTGATATTCTGTTGTAGAGGATTTCAGGAAGGGACAAGAAAATGATCAGCTAAACATGTGCAAACGACACACAAAAAAGATGGCACAGGAGCAAGGAGATGGCAGTCTGGAAATCCGCTGATCCTGACGCAACTTACAACTACCCTTATTTTGCTATGTCATGTACACAGCGGTACAAAATGAATACAGAAGGACACCCGTTAATATGAATTCAGTGCATCAAATACTGGAAGTTTGAATGGTGGCGACCAAACTAGGCCTTATTCTCCGTGTCAGGTTGACAACATGGCAAGGTATCAGAAAGCGGGAAGCGGGAAGCGGGAGGCGTGCGGAAGGGTCTAAATTTTATATATTTTTATACAAAATTACATGTATGGGTATATAAAAAATATATTTATAAGCGGTAGGCGGGCGATTAAGCGAGCGATTTTTGAAAAAGCGGGTGTCTAAATTTTATATATTTTTATACAAAATTAAATGTATGGGTATATAAAAAATATATTTATAAGGAACTTCTATACATATCTAATCAGAAAATCAGTAATGAACTAAGTATTCATCAATACTTTACTATTAATCAGTATCTCTAATCACTAAAATCAGCAAGCAGATCAATAATTGTAAATAACAAACTATGAACTTTTTTTTTGGTCGGTCAAAAAAACGTGTTACTATAAAAATCAAAACTTTGGGCACGAAAGTACCCCATACAGCAAAGCTAGAAACTAGCACAAGGGCACAAAGTACCCCAAACAGCAGAACTAAAACCATAATCCCAACAGGCTGGAATCAAAAGAGGTCCTACAAAAGGACTCCCGAGAAGGAGAGAAAAGAAAAGGTGACAGTTTGAACTATCCTATACTAACAACTACCTTGCAGTTGTTGTACTGCTTACAAAAGACATGATAGTCAGCTAACAATATGAGCACCTTCAAAATGTGACATCCTGCCTTCTGAAGCAAACTTGACTGCCAGGGTCGATAGAACCATCAAGGAGGAACAGTCAACAGGACTCTTCTCTACCAAACCAAGCAAACTCCCAGCTGCATAATCTGGTCCAAAAGGAACCAACCAAGGTAAAACCAACGGTTCATGTCCATGAAAAAGAGAGCCCTCCTGTCCTCCATATGCATTTTGCTCAACACCTGAAAGAATGGATTCTAAGAAAACTTCATTTCCATCTTCATTAACCGTATCAAACCTCTCAGGGATCTTTTGGAACAGCCATATGCCTCCAAGAATCGTGCGCCTAGTCACCTGCTTGCACAGAGACTCCTAACTCCATGAACAGAGGCTCTGACTGGAGGAGAACAAAGCTCAACCAATCTCTTCCCAGCTGACATGCGACCAACTTAAGGAGAGGACCCCTATTTGCACAGAGGCAGCTCATCGTTGAAGGAAACATCTGTACGCACCAGCAGAGGGAACCAAAGAGAAAGAGAGGGAAACCTAACTTCCCTTGAACCCCCACCACCAGAAGCGCTTGCTCACAGAAGCAATTTGTCGACCAGAAAGAGGGTAACCCACCGCGCCTGCAGGGAAACCAACACCGCAGAGATGGGACTGCATCTCCGAGCAGGCCAGGGGAAACCCGGGCACCCTAAAGAGGAGGCCAGCATCACTGGAACAGGAACCCGCCATCCTGAGGAGCACCAGGGGAAGGTCGGTGCCATAGAGAACCTCCAAGCCCCTGGCCGGTGTCCGTGATGGAGAGGCCACTCCGCCAAACAGGTCAGACACCAGCGAGGAAGCCTGCTTCACCATACTCGCCAAGGCAGAGACCTAATCAACACCCGGACGACCTGGAGCACAGGCCCGCGAGGGCTCGATGGAGACAGCCTAGAAAGGGGCCGAAGCACCCCATAGCTCTGCGAAACCAGAGTCGAAGATGGGGCGTCGCCGGACAATCGCCCTCGCACAGCAGACAAGGCCACTCGATTAGAAAACCCTACCACCATCCAAATGTGATCGAATTCAGTCGAATCCAAGGAAGGGCAACACCTCAACCACTGGAACGAGCAGCTGCTGGGGAGGAAGGTGGCGCAGAGACCACCTAGGATCACCAGCTCGGAGCAGCAGCACAAGATCTGAAAACACGACCGGGACTGGGACTGGGACCGGTTCCTATCTCTCCATCTCGCTTGAATGGAAAGATTCGACAGGGTCGAAACGCCACTCCATCAGTCGGGTTTGGAAGCTTGCGGCGCATCTAACTGCTTCGAGACAGAGCGCGATGGAACCTCAAAGGATTCGCTGATACGCCGGCTTCACGCTCCAGAGAAGACCACCTTCAGGATCTACCAACCGTGGTTGAAGGCCAGGGGGAGGGAGGCTCCGGGGAAGCACACCCCTCCCCCCAGCGGCGGCCGCCGGGGTGGAACCTAGTGAGAGGGCAGGTTTACAAACTATGAACTATTGAATTAAAGTAATCACTAAAGTAATACTAACCAGTAGTACCAATCATTAATCACTGAAAGCAGCAAGGAAATCAGTAAAACTAATCATGCATTAGAAGTATAATAGAGCAATATGATATTTATTTAGATGCATTACAGCAGTACCCAATTACTACAGCTTACACACAAAGTATGCATTCTAAATTAGGACTAGCTATATCATAGAACATTTAATGTATACAAGTTTCATATATTATAGTCAACACTACTTCGACTATGTAATTAATTAATGTTAGATGCTTACATTAGGATTTTTAAACAAAAGCGGGAAAAAAGCGGGCAAAAAGCGGGTGATTATGTTCAAAACGATTAAGCGGGCACTTAGGGACTAAATTAGGCGGATGAGGGTCATGGCCGATTAAGCGGCCGCCTGGGCCGTTTTTTAATTCACTGCAACATGGTTTTGCCACCCAATCCGGACTATTTGGCAAAACATGAGATCTTGCATAACAAAAATTGTCGAAGAGGTTTTAGGGGAGTCCAAAGGTTGTGGGCCTCCACAAAAAGAGACTTGGTGGTGGAATGATGAAGTACAGAAGGCTATTAAACTGAAAACGGAGATCTATAGGAGCTTGCCCATATCTTGAGATGATGCAAAATTCCAGATATACAAACAAGAAAACAAAGAATATAAAAAGGTTGTTCAGGAAACAAGGTTTAGATACTTTGATGGTATTTATAAGAAGTTGGACACAAGAGAATGGGAGGAAGATATATTAAAATGGCTCGTATAAGAGAAAGGAAAGGAACAGACTAGAGTCACGTAAAATGCAACAAGAATGAAGATGGTAGAGTATTGGTAAAGGACGATGATATCAAGAACCAATAGAAAATTACTTCCATAAGCTTTTCAATGGAGATACTGTAAATAGAGACTCGTGTTACATGAATACAAGAGATATCATTTGCACACGACGAGTTTCACTATTTGAGGTAAAGAATGCTTTGAAAAAGATGAAAATGAGAAAGGCATGTGGACCATATGGTATTCCCATTGATGTATGGAAGTGTATGGGGAATGAAGGAGTTATGTGGTTAACAAATTTCTTTAACAAGATCATGAAGACCAAGAAGATGTTGAATGAGTGGAGAAATAGTACTATAGTCCCCATCTACAAGAACAAAAGGTGATGTTCAGAGCTGCACAAACTACAGAGGTATCAAGTTGATGAGTCACACAATTGAGCTTTGGGAGAGGATTATTAAGTAGAGGCTAAGATCTATAACACAATATTCAAACAACCAATTTAGTTTCATGCATGGAAGATCAACAACATATGCTATTTTTTTAATAAGGAGGCTTATGGAGAAGTATAGAGAAAGCAAAAGAGATTTTCATTTGATTTTTATTGATTTGAAAAAGATTTATGACCGAGTACCTAAGTAAGTGTTGTGGATGGTTTTGAAAAAAAAGGGTGTGTTAATCCAATACATTGACTTGATTAAAGACATGTATGATAGCTCTACCGCCAGTGTGAAGACTCATGGAGGAGAGACACCAACTTTTCCTATCACGGTTGGGGTACACCAAGGATCCACACTCAGCCCATATCGGTTCGTTCTTGTTATGGATGAGTTGACAAAGAACGTTTAGGATGATATTCCTTAGTGTATGTTATTTGTTAATAATATTGTATTGATTGATGAAACTAAAGATGGATTTAATGATCAAGTTGAACTTTGGAGAGAGGCATTCGAATCAAATGGATTGATGATTAGTAGGAGCAAAATTGAGTATATGCATTGCAATTTCAATCAATCTTGTAGTGTGAATGGTGGAGCCAAGTTGGACGGAGTAGGTATAGCAAAATGTGATAAATTTCGTACTTGGGTTCTATTATTCAAAAAGATGGATGTCCAAAATGATGGTTGTCATAGGATAACAGCATGATGGTTGAAATGAAGTGCAACTTGAGTATTATGTGACCAGAAGATCCCTCTCAGATTAAAAAGTAAGTTTTATAGAACAGCTATACGACCAGCCATGTTTTATGGGAGTGAATGTCGGGCGGTGAAAAAATAAGGTCTCAACAAGATGAATGCGGCTGAAATCGTATGTTGAGTTATATGTGTGTGAAGACAAGAAAAGATCGCTTGAGAAATGACAATATCAGGATTAAAGTAGGGGTGGCGAGCATTGAGGACAAGCCGCGCGAGGGCTGACTCATACGGTATGGACATGTGCAACGTAGACCAACTAATGCGCCTATATGAAGCAATGCTATTGAGTCAAGTACAATTAATAGAAGAAGAGGAAGGCTTAAATTAACATGGGAAGAGCTTATAAAGAGAGATTTTGATCTCTACATCTCGACCAGAATATGACCCATGACAGAGCTGAATGGAAACAAAGGATCCATGTAGCTGACCCCAACATAGTTGGGATTGAGGCTTAGATGATGATGATCAGATGGAAAATAAATTTGCCAAGTTTCTTGCTCAAAAGCAATATTTGATTAGTTGACAAGTCAGACATGCTAGACATCTATGTTTCAGGTTTAAGGGAAATGTAGCAATTTGAGATCTGTCATTTCCTTTATTTACTTACAAATCCTTGTATTTTTTCCATCTCTCTTAAGTTCCTTGTACGTCAAAAGAGATTTATTAATATAAAAGAGCAACTTGCCCCAATGATCTAAAAGAATAGGAAAAGCATTTGCTCCACTTACAGATTTTCTATTATCTTACAAGTCAATTAAGAAGATAATTGAATTTATTTTTAATACTTTCAATTAATGCACTTTGAATAGATATGTTTGTTGGTTATTAAACTCCATATTGTTCTATGGTTAAGTTCATAATTGGAACCCTATTATGTGATTCTCTGAAGCAAACCATGTTGCAAACAAAACAAATTCATATCATTCCAACTCTACAAGACAATACCCCCGGGCTTAGGTTATAGAGATATGTTGTGTTTTGTTGAGTGGCATGTGCATAGCATGTGCCTCACTTATGTTTTTACTTCTGTAGTTTAGCCCCATATTGCTCACATCTAGTTTAGTCTCTAATCCCTAATGTTATATAAGAGACTGTATTGTACACTGGTTTATTTATTCAATAAGCAATTCCCAGTTTCTCTATATCGTATCAAGAGTAGGTCCAGTTCCTTTTTCCCACCCTGTCCTATGCCCTAAGCCTTCAGCCCCCCCCCCCGGCCGCCGACAGCCCCTCCACCCGCCGCCGCCTCCACCTTCCCTGTCCGCCGCCGCCTACACCACCACCTCCACCCGTCGCTACCTCCAGCCTCCCTACCCGCCGCCACCTCCACCCTCCCTACCTGCCGCCGCCCACACCACCACCTCCACCCACCGCCGCCCTCTCCTTCCACCACCAGCCGTCGCCCCTCCTCCCTCTACCATTGCATTGTTGTCCTACTCTCGTGCTTCCTCCTGCTTCATTTTCGTACGTGCAACCATCCGGACAGCCATAGCCATCCAACGTTAAGAGTCTCCTATCTCTCTGGTTGTTTTTCTGTCTACGCCTCATGATGGGATACTAATCTTCCTCATGACGGTGTAGGTTTATTTATCAGTCTATCTGCCCGACACGGGTCTCTTCTGATCTGATGTGTCAGATCCCTGCTGATGCTACTGCCCCATAGCAGGTTCTTTATTCACTGCATGTTGTTGTTGTGCCACCACTTCACTACTGCCCTACTTCTGCTCATCATGGCCTCGGTTGAGCCTCCTCGCTCTCTGTGTTACCACTGTCAAGCTCGATGGCTCTAATTACCATCTGTGATCGGCGTCCTTTGTCCTTTATGTCAAGACCCAAGGCCGGTACTCACATCTTCCCATTAATCCTCCTGTTGCCCCTGCTGCTATTGCTGATGAAAAGAGCAAGCAAACTTACGCCCAATGGTCCAAAGACGACTCTGGTGTTATGCCCTAGCTTCTTAATAGCATCGAGCCGCGGATCAGTCAATCCTTGTTATGTCTTCATGATGTTAAGGCAATGTGGGACCAACCTTCACATATCTACGTCCATCAGAAAATCCTAAACACGTTTTTCAAAATTTAAAAAAACTGGCCAAGAAGGAGTTTTCTTCTTATGCTTCTATCAAGGACTTCTACAACCAGTGCTTTGCTCTCTAAATGAGTATGAAATATACCATCCGTGGACAGCTGATATCAAAGAAGCCCAGAAGCAACGCAATGAACTACAACTGGTTCAATTTCTAGCTGCCCTCCCTGCTTCCTTCTCCGGTGTGGTCGATCAAATTCTGTCAAGTGACCCTCTGCCTACTCTTCGAAACGTCTTTAAGCAAGTTCAAAGACTACCATCTGTGACCTCCAATCCTGTTATTGAGTATCCTACTCTAGTTGCTCGCATTGCTGATTCTGGACGTGGTCGCGGTCGAGGACGCGGCCGTAGCGAATGTCTACCTCCCACTGGTAGACGAGGCTCCTCTACTGCCCCTGGACGCGGTCAAGCTACTGGTCCCTTCTACTGCAACTGGTGTGGTCGTGATAATCACACTGAAGATAGATGTTGGATCAAGCACGGAAAGCCAGCCTAGGCTAACCAAGCCTCTACAGAAACTGCTACTAATGTTGCATCCGACCAACCGGGTGCTCTGCCGACTACAGAATGGCTTCGCTCTTAATTCGAGAAGTTTTTCCAGGAGCGCATGACTCAGCTACCTTCGACATCTACTGATGGTTCCTTTGCCATGCTTGTCTCTCCTTCTGTTGGTAATAATAAATGGTGCATTGATTCTGGTGCGTCTGTCCATATGGCAGGCGACATCCAATTATTTTCTGTTGACTAAACACTCTAGTATTCCATATGTAACTATTGCAAATGGCTCTAAGACTCATGTTCATGGCATTGGCATTGTTCCTCTATCTCGCAAGCTACATCTGCAATCTATTTTATACATACCACAGTTTCCTGTAATTTATTATCTGTCAATAAAACTGTAAAGCAGCTTCAGTGTTCTATTAAATGTGATCCTCTGGTTGTGTTTTGAAGGATCTTCGCATGAAGATGAGGATTGGTTCGGGCCATGAAGGACCAGATGGATTATACTATTTGGATGGACCGCCTGCGGCATTTGCTCTTTTGTCTACATCAGTCTCAGGACTTCAGTGGCACTTCACGCTGGGTCATCCGCCTGCTACAAAATTGAAGCATTTATTTCCTGCATTATCTGAAAACACTTTTTCTTGTGCGTCTTGTGTTTTGGGAAAACAAACACAGGTTGTACGCTAAAAAGAAAATTGGTTCTAAGGCTCCTTTTAATATTGTTCATGCAGACATCTGGGGTTCATGCTCTGTTTCAAGTCACTCTGGTGTTAAATATTTTCTGACTTTTATTGATGATTATTCCCATACTACTTGGTTGTTTTTGCTCAACGATCATGGCACTGTTTTGGACAATATCCATGTCTTCTTTTCTGAGATACAGACCCAGTTCAATAAACCTATTAAAAATTTCCGCACAGATAATGGCCTAGAATTCATGCAAAAGTCTGTCACATCTTTTTGTTCAAATCGTAGCACTATTCATCAAACCACCTGCCCTTATACTCCACAATAGAATGGTGTTGCTGAACGAAGAAGTTGCCACTTATTAGAGGTTGCTCGCACCCTTCTTATTCATTATAAAGTCCCTCACCTTTTTGGCCTGAGGCTGTTTCCACTGCATGTTATCTTATAAATTGTATGCCATCCTCTGTTTTACAGAATCGTATTCCTTACTCTATTTTGTTTCATGATGCACCCCTGTTCTCGGTTCCTCGTATTTTTGGGTGTACTTGCTTTGTTAAAAATTTACGCCCATGAATGATGAAACTTGATCCTCAGTCCACCAAATGCATCTTTTTGGGATATTCTAGAACCCAGAAAGGTTACAGATGCTTTGATCCGGTACTCAAACAATGGTTTGTCAGTGCGGATGTGATCTTCTTTGAGCATATACCCTACTTTTCTGATGATGGTGCAACGCTATCCAATGATATGTTGTCACCCACGCCTCTACCAGATATTGTTGAAAGACTTGCCTTCTTCTGACCAGCCTGAAGGTCGCCCCTTGCAAGTATACAAACGTCGGCCAAAGACAAACACTCCTTCCATGGCCCCTCCACAACCAATTCCTCCGTCTGCGAAAGATCAAACAAACACTGAGGTAACTTCAGACCTGCATCTTCCTATCAGCCTACGCAAAGGTGTTCGCTCCTACACTAAACATCCTATCAGTCTTTCTGCTGTCACTATTCCGAAGACTGCTGCAGAAGCTCTAGTTATTCCTACATGGAAAGAGGCAATGGATTAGGAAATGCAGGGAACTTGTGGATCACCCTCCTTCATGCCCTACTATCGGCTGTCGCTGGGTCTTCACCATTAAATATCAACCTGACGGGACAATTAAACGCATGAAAGTTCGACTTGTTGCAATAGGCTACACGCAGACATATTGTGTTGACTATTTTGAGACCTCTCCTGTTGCACGACTAAATTCTGTTCGAATTTTGATTTTTTTTGTTGTTAATAAAGACTGGTCTCTCTTTCAGTTAGATGTCAAAAATGCATTTCTCTATGGAGATTTACAGGAGGAGGTTTACATGGAGCAACCACCCAGATTTGTTGCTCAGGGGGAGTCTGTAAACTGAAAAAGGCCATCTATGGTCTCAAATAAAGTCTGCGTGCTTGGTTCGACAAGCTCAGTCAGATCTTAGTCAACTTTGGCTTCCGTCGCTCTCACTCTGATCACTCAGTTTTGATTAGTAAAACAATGGTTGGACTTGTCATTCTTATTGTTTATGTTGATGATATTATTTTATCAGGCAGTGATACAGTGGGCATACAGGCAACTAAAACACTTAGAAAAACATTTTGTCACTAAAGATCTCGGAAAGCTAAGATATTTCTTAGGTATTGAGGTTTCCAGATCATCTACAGGGTTGTGCCTCTCTCAATGGAAATATGTACTTGATCTCTTGCAGGAAACTGGTATGCTGGGCTGCAAACCAGCCAACACTCCTCTTTACCCAAATATGGATTGGGACGATGAAAATTCTCCTCATGTTGATCATCATCAATTCAGAAGACTGGTAGGCAAGCTTATTTATCTGACGGTCACAAGAGCTGACCTCACTGCTACTGTGGGATTCATCAGTAGGTACCTTGATAAACCCCGGTAGTGTCACTGGGATGCTATATGTCACATTCTGAGGTATCTTAAAAGCTCTCCAGGAAAAGGCTTGTTATGTAAGAAGCATGGCCACTGTAATCTATCTGGCTTCTCAGACTCTTGACTATGCAGGAAGTCGTTCAAATCGTAAGTCAACCTCAGGATATTGTACATTTGTGGGCCGAAATCTTATTACCTGGCGAAGCAAAAAGCAGACTGTTGTAGCCAGATCTAGTGTAGAGGCAGAATACCAAGCTATGGCCCATACTGCATGTAAACTTCTGTGGGTCCAGAGTCTCCTTCAGGAATTTGATATCTCCTATTCCAACCCTATACCAATGTTCAATGACAACAAGGCCTCCATTTATATTGCGAGCAACCCCACTTTTCATAAACGGACTAAACATATAGAGGTCGACTGTCACTTTATTTAAGAAATTGTTCATTCTGGCGGATCTGCACTCCATATCTCAACACTTAAAAGCAAGTTGCGGACATCTTCACCAAGATACTTCCTAAAGCTCGTTTTCAGACGCTAGTGGACAAGCTGGGCATGTTCGACATCTACGCTCCAGCTTGAGGGGGAGTATAGAGATATGTTGTGTTTTGTTGAGTGTCATGTGCATAGCATGTGCCTTACTTATGTTTTTACTTCTGTAGTTTAGTCTCATATTGCTCACCTCTAGTTTAATCTCTAATCCCTTCTGTTATATAAGAGATTGTATTGTACACTGGTTTATTTATTCAATAAGTAATTCCCAGTTTCTCTATATAGGTATTTATAAACAACTCATGGATTCCCTACATACTTGTCAAGGTGCTCGCCTAAGCGGCAAGGCGCCCCTGGGTTGTGCCTAGGCGAGGACGCTTTATTTATAATGCTATAGTGACCTAGTTTTGTGGGTCTGGTTGTATATTTACTTTTTTTAATGTTTGATATGGCTACACCAATGTTCAAAATTAATAGTGTTGCCTATTTTATGTGCCAAATATCACTTTTAATTGGATCTAATACTCTTTTTTGGTTTGACTGGATCTAATACTCTTTTTTTGTTTGACTGGATCGAATACTCTTAGTACACATTTGATTTTTCTTAGTTTGCACCTTCAATTCAGATTGTATTAAGTAGCTATGCTATGAAGGATAGTGATTACATTGCTTAATACTTGTAGCTATGTATGACAATAAATATATATTAATTTGTTGATCACTCTCTTACATTCCTTATAATAATTCTTTTTGTGTCCTTGACATTATTGTCAATGATAATATATTAGAAATGTAATTGATTATTTTTTCATACAATAAAATATATATATGGGGAGATCGACCATAAATGTGTAGATAACTACATATATAACTATACAATGTGTGTATATGAGTGGGGAAAAACCATGACACGTGTATATATACATAAAATATATACATAAATTGTTTTTTTAAAGGTCGCTTAGGCGACGCCTAGTCGCGCCTTGGCGTAAGGCGTCCAGCCCCAACGCCGTGTCGCCTTGCCGCCTTAACAAGTATGATTCCCTAATTGGCTTATTTCCACTTAAGAGCCAACAAAAACAAGAATTAAAAACTAATTAAGTAATAACTTACAAGTCCCTAATATTAACTTAGATCCTAAAACTGAAACGAATGCATAATAAACCCTAAATGAAAAGCAAAGACACAACAATTAATTAGAAGACAAACATAAATGAAAGATAACTCATGACGCACTCTAACGAAGAGGCGCCAAACCCTAGCCAGACTGTGGATGAGCAGGTTGTCCTGCATCATTCTTCCAAAGGATAATCCTAGCAACATGTGTGTCATTTTAACACTTTTGTTCCTTTATTTTATCTTAGTATTACTAAGAACCTAGGAAGCACACACTTCAAAACATGTGTTGTTCCCGTGTCCGACACGTATTGGCACCCGTACTCCGTGGACATGCCTAAATACGTATCAGACGCTTCTCCAGTCGGGTCCAACATTTTTTTTGTTTTTATAGGTGGCGGCTTGGACACAGCTTGGACATGGCCAGGGTCATTTACAACCCACATAAAAAAGCTATGCTTACCTCTCCACTAATCCTAGTCACATAACTGCGCAACCAAACAACGTGTCTTTTATAGATCAAATCCATCTCTACTTGCAAGAGGGCATCCATTGTATTCTTGATATTCTTATCGCATATCTAAGTTTAGAGAAGCAACTATTGTCCCCCTATTCTTTGTTTTTATTTAATCACTCGGCTCATTCATCTATTCTTGAGCTTGGGGCCTTCCTCTAATTCTGGCAAATTGATTAACTGGTTCCATTATTAACCTTGTTCTATAAATATTTCTATATTTATCGCTTTCTTGAATATCCAGTTGCGCATTTATATTAATTGTTGTTGTGTATCTAAATGAATTCCTAATGAACAGTCTCAGTCTACTATCAACCTTAATCCATTATTACCTTGTTCTATAAATATTTCTATGTTTATCACTTTCTTGAATATCCAGTTGCACATTTAAATTAATTTTTGTTGTGTATCTAAATAAATTTCTAATTAGCAGTCTCAGTAATGTGGAGCCTAATGAATAAAATCTAAAACTAATTATCAATATCCAACCTAATCTAAATTAACTAATCAATAGAAATAATATTCATCAAAAAGATTTCATTCATCAAGTCTACCTTTTTCTGAGAGCATTACAGAGACTACATATAGGTGTTTAAACCCGACTCTCTACAGAACTAGCCAATGTGGGACTAAACCACAAGATTTACAAGACAAACTGGGAAAATATCAAATAACCCATAAAATGCAAGGAAACTGATAAAACATTATAAAACTACTAAAAAGATTATTTAAAAGGCTATGCTCGTCCTACATCAACTAAGTCTCTCAGAATTAATATGACATCTACAATACTAACTACTAACTATTGACTTAGAGACTCTATGTATGTCTAATGGTCAATATTCCGAAATGAGGCAGCATAGCACATCATTCGATGTGAATTCGTGAAGTCCATTCTTAGACTAGGCTACTGCAACTACAAAAATTGCTTACTGATTATAAAAGTCCCTAATCTTTTTGTCATTTGATTCTTTTAGACTTCAAAATACACAGCTTAAGTTCTTGGAGTTTCTTTACATCATTTCATGTGAGTTCCAACATATATCTTAAAAATATTGAAATTGAATTCTACCTTTTCATGTTTCAATCTCTCTTATTTAATCTACTAGTCTCTCCTCTGCTTTTTAATCTTTATCTCTCGTCATGTTTGATATTATTAATGGAATATGAATGGAAGTCAAATTGTCTTTTTTGTAACTTGTATTTGACATAAAGATGAAAATGGCTTTTTTATGGCTATTCTACTTCAATATTTCAATGTTGTGATTATGCAGTTGCTAGTTCATCTTTACATTGTCCAATTATTTTGTGTTTCTTTTATATATATATATATATATATATATATATATATATATATATATATATATATATATAGAGAGAGAGAGAGAGAGAGAGTCAGGCTAGTATACACTCGAGTGTACAGATCGCATGGATACACTCAAGTGTGTTTGCATATCAAGACTATTTTTTGCAAGATGTAAACCATTGATCTTCATTGTCATACTATAATTAGGCTACATACAAATTTTGAGCCAATTTGGATGAGTGTAAGTCACTCATCCGAGGGCAACAAAATCGACGCACGAAACTAATTGGAAATGCATAATTTTTACGGTCTTTATAACATGACCTATGAATATCCAAATGTGCTCGAATTTTTTATACGAGTTATTCACAAGATGATTAAGAAGATCAACGGATTAGATTTTTGAAAAAAATATTGCATCATGAAAAACTACTTGAGTGTATTCTGCTCCGAATACACTGAGTGTATTCTGCTCCGAATACACTCGAGTGTGTTCTAGCCTGACTCTCTCTCTCTCTCTCTCTCTTATATATATATATATATATATATATATATATATATATATATATATATATATATATATATATATATATATATATATATATATATATAATTTTAAAAATAACTTAAAAAATGTCGTGTCCCATCCCTTTGTTCGTGTCCTATATTTTCCAAAAATGTCGTGTCTCGTGTCCGTATCTCGTGTCTGTGTCTCGTGTCCGTGCTACCTATCTAAGAACTCATTTAGAAACATTCAAAAGGATCAAAAATGTGTTGCATCCACCATATGGAAGTAAGATGAACCTAATCACAGACATAATATCATTGTTGATGCAATGAAGCTGTATTGATGTTCATATTAAGATCAACCAGTGCAACTTAACTGTGATTTGTGGAAGGTGCCGCTGAACTGTCACTAACAAAATAAGCATGTGGTTGTTTTGCCGAAACAAAATGGCTAGTGTTACCGATCAAAGTTTGTAAGTTCAAGATTTTACAGAAGAATGACTGTCATAATGGCAAGTGTTACCGATCAAAGTTTGTAAGTTCAAGATTTTACAGAAGGATGACTGTCATAAGCATCAATGAAGAGTGTAAGCATTCTTTTAAGAGATTTTTAAGTTCACTACGTGACTTTCTCCTTGAGGCGATGTGTTTACCAATAACAAGGTCACGAAATAAAGGTATGTATGAGAAGTAATTTTTAAAATACAATATATCCATGTCCTACTAGTAAAAAGTAACGAATCCCTACCTGGCCATGATGGGATATTTCTATGATTCCAGGCTGTTGGATCCAGGGCTCTCCATCAATTTGGACTGGGAAAGGAATCCTTACATGTAATCTTATTAAATTCCCTTGAGCAAGTCTGGTAGCTTTAGAAAGACCAACCTGTTGTTCAAAATACAACTTGTAAGAGACCAAGAATTTGTTTTCTTTCTGAGTTGCATGACCGTTTCATTAGTGCAATATAATGAGAGTTCAAAACGAAATAGATGTTTCTTTTGGATACTCCTGTCAATTATTAGCCATACTTAAATGTAACTTACTATAGTATGTCTAAGTAATCAACTTACAATTTGCAAAAGTGGTAAAACATGTAGCTAAGCAGAAAGGAATGTCAATATCCTGTTTCTAGTTTCAATTTTCAACATGACATAATATTAGCAAAACTGGTGGAATATGAATTTAGGCAAGATGAAGGTTTGCAGCCAGCTACATATGCTCTATAAGGGTTAGAAAGTTATCTTCCTAGTTCAGAAAGAAAAAATTACAATAGTGTTTGTCACGAAAAAAAGGATGTATGACATTGTGAGAGAAGTTCCATACACCAGATCATCACAAAACCATTTTACATGATTTAGTAATATAAAGAAGAGGTTTGGCATTTAAGCATGCTTTCAAATAATTATTCAAATCAAAGCTTTGAGATTTCATGTATAGTTAATTCAATGGTGACATTGTGCTGTTGTATTTACCATTCAATTATTTTAGACAATATGTCATAAAATACATAGCATTCTGATGATATTTGCATCAAACCTTATTTTAACCATACTCTTCACAATTGGGTAACACACAAAAGAAAAACTACCAAATACCAATATTGCTATTTAAGGAGGGTTATAATATACTTTATACACCTATACCTATAAGCTCCACTGCCTATGTGCACACATATACACATGCTTAGATGTCCCAAAGGTTGTGGAGAAGTGATAGACTATGGTGGTGCCTACTAATGTTAGAATTGTTATCAAATTATCAATATGGAGATTTTTGCCACTAGCATCTGCGCCAGCACTTGTTTTAAGTACCCCATAGCATCAACTATATATATAGCCGCTTAGTCAGCGATTTTAGATGGGCATTTGTTATCTAGGCTCAAACTAGATTATATTTCTATTGATAACATTCTTTTGATGTACTATTGTGTCGTACGCTTTGTACATGAGACACATACTTATTTAGTGTTGTTGTTTTGGACCTCTATGACATGCGGACATCTTTTTTATGATATGGTTAGTCTTTATTGTTATGCACTTGTGTTAAACCATTTTGTGTACGCTTCATTGGAGTTTGTGCTTAAATGATTCTAGAATGCATTCTAGATGGTCTTTTATTTTTCATTGAAACTTTATATTTGAATCCATCTCCAATTTTAGTGTTAAAATATATAATTATATAAATTCATTATGCAATTGTGTGACTAATTTATATATAATAATTAAATTATTATGAAATCCAGAATATACTCCTGCATATCTCTAAAGGTGACCTCTTTGCACGATATATAATTAAATATATATAGACAGGTTAGGAAGTGTGTACCGGCCGGTACATGTAACTTAACGTGTACCGACCATTAAAATGGCACATGTGGACTATGTTCATAAAATCCAACCATATGGACTGATTCAATACTATATAGATTAGATGTGTGTAAAAATCATAAACATATCTCGTATAGATCATGAGATATAGCAACATATCATCCGACGATTTCTATAGTTTTTGCAATCACATTCTCTTTCATTGGATGATCTATGTATATCAGATTGTGATGATTTTTTATAAACATCTTATCTAAGGGCTATACATCACATCTGTAAAGTTAGATCGTTCAGTAGATTTTTACAATCATCATAAAATAAGATGAGTACAGGTAAGCTACATGTACTCAGGTAGACAATTCTTTTAGCCATATATATGTGTGTGTGTGTGTGTGTGTGTGTGTGTGTGTGTGTGTGTGCGTGTGTGTGTGCGCGTTTTAAAAAAAGGTCACACGGGCCACATAAGCAGCCGGCATATAATTAGCCGCTTATAAGGTTGATTAGCAGGCAATTTTTAGATAGATATTTGTTATCTCGGCCCAAACTAGATTAAATTTCTATTGATAACATTCTCTTGATGTACTATTGTGTTGTATGTTTAGCACATGAGACGCGTGCTTATTTAGTGTTAGTTGTTTTGGACCTCTGAGGTGTGGGCAACTTTTTGTAAGATATGGTTAGTCTTGATTGTTATGTACTTGTATTAAACCATTTCGTGTGTGCTTCATTGGAGTTTATGTTTAAATGATTCTAAAATGCACTCTAAATGGTGCGTTGTTTTTCATTGAAACTTTATGTTTCAATCTATCTCAAGTTTTAGGGTCCATATATGTAATTGTACAAATTCAATACAATTGTGTGATTAATTTATATATAATAATTAAATTATTAAAGAAATCCAAAATTGCATACGCTCCCACATATAGTATATATTCTATAAGGTGACCTCTTCGCATGCATAACGCATACCGCCTTTTGAATATATATATATATATATATATATATATATATATATATATATATCATGGTTGTATAGGCGGCCAGGCGTTCCAGGGGGACGCCCAGACAGCCTAGGCGCCCAGGCGGTGACCCAGGCGTTTCCAGGCATTTTTATTTATTTTTATTTTAACAGATATACATAAAATTCCTGAAAAATACAATCCTTACACATAAATATACATGATAAATATGCAATCAATGTGCTAGCATCATATGAACAAAGCAACAAAATCATTAGATATGGATTGAATTGTGGAAGTTTTACCTAAAAAAATTGATATAGAAATCAGAAAGCTAAACATGTATTATGTTTGTTGCCAAAACATGTATAATACTAGTATGTAGAATTTAGGCTAAATTAAAACTAACAAGACCTAAACTAGAACTGATTGGCCCTAATTTGAACTCATTTGATCCAAATTTGACCTAATTTACCCTAATTTTTGTCTAAACCAGACCTAATTTTGTATACCATGACCTAATCAATCCCAATTTCCCAAAAAAAATTCATATATTCAAGTAAATGAGACAAAATTTGGCCAAACAAGATCTAGTCATCTAATTTCAAACAATTTCCCCCAAATCATGCTTGTTTCCCCTAAATTAGACCTAAGTGCCCAATTTTGACATGATTTGGCCTAAATAAATCAAATTTTGTATATTATGATCCAATCAGACCTAATTTCCCCAAATTTTCCTTATATTGACCTAAAAAATAACCAAATTGGCCAAATTAGACCTAATCTCACCATATCAGACCATTCCCCAAAGCCAGACTTGTTTTCCCCAAATCAGACCTAATCTGCTCAAATTTGACATAATTTGGCCTAAAATCAAACCTAATTTCCATAACATGACCAAATCAAACCTAATTAACCCTAAATTTCCCTATGTTGATCTAAACGAGGACTTACATGACCCAATCAGACCTAATTCCCCTAAATTAGACCTAATTCCCCCGAATCAAGAATTTTCCCCCAAACCAGACCTAATTTACCCTAAATTGACCTTATTTGGGAAAAATCAGACCCAATTTAACCATAAAATGACCCAATTTGATCAAATTCAGATCTAATTTATCCTAAATTAGCCTTGAATTGGCTTAATTTGGGCCTCAAAAGGCCTTAGGCGACAAGTTAGGTCAATTAGGGGGCTGGGCGCCCAGTTTGAGGCGGGCTGACTTAAGCCTAGGAGCCCAGGAGCCGCCCAGGCA